>ML058398.1:412939-854909 GCA_003013855.2 Liriodendron chinense
ATATCAATCATGTCCTAACGTCCGAATCAATAGATTCCAAAAAGATGCACATTCGTGCTTTCCAGTATGGATCGTTAACCCCATCAAGACGGGAGGCTTAGTAACGGATGAAGAGTCCTCTCTAGACATATTTTCAAGTTCTCTTAGGATCTCACTCCGGGTTTTTAAACCTGAGCGGAGAACCCGCTCTGACACCAATTGAAATTGCGGTTTTACCGCTTGTAGAGATACTTGGAGATATGCCTAATGTCCTAGAGGGGGTGAATAGAACTTTTTGAATTTCCAATTACAATTAAAACTAATCAAGTTAATCTTAGCAACCAAGATTATCACAATAACATTCAAGGCAATTATATGATGAATTTGTAAGCAAGGACTATCATAAGCATATTCATCAAACAGTTAGCATTCATGATTGACTACGCCATTCAACACATAAAAATCATTCAAAACTCACAATGCACAACGATTTATAGTGGTTCGGTTTCCCTACTCCACTCCCGGTTCACGATCTCAACCTATGAGACCACCGGATTTCACTATAGTCTTGGTTTTAAATCAGGTTAACCATCAACCTTGACATCCTTTGATCTAGGACCACGTTTACCATCCGCCGATGGCCCAATCTAGGGACTTGACGAGTTTGGATCTCAAACTCTAACCAATCCTAATCCAAGGATGGTCACGTACACTCCCGCCGGAGTTTCCCAATCTAGGGAATAGAGATTCAATAAATGGACTCTCAAATACTAGACATACCTAGACGATTGAGCCCCGATTCGATGCCTTTTATGAGTAGCTTCAGTTCCATGTGCTTCAGCTTCTCTTTGTGCTCCCAAGATCAGCTACCGATGCAAATGATGAGGTTATGTTGATGCCGGGTAGTTGGGAGAGAGTTGGTCAAGTTCCTCTTGCCTATTCAATGCAATGGTAATGAGGGAACTGCCAAACTTCAAGCATTCAATGGCTATAAACGACCTCATAAAGATATTCCGAAGGTAGGTCAGCCATGAATGAAGGTCTTGAGTTCATACTTCAAACCAAGCTTTGAATACTCATTGATAAGCCATCAATGGCTAGGTTTGAATGATAAACTCAAGGGAGTTAAGAGCAAAGAGGGTAGGAGGATGTGAGTAAAATCTCTCTCTTAGCTCTTGAAGGGTGTTGAATGCATGCCAAGAAAGAGCTCAAGATATGGCTATATCGCGCCCCAAATGATGGCCCCAACGGATCTAAAACGGTCACGACCGACCTGTTAGAGAGAGGTCTCAACCGGTCGGACGGACCGGTGGTAGCAATTCAAAAAGGTTGGGCCACATCTGGGTCTTCCCGACCGGTCAAGACCAGTCGGATTACCCCACTGGAAGTATTCAATAATACAGGCCGACCGGTCAAGACCGGTCGGCTGAGCTTGCTGGAACAAATAGAGAAAACAGGCCGACCGGTCAAGACCGGTCGGCTGTGCTTGCTGGGCTAGATATGATCTCCTGGCCGACCGGTCAAGACTGGTCGGCTGTCCAGCTGAAAATACAACAGCAAGTCTTCTGATAACTTTAAAATGCCTGGCCGACCGGTCAAGACCGGTCGGCTGTCTAGACACATTGATTATAGCAAGGTTGCTGTCCATTTCTTACAGTTCTGGCCGACCGGTCAAGACCGGTCGGCTGTCTAGATGATCTTGTCACAGCGGGTTTGCTGGACCAAGTCTTTAAACCCAACAGCGGATCACTTCAATGATAAGGCATGAAGTGATTTGGTGCATGGGGTCCAATGTTTGGACATATCTTCAATTACGATTCGCACCAGTCATAGACCACAACTCTGATCAACTTGTGCAAGGGTCGAGAGGGAATGTGATAAGATATGTGAGTCATTACGCCATTCTTTGATATTTTGGGTTTCCTATGGTCGATCTATATGCAACTTACCTGAGATCTTGTTTCAGCATGAGCTTGAGCAATGGAAGAAGAATAATCTTCAAGTCTTGATCTTCAAATCTTCAACCGGGGCTCACATGAAAAGACGCGACCAACCAACACGCCAATTGACAACAAAAGGTGTACTAACAGGACTGACCTATGCAATTGAGTATGCTCGTTCTAGCTTGCATTGAGTGAATCATATACATGGATCATACATATGACAGATTGTTTGTTTAACCG
Organism: Liriodendron chinense; assembly: GCA_003013855.2. Lineage (NCBI taxonomy): Eukaryota > Viridiplantae > Streptophyta > Magnoliopsida > Magnoliales > Magnoliaceae > Liriodendron > Liriodendron chinense. The sequence continues at coordinate 415,102 of ML058398.1, forward strand.
CTCTATCATCCGACTAGATAGAACTTAATTTCGATTCTAGTTGAGAAAGTGAGAAACCACAGCGAATTGAGCATCAAGGATTGCGACAAGTGAATCCTTGAACCCCTAGTGCCTTTTTATTAATTGATTACCTTCAGTTTAATTCAACATTACTATTTACATCAAATCTGTTTGTTAGCTCTTTAGTAGAACTATTGGAAGTGTTTTGTGGATTCCTACATAAGTCCCTATGGATCGACCTCGGTCTTACCAAGATTATTACTACATCGCAACCCTACACTTGGGGAAGTGAACAATTCATCCTAGTGATCCCACACCCCCCAACCAAATCTTGCATTGCCTTCAATGTAAAAGATATGCAATGAACAAAACATGAGAGCAATTATAGAATAAAGGGGATGGGGAATGCGAGTGCATGAGAGAATAAAAACTGAAATAAAACTTCCTTCTATCAAACCTATGAAAAAGCAAAACAAAAGTAACAAAATCCTAATCCTAACTACTCTATACCTCCATCCGACTAGGAGATCAAACATCCTGATACATAGGATCAGTCAGAGGTATGGACAAACCTTCTGAAGGAAAATTTTCAAAGAACGGTTTTAATCGCTGACCATTCGCTTTAAAGATATTACCATTCATTGGATTCAACAACTCGACGGTCCCATAGGGATAAACAGTTTTTACAATGTAAGGACCGGTCCATCGAGATCTCAATTTTCTTGAAAATAAATGTAGATGAGAATTATACATAAGGACCTTTTGATTAATCGTGAAGGTCTTACGAAGGATGTTCTTATCATGGAACACTTTTGTCTTGTCCTTGTAAATTCTCGCATTTTCAAATGCCTCGTTCCGGAGTTCCGCAAGTTCATTCAATTGAAGTTTGCGCAACGAGCTTGGTTTGTTAGAATCAAAATTCATCTTCTTTATTGCCCAATATGCCCTATGTTCTAACTCCACAGGCAAGTGACAAGCTTTCCCATAGACAAGTCTACAGGGAGACATTCCAATGGGGGTCTTGAAAGCAGTACGGTAAGCTTAGAGTGCATCGGTTAGTCGAAGTGACCAATCCTTACGATCGGGGTTCACTGTTTTCTCCAAAATATGTTTAATCTCCCTGTTGGATATCTCAGCTTGTCCACTTATTTGTGGGTGATAGGGAGTACTCACTTTGTGATTTACGTCATATTTTTTCATTAAAGTTTCAAACGGGTGGTTACAAAAATGAGATCCCCCATCGCTTATAATGACTCGTGGTATTTCAAACCGAGAAAGGATATTTTTTTTAAAGAAACGAATGACTGTTTTATGGTTTTTGTTCCAGCATGGAATCACCTCGATCCATTTTGAAACATAATCGACGGCTAGCAATATATATAGGTTTCCGAAAGAAGATGGGAATGGACCCATGAAATCGATGCCCCAACAATAAAAAATTTCGATTGGTAAGATGGGATTGAGTGGCATCATATTTCTACGGGATATTCCTCCCAATTTCTGACAAGGCTCACACGTTTGACAAAACTCATGGGTATCCTTGAACATGGTGGGCCAATAAAACCCACATTGCAGAATTTTGGTTGTGGTTTTCTTAGCCGAAAAGTGGCCACCACACGCCTGAGAATGACAAAAGGAGATGATCCTTTGTTGTTCATCATCCGGCACACATCTCCTTATGATTTGATCGGGACAATACTTAAATAAGTACGGATCGTCCCATAGGAATTTTCTCACCTCGTTGAAGAACTTATTCTTATCTTGCTTTTTCCAATGTGTCAGAATTGTACCTGTAGCAAGATAGTTAGCAATGTCCACAAACCATGGCAAATGGGAGACTTTAAAAAGTTGTTCATTAGGGAACATGTCATTGATCGCGGTCGTCTCAGGGGAATCAGTGAGAACAAGTCTAGAGAGATGGTCAGCCACTACGTTTTCTACTCCTTTCTTATCACGTATTTCTATGTCAAATTCTTGGAGTAGGAGGATCCATCATAATAAGCGTGGCTTAGCATCCTTCTTTGAGATAAGGTATTTAAGAGCAGCATGGTTGGTAAATATGATACTCTTGGATCCGATCAAGTAAGACCTAAACTTGTTTAAAGCAAAGATTACGGCCAAAAGTTCTTTTTTCTGTAGTAGTGTAGTTTGCTTGAGCCCAGTTTAACGTTCTACTTGTGTAGTAGATGACGCATGGTTTCTTCTCTTTTCTTTGGCCTAGCACAGCCCCAATAGCCTAGTCGCTTGCATCGCACATAATTTCAAAAGGAAGGCTCCAATCAGGTGGTTGCGTTATGGGAGCACATGTCAACATACCTTTTAGTTTGTTAAAGGCATTTTGACAATCTTCAGTCCACTCGAATGAGTTTTCCTTTTGAAGGAGGTTACATAAAGGACGAGAGAGTGAACTAAAGTCCTTTATGAATCGTCTATAAAATCTGGCATGTCCCAAAAAGGACCACACATCTCGTACGCTCTTGGGTGGTGGAAGGTTAGAGATAAGATCGATTTTAGCTTTGTCTACCTCGATTCCATTTTGTGAGATGATGTGACCAAGTACTATTCACTTTTTAACCATGAAGTGACATTTCTCCCAATTTAACACGAGGTTCTTTTCTTCACATCTTTTCAACACAGTTTTTAAGTGCATAAGGCACTCATCAAAGTTACAACCAAATACAGAGAAATCGTCCATGAAGACTTCAAGAATCGTTCCCACCATATCAGAAAAAATACTCAACATACAATGCTGAAAAGTGGCGGGGCATTGCATAGTCAAAATGACATCCTTCGATAGGTAAAAGTGTCGAGTGGACACGTGAATGTTGTCTTCTCTTGGTCCTCTAGGGCAATCTCCATTTGGTTATACCTTGAATACCCATCAAGGAAGCAAAAATGGGAATGCTAAAATTTGATCAACAAACGGTAGCGGGAAGTGGTCTTTCCTCGTGACTGTGTTTAACTTCCTGCAGTCAATGCACATTCTCCAACCGATAGTGACTTTGGTTGGTAGGAGTTCATTATCGGCATTGGCTATAATGGTTATTCCGGATTTCTTAGGCACCACTTGAGTTGGACTCACCCATTGACTATTGGATATTGGGTAGATAATACCCACATCCAATAGTTTTACTACTTCGGCCTTAACCACCTCCTTCATGTATGGATTGAGGCTTTTCTGTGGTTGCCTAGATGTCTTAGCATTTTCCTCATGGTGTATGCGATGAGTTCAAATCAGTAGGTCTATGCCTTTGAGATCCGCAATTGACTATCTGATGGCGCTCTTATGCTCTATTAGAGTGGCTATTAGCCTACTCTGTTGTTCCTCATCCAAGTGGGAAGAAATCACCACTGGATATGTCTCATCTAGACCTAAATAAACATATTTTAAATTAGTGGGTAATGGTTTTAGGTCGAGCTTCAGTGCCTTGATATTAGATGGAAGGGGCTAGTTCTTGCTCAAGGGCAAAGGCTCAAATGATGCCTTCCATCTTTTATTTTCAAGTACCGGCATAATGTTCGCTCGCCTCAAGTGTAAGGCTATGATGTAGTAATAAATCTCTGTAAGACCGAGGTCGATCCACAGGGAATTGGAAAATAGATTCCAAACTATTCCAGCAACTCAATTTTTCAATAAATAGGAGATTCAATTGAAGCAATTATACTAAAACAGTAACTTGATGAAAACCAGTAATTTAAGGTACTAAGGCATTCAAGGATCCACTTGTAGCAATCCCATGTCAATCTAATCAATTCAAGTCTAGAGCACAACTAGATTTGAAGTCCTATCTCTCATCTAGTTGGAAAATAAAGCATTCAAACACATTCAATTCCATTCAAGTTGAACTTCCAAGTTCTAGTCCCATTCAACACATGTAGATTTCAAAATCATAGCCTTCGGAGTAACAGCCATGCCTATGGACTCTAACTTGCTCAAGGGTTACCATAATTCTAATCTAAACAAACACCATATGATAATCTCAGAGAATTGCAAGGAATTCATGTCCGGAGCACATGAACTCTCATAAAACATCTCAAACTATCAACTTAAGGGACTAAAAGATTAAAAACCCGAACTTGAATTGAAACTACTTGAATTAAACTGAATCAAACATGGAAATTAGATACAAGCTTCACCTCTCAGCCTTAGCTGAGAGATTCTAGCCGAGCATTGTCATACTACAACTAGAACTCATAATAGAAAGCATAAAAACTAGAAAAACTGGAAATTGGAGGATTGCAGATGCTCCACGACAGCTTCCTCTCTCTAGAACCATGTTCCTTAGCTTCTATGATGACCTAGGAAGAGCCCCTAGGTGTCCTTTTATAGTGGGAAAGCCCCCTTGCGTCGGAAACATCCAGAAATTGTGTAAGGTTACGCACTGCGCAGAAAATCTCGGAGCTTCACGGAGAAGCTTTGTTACGCAGACGACCGGTCGCACGACCGGTCTGAGCTCCCTGACGACCGGTCGCATGACCGGTCGTAAAGCGTCAATTTTAGTCCAGAGAGTTTTGCCAAAATTTCGATTTAAACTTTTAATTCAAGGACCGGTCGCACGACCGGTTTGGGCATCGGACGACTGGTCGTACGACCGGTGGTGAATGGTCCAGTGACCTTCTGAAATTCCTCTTCTGTGCATAATCGGACCGGTCGGACGACCGGTCCTGGCGATGGACGACCGGTCGCACGACCAGTCTTGGCCTCTGTTTCCTGTTTTCTCCTTGGACTTCTTTCTTCCTTTCTTCCCCTCTCTTTCTACTTTCTTTAGTCCTTCTTCCATCTTCATCCAATGGCTTCAATTGACTCTTTTTAGTCCCCAATTTGGTGAAGTCAGCTCTTATCCCTGAAATCACAAAACATGCATTAAATAGGCCTTTTGTGCATGAAAACCATGCATATAATGCGATGTAATGGGCAATGCAATGTATAAATTGGAGGTTCAACACACCCCCAACCAGCTTTTTGCTAGTCCCGAGCAAAACATGCGCGAAACAATTTCAAACCTCCAAACCAAACCTCCATCAGAAACCATGTTTCTATCCATCCCAAGAGATATAAGTATAAAATTTGGAGAAATTAGGTGCTTGAAGCTGAAACCTTAAACTCTCAAAACATAATAAGTGTCTACATGAAATTCCCGCTGATTGATTGATAAATAGAAGAACTCGAATAGATTCAACCTAGTGTGCATAGTGAAAGTTCATCTCATGATTTTCTGGGATTATCTTCTTCATAGATTAAGTAAACCAAGGATTTTAAGGTGCATAGAGCAACGACAAGCCTATGACAGGAATTTGCCTTACCGTCCTTCTGACGGCTTTCACACTACGTTCCATTTCCGGCTTTGGTTACGGTTCGACCATCCCCCGGTTGGTAATAGGTAGCCCTCTCGGAATTTTCCACCATTTTTCCTTCATTCCCGATTTCATCCTTTCTTTTCCTTTTTCTTTTAATTTAGATAGGATTTTTAAAAATCCATATCTTTCGTTATTTTCCCATGGACAAGGATGGACAAAATACCCCGGCTTGGTTTCTCAACACCTTTAAATCAAAGTCTAGCTAATCCACAAAGTACATAATCCTTTCAACCCATGAAAATCGTGTAATGTGAACTAGGTGTAAAAAGTGTTCAAATTTTCTATCAATCACAACAACAGGGGAACTAACATATAAAACCATTATGTTGGGAGAAATTCAAGACTTACAACGTCACACACTTCGTATCTCCTCTTCTTAAACTCCTATCATCTCGAATGCATGGAAACAAGGTTTTCTAAAAGAGTTTTGAATTTTTAGAAAATTCGAAAAAACTTGCGCATATGAGGCTCAAAATGTTGCATCATGCTAGATGAAGGATCTTATCTCACCCCCCAACCAAATCTTGCATTGTCCTCAATGTAAAAAGATATGTGATGAGCATGAAGATGAGAGCAATGGTAAAATATGAGAGAGTGAGAACAATAGTACCTGAGAGAGCGATCATGGAAGTCTTCAACCCAACAACTAAAGCTACTAAAACAGTAAAACTAAACCTACCTATGCTATACCTCCATCAGACTAGGAGATCAATCATCCTGATACACAGGATCATTCAGAGTGATGGACATGTCCTCTGAATCAAATTTCTCAACAAATGGTTTAAGGCGTTATCCATTAACTTTAAAACAGTTACCATTTGCTGCATTCTCAATCTCTACAGCCCCATGAGAAAAAACTTCTTTGACAATATATGGGCCAGTCCATCGAGATCGTAATTTTCCCGGAAAAAGATGAAGTTGGGAATTATACAAGAGCATTTTCTGTCCTTCCTGGCAAGATTTCCTGAATATGTGCTTGTCATGAAAGGCCTTCATCTTACTCTTGTAAATTCTCGAGTTCTCATATGCATCGTTCCGGATCTCATCAAGCTCATTTAATTAAAGTTTGCGAAGCGAGCTACCCTTGTTAATGTCAAAATTTAAAGCCCGAATTGCCCAATAGGCTTTGTGTTCTATCTCCACAGGCAAGTGGCAAGCTTTCCCATAGACAAGTCTATAAGGGGACATTCCAATGGGTGTCTTGTAGGCGGTACGGTGAGCCCAAAGTGCATCATCTAATCTTAGGGACCAATCCTTGCGATCCGGTCTTACCGTCTTTTCCAAAATCTGTTTGATTTCCCTATTGGAGATTTCAGCTTGCCCACTTGTCTGTGAGTGGTATGGGGTACTCACTTTATGCCTAATACCGTATTTCTTCATTAAAGCTTCAAAAGGTTTGTTGCAAAAGTGAGCACCACCATCACTAATGATTGTTAAACCTCCAATTTATACATTGCATTGCCCAGTACATCACATTATATGCACGGTTTTCATGCTCAAAAGGCCTATTTAATGCATGTTTTATGATTTCAGGGTTGAGAGCGGACTTCACCAAATTGGAGACTAAAAAGGGCCATTTGAAGCCATTGGATGAAGAAGAAAGAAGGACTAAAGAAAGTAGAAAGAGAGGAGAAGAAAGGAAGAAAGAAGCAAAAGGAGAAAAGCAGAAACAGAGGCCAAGACCGGTCGTGCAACTGGTCGTCCATCGCCAGGACCGGTCGTCCGACCGGTCCGATTTTGTACAAAAGGAAATTTTTCGGAGAAGGTCACTGGACCATTCACAACCGGTCGTGCGACCAGTCGTCCGATGCCCAGACCAGTCGTGCGACCGGTCATTGAATTAAAAAATTAAATCAGAATTTTGGAAAAACTCTCTGGACTAAAAAGTGTTGTTTTGCGACAGGTCGTCAGGAGGCTCAGACCGGTCGTGCGACCGGTCGTTTGCGTAATAAAGCTTCTCCGTGAAGCTCCGAGATTTTCTGCGCAGTGCGTAACCTTGCAAAATTTCTGGATGTTTCTGACGCAAGGGGCTTCCACACTATAAAAGGACACCTAGGGGCTCTTCCTAAGTCATCATAGAAGCCAAGGAAGGTCGTGGGAACGGACAGAAGTCGTCGTTGAGCGTCAGCAACCCTCCAATTTCTGGTTTTTCTAGTTTTTATGCTTTCTTATTTGAGTTCTAGTTGTAGTATGACAATGCTCGGCTAGAATCTCTTAGCTAAGGCTAAGAGGTAAAGCTTGTAGCTTATTTCATGTTTGATTCAATTTAAGTCAAGTAATTTCAATTCAAGTTTGGATTTTTGCATGGTTTAGTTCCAAAAAGTGGTAGTTTGAGACGTTTTATGAGAGTTTATGTGCTCCGGACATGAATTCCTTTTAATTCTCTGAGATTATCATGTTTGTTTGTTTAAATTCGGATTATAGTAATCCTTGAGCAAGCCATAGTCCAGAGGCATGGCTGTTACTCTGCAGGCTATGGTTTCGAGTTTGTATTGATTGAATGGAACTAGAACTTGGAAGTTCAACTTGAATGTGATGGAATGTGTGTGAATGCTTTATTTTCCAACTAGATGAGAGATAGGACTTCAAATCTAGTTGTGCTCTCTACTTGGATTGGCTGAATTGACATAGGATTGCTACAAGTGGATCCTTGAATGCCTTAGTACTTTATACCTCTGAATTTCTGTTAAATTACTGTTTTTAAGTAAACACTCAACTGAATCTGATTTTCTTCCAAAAACTGAGTTGCTGGAGTGGTTTGGAAGTTGTTTCTATTTCCCTGTGGATCGACCTCGGTCTTACCGAGATTTATTACTACATCGCAGCCTTATACTTGAGGTGAGCGAACAAGTTTTTGGCGCCGTTGCCGGGGAATTAGATAACGGTTTTCAAAATAGTTCAGTGGCTATAGAAGTAGATAGGTTTTTCTGATTTTCTTAGAACTAACAAAGTTTTCTGTTTTGTAGGAATTCTTCTCTAAGTTCAAGCGCATCAGGTGATACCTTTCTAACTTAGTTTCTTTTTCAGATTAGTTTCAGATTTCAGTTCTCTAGGTTAGGATTAGTTTTGAATTTTGGTTGAGTGGTTTACGTCCCGTTGGGAACGTAATCACTCAAAACGTCTCCAATCTGAAGGTGGTTTAGTTGGACCATTGTCAGTTCATAGACGAGTCCGGAATTATCAAGAGCATTGTGAAAGTTTGGAGAGTATGGAACAAACGCCTGTAAGGAATCCTCCCCCCTACTCCAACGACAAACGCAAATCAGGAAGGAGTAGGAGAGAATGAGGTACACAATGTTCCTCCAATGAGATCACTACAGGACTACCTACAACCTGCCCGTGCAATTACACCGTCTTGCATAGTTCTACCAGCAAACGGTGGAAACTTCGACATAAAACCGGGTGTAATTCAACTTTTACCTAAGTTCCATGGGCTGGACTCTGACCGCCCATACTTACACTTGCAAGAATTCGAAGAAGTGTTGGCCACCTTGCATTACACCAATGTTTCTGAGGATACTATCAGACTTAAACTTTTTCCCTTCGCCTTGAAAGAAAGAGCCAAAGATTGGCTTCACTCTCTTAGACTACATTCGATTGGGTCATGGGTTGAGATGAACCGGGAATTCTTGAAAAAGTTCTTCCCGGCTCATAAAACAAACACTCTTCGAAGGGCCATAATGAATTTCTCGGCTAAAGACGGTGAATCTTTCTTTCAATGTTGGGAAAGATTTAAGGAACTCCTGCTTGCCTGCCCACATCATGGCTATGAGAGTTGGCGAATTATAAACTTTTTCAACGATGGATTAAGTTCCAATATGCGCCAATTTGTGGAGATGATGTGCAATGGCGAGTTTATGAGTAAAAATCCAGATGAGGCTTGGAATTACTTGGACATGTTAGCTGAAAATGCCCAATCTTGGGATACATCGGATAAACCCAATAACTCCAAGCCCACTCAAGAGAAAGGAGGGATCTATATCCTTAAGGAGGAAGACGATGTGAATGCAAGGATAGCCAACCTCACAAGGAAGGTTGAGGCCATGGAACTTAGCAAAAGTGGAGTTCCCAAGTCCAAGGAAGCTGTTGAAAACATATGTGGGATTTGCCTCACCGACTTACACGCTACGCAAGATTGTCCCACAATTCCTGCATTTCAGGAAGTGCTACATGAGACAACCAATGCCACATATGGTTATCAAAGGCCCTTCAATGGACCGGTAGGTAAAAATATGGCCCCCCCTCAATTCTCATTGGAGGATACCTTGAAAGCGTTTATGCAAGGGCAAGCGCAAATAAATCAATCGAATCAGCAAATGTTCCAAGAGCTTAAAGTATCGGTTGATGAGATAAAGGGACGCTTGAATGCTAGGGAAGGGACCTTTCCGGCCCAACCTCAGCCCAATCCAAAGCAAGTACATGAAGTAAGCATCCCTAATTCTTCCAACCAAAACATGGAGCAAGCTAAATCCATTACCACCCTTAGAAGTGGTAAACAAATTGACAAAACTATTCCGGTGAAGGCCGATGAGCCTAATGATCCGGTAAATTCTGAGGATGAAGATGGATCTAACTTAGCCCCACAACAACCGGAACGCATTTACAAGCCCGTAGCACCATTCCCTTTGAGATTGGTTGCCCCGAAATCTCTCCCAAATTCTCAAGATATTCTAGAGATTTTCAGACAAGTCAAGATCAATATCCCTTTGCTTGATGCCATCAAACAAATTCCATCTTATGCCAAGTTTCTAAAAGACCTATGCACAACAAAACGCAAATATAATGTGCAGCAAAAGGCCTTCTTAACTGAGCAAGTGAGTGCCATCCTCACTCAAAAGACCCCCCCAAAATTCAAAGATCCCGGTAGTCTCACCGTCTCATGTATCATTGGAGACTACCGGATTGAACGTGCCTTGTTAGATTTGGGGGCGAGTGTGAACTTGATCCTATACTCGGTATATGAGCAATTGGGTCTTAGTGAATTAAAACCCACCAAAACCACGTTGCAACTTGCTGATAGATCTATCCGGGTACCGAGGGGGATAGTTGAGGATGTTCTAGTCCAAGTTGACAAATTCTACTATCCGGTAGATTTTATAGTCTTGGACACACAACCGGTTTTGGATGCTAGCACCCAAATACCGGTAATATTAGGCCGCCCATTCCTTGCCACATCAAACGCAATCATCAATTGCCGGAATGGGGTGATGCAACTATCTTTTGGAAACATGACACTAGAGGTGAATGTTTTTCACTTGGGCAAAAGACATAGGGATGTCAATGATGATGAGTTCTTCGATGTAACATGCTTGAAACTTTTGAAGAAGAAGAACTCCTCCAACTTGAACCACTAGAAAGCTTGGAGACATGCTTAGCACACTTCATGGATCCTGAAGACCCCATCATTAGTGAAATTGTGCAGGCAGAAAGACCGGTAGTTGATACTAGCCGGTGGAGGCCCCATTTTGAAAAATTGCCACCAACCACATCAAGGCCTCTACCGTCTAACATCAAACCACCGAAGCTTGACCTCAAACCACTAGCATCCGAGCTTAAATACGTATATTTGGGTCAAGAGGAAACGTTCCCAGTTGTCATTGCCTCCCACCTTGAGAAAGATCAAGAGCTCAAGTTGATTGAGTTACTCAAAGAACATAGGGAAGCCATAGGTTGGACAATAGCGGATCTCAAAGGGATAGATCCTTCGGTTTGCACGCACCGAATACACCTTGAAGAAAATGCAAAAACGACTAGACAACCTCAAAGACGGCTAAATCCAAACATGATGGAGGTTGTCAAAGCCGATGTGTTGAAGCTATCGGATGTAGGTATTATCTACCCCATTGTTCGCTTCCCCAAGTGTAGGGTTGCGATGTAGTAATAAACTCGGTAATACCGAGGTCGATCCACAGGGACTTATGTAGGATGTCACAAACTCATCCACAAGTTTCTATTGAAGCTAACAATCAAAGTTTGAATAGAATGTGTGTGATTAACAGTTTAAGCTAAATTGAATGTAAACAATTATAAGAAGGCACTAGGGGTTCGAGGATCCACTTGTAGCAATCCTCGATGTTCAATCCGCTGTGGTTTCCCATTCTCTCAACTAGAATCACCAGTCAGGTCTATCTAGTCGGATGATAGAACTGTTAAACCAGAAGTCTGTAATATGTAAGTTCTGTGCATAAAGTTCACTCAACTCTAGGCTGATCTGAGCATGCTCATTGCATAGGTCATTCACCTTTTCTATAGGTCCAATTCCCAATCATAACCATCCTCAAGTCTTCTCACAAGACAAGGCTAGATCATGATTTGAACTGGATTCAAATTATATGCACAGTCCATACATATTCCAGATAATTAACCAAAACTAGAACTTTGGCATGAAGCCCCTTTATGAAGAGCTTGGTACTAGAGCGCACTCCAATTCCTCGGATCATACAGGTCTAGACCGTTGCAAACAAATTAAGAAGATAAGTAATTCATCCAAACATCCATGAGTCATCACAAGACTAAGAGAAATTACTTAAAAACTTGTAAAAACTTCAAACCTTAGTTCATAATCATGAATTCCAAACTGAAAACCACTTAACTACGAATTAAAACATCTTGGATACACTACAAGCTTTACCTCTTAGCCCTAGCTAAGAGGTTTAGCTGCTCATGATCCAAGGAAACATGAAACAACTACAAAAAGTATAAAAACAGCAAAGCAAACCAAAAGGAGTTGTGAAACTCCAATCTTCACTTCCACAGCCTCCAACCTCGCTTTAACCCTTCCAGGATACCCTAGGAACGATCCCTAGGTGTCCTCTTATAGTCTGGAGGCTCCACAACGTCGGAATAATCGGGAATTTGCGAAACTCTTACGCAGCGCAGAGAAAATCGGGAAGAAATTAGAAGTTTCTAAGTTCATACGCATGGCCGACCGGTCAAGACCGGTCGGGCCTTGTAGAACCTTAATCCAGCAAGCAACTCCGACCGGTCAAGACCGGTCGGATGTTTTCTTCACATTGCAAAAACACTGACCGACCGGTCTTGACCGGTCGGTCCTATTCATTGAATTCCCAGCAACACTGTCCGACCGGTCATGACCGGTCGGACGTCTTCAGCAGCCTCCTTCATACATGGCAGACCGGTCACTGACCAGTCTGGCTTCCTTGGCCGACCGGTCAGCACCTTTTTCTCTTCTTTTTCTTGCTTTTTTTCTTCTCTCTTTGCTTCTTCATTTCTTTTCTTCTTTGGTTCTTGGATGTTTTTCATCAGAATGATCCTAAGTGAGCTCTTTATGTCTTCAATTGAGTAGAGTCCACCCTCAATCCTATAGTCACAAAACATGCATTGAATTAGCTTACAAACCATACGAACCTTGCACAATGAGTGATGAATTGGGGTCAGAATATGCACAATTAAGAGCTCAACACACCCCCCAACCAGCATTTTGCTAGTCCCGAGCAAAACATGCGTGAAGCTAATCCCATTCTTCAAAACTCAACTCTCTTTCAAAAACCAACCTTCTATTCATTCTAAGGTTCATAAGTGTAAGATTCAGAAAGATTAGGCGTTAAAGGTTGGAACCGTAAATCCTCAAGACATAATAGGCATACATATGAGATTCCCGCTGATTGTTTGATAAATAGAAGGACCTGAACAAATTCAACCTAGTGTGGGTAGTGAAAATTCATCTCACGAGTTTCTAGGATTATCTTCTTCATAGATCAGGTAGACCATAGAACTCAAGGTACGTAGAGCCACATCAGGTCCATGACAGGAATTTGCCTTACCGTCCTTCCGACGACTTTCACACTACGTCCTATTTCCGGCTTTGGTTACGGGTAGACCATCCCCCGGTTGGTAGTAGGTAGCCCTAATCGGAATTTCCACCATTTTTTCACATTCCCAATTTCATCCTTCCTTTTCCTTTTTCTTTTAAATTAGATAGGATTTTTAAAAATCCATATCTTTCATTATTTTCCCATGGACAAGGATGGACAAAGTACCCCGGCCTAATTTCTCAATACCTTAATTCAAAGTCTAGCCAATCCATAAGTCACATAATTCCTTCAACTCATGAAAATCGTGTAATGTGAACTAGGTGTAAAAGTGTTCAGATTTTCTATCAATCACAAAAATAGGGGAGTTCACATATAAAACCATTATGCTATGAGAGATGCAGACATCCAGCCCCATACACTTCATATCTCCTCCTCTTATGCTCATATCAACTTGAATGCATAAAACCGGTGTTTTCCAAAAGAGTTTCGAATATTTGAAAAATCGAAAAAATTTCCACATGATTGCTTGAAATGTTGCAAATTGCTGGATTCATCCAAATGATCCTACACCCCCCAACCAAATCTTGCATTGTCCTCAATGTAAAAGATGTACAATGAGCAAAACATGAGAGCACTTTGAAAATAAAAGGGAGTGAGGAATGATAGTACCTGAGAGAGTGAAAAGTGGAGATCTTCCTCCTTCTAATAAACCTATGAAAACGAAAACAAAAGCAGCAAAATCCTAATCCTAACTACTCTATACCTCCATCAGACTAGGAGATCAATCATCCTGATACACAGGATCATTCAGAGGTATGGACATACCTTCTGAAGGGAAGTTGTCAAAGAACGGCTTTAATCGCTGCCCATTTGCTTTAAAAATGTTGCCGTTCCTTGGATTTAACAGCTCGACAGTCCCATATGGATAGACAGTTTGCACAATGTAGGGACCGGTCCACCGAGATCTCAATTTTCCCAGAAATAGATGTAAGCGAGAATTATACATGAGGACTTTTTGATTTATCGTGAATGTCTTGCGAAGAATATTCTTATCATGGAATATTTTCATCTTGTCCTTGTAAATTCTTGCATTCTCATAAGCTTCATTCCGGATTTCTGCAAGTTCATTCAATTGTAGTTTGCGTAGAGAGCTTGCCTTGTCAGAATTGAAATTCATCTTCTTAATAGCCCAATATGCCTTATGTTCCAACTCCACAGGTAAGTGACAAGCCTTCCCATAGACAAGTCTATAGGGAGACATTCCAATAGGGGTTTTAAAGGCAGTACGGTAAGCCCACAGCGCATCGGTAAGCCGAAGTGACCAATCCTTGCGATCGGGATTCACCGTTTTCTCTAAAATGTGTTTAATCTCCCTATTGGATATCTCAGCTTGTCCACTAGTTTGTGGGTGATAGGGAGTGCTCACTTTGTGCGTTACGCCATATTTCTTCATTAATGCTTCAAAAGGGCGATTGCAAAAGTGAGACCCTCCATCACTTATGATGACTCGAGGCGTACCAAACCGGGAAAGAATGTTTTCTTTTAAGAATCGAATGACCGTTTTATGGTCATTATTCCGGCAAGGGATGGCCTCGACCCATTTGGAAACATAATCAACGGCAAGCAAGATGTATTGGTTTCCAAAAGAAGATGGGAATGGGCCCATGAAATCAATGCCCCAACAATCAAAAATTTCGACAATTAAGATGGGATTGAGTGGCATCATATTTCTACGGGAGATTCCTCCTAATTTCTGACAAGGTTCGCAAGCTTTGCAAAACTCATGTGTGTCTTTGAACATGGTGGGCCAATAAAACCCACATTGCAGAATTTTCGCTGTGGTCTTTTTAGCCGAAAAATGGCCACCACATGCTTGAGAATGACAGAAGGAGATGATACTTTGTTGCTCATCATCTGGGACACATCTCCTTATGATTTGATCGGGACAATACTTGAACAAGTATGGGTCGTCCCATAGAAATTTCTGTACCTCTGAGAAGAATCTATCCTTATCTTGCTTTTTCTAATATGTAGGAATTGTACCTGTAGCAAGATAATTAGCAATGTCCGCATACCATGGTAATTGGGAAACAGCAAAAAGTTGTTCATCAGGGAACATGTCATTGATTGCAGTCATTTCAGGGGAATCAGTGAGGACAAGTCGAGAGAGGTGGTTAGCTACTACATTCTCTACTCCTTTCTTATCACGTATTTCTAAGTCGAATTCTTGGAGTAGGAGGATCCATCTTAATAACCGTGGTTTAGCATCCTTCTTTGAGAGAAGATACTTAAGCGCGGCATGGTCGGTGAATACGATGATCTTGGATCCAATCAAGTAGGATCTAAACTTCTCCAAGACAAAAACTACTGCTAAAAGTTCCTTTTCAGTAGTGGTGTAGTTTGCCTGGGCTGAGTTTAGGGTTCTACTTGCATAGTAGATGACACACGGCTTTTTATCTTTTCTTTGGCCTAACACCGCCCCAATAGCATAGTCGCTGGCATCGCACATAATTTCAAAAGGAAGGCTCCAATCAGGTGGTTGCATTATTGGGGCGCATGTCAACATACCTTTAAGGGTGGTGAATGCCTGTTGACATTCTTCATTCCACTCGAATGAATTTTCCTTTTGAAGTAGGTTACATAAAGGGCGAGAGAGTGAACTGAAATCCTTTATAAACCTTCTGTAAAATCCTGCGTGTCCTAAAAAGGACCGTATATCTCGTATGCTTTTGGGTGGTGGTAGGTTAGAGATAAGATCAATTTTCGCCTTGTTCACCTCAATTCCATTTTATGAAACGATGTGACCAAGTACAATTCCCTTTTGAACCATGAAGTGGCACTTTTCCCAATTGAGCACAAGGTTCTTCTCTTCACATCTTTTTAGCACAGATTTCAAGTGCTTGAGGCACTCATCAAAGTTACAACCAAATACAGAAAAATCATCCATGAAGACTTCGAGAATGGTCCCCACCATGTCAGAAAAGATGCTCATCATACAACGCTGAAAGGTGGCAGGGGCATTACATAGTCCAAACGGCATTCGTCGATAGGCGAAAGTACCGAATGGACATGTGAATGTAGTCTTTTCTTGATCTTCACGGGCAATTTCTATTTGGTTGTACCCTGAATAGCCATCAAGGAAGCAAAAGTGGGAATGGCCCGCCAACCGTTCTAAAATCTGATCAACAAACGGTAGGGGAAAGTGGTCTTTCCTCGTGACAGTGTTTAGCTTCCTGTAGTCAATGCACATTCTCCAACCGGTAGTGACTCTAGTTGGCACGAGTTCGTTATTGGCATTGGCTACGATGGTTATTCCGGATTTCTTAGGCACCACTTGAGTTGGGCTCACCCATTGGCTATCAGATATTGGGTAAATGATACCTACATCCAATAGTTTCACCACTTCGGCCTTAACCACATCCTTCATATTTGGATTTAGTCGTCTTTGTGGTTGCCGGGATGTCTTTGCATTTTCTTCAAGGTGTATGCGGTGAGTGCAAATCAGTGGGTCTATGCCTTTGAGATCCGCAATTGTCCATCCGATGGCACTCTTGTGCTCTAATAGAGTGGCTATTAGCCTACTCTCTTGTTCCTCATCCAAGTGGGAAGAAATCACCACTGGATATGTCTCATCTCGACCTAAATAAACATATTTTAGCTCACTTGGCAATGGTTTTAGGTCGAGTTTTGGTGCCTTAATGTTGGATGGGAGGGCCTTGTTCTCATTTATAGGCAAAGGTTCAATTGGGGCCCTCCATCTTTTATTTTCACGCACCAGCATCACATCTAGAATGGCATCCATCTCTTGTGTAGTATCATCATTCATATCATGGAGATGGGCCACACATGCCTCCAAAGGGTCGGAAAATAGTGACAAGGGGATTGTATCTTCCACGAATGATTCGATCATGTTTAATTCGTGGATATCATCATCAACTTCCCGCGGTTGTTTGCATAACTCAAATATGTTAAGCTCAAGGGTCATATTTCCAAAGGACATTTGTACAAGTCCGTTTCTACAATTGATAATGGCGTTTGAGGTAGCTAGAAACGGTCGTCCAAGTATGACGGGAATTTGAGTACCGGTGCCTATCACGGGATGTGTGTCCAAGACAATAAAATCTACTGGATAGTAGAATTTATCAACTTGGACTAGAACATCCTCTACCATTCCTCTCGGTATCCGGATGGATCTATCAGCAAGTTGGAGTGTGGTTTTGGTGGGTTTCAATTCACCTAACCCAAGTTGTTCATAGACCGAGTATGGAATGAGATTCACACTTGCCCCCAAGTCGAGTAGGGCTTGTTTAATCTGGTAGTCTCCTATGATGCATGATATGGTTGGACTACCCGGATCTTTATATTTTTGGGGCACCTCTTATTTGATGATGGCACTCAAATTCTCAGCCAAAAGCACTTTGTTGTGAACGTTATGTTTCCTTTTGATTGTACACAATTCCTTTAAAAATTTGGCACAAGATGGTATTTGTTTTATTGCATCCAACAGCGGAATGTTGATCTTCACCTGCTTGAAAACTTCCAGAATCTCCAGATTTTTATCTAAAGGTTTAGGTGAAATCAACCTTTGTGGAAATGGGGCAACCGGCTTGTATTGTCTTTCCGGTTCTTTCTCTTGTGGAATATTGTTTGGGCTATCATCCTCTTTGGGAATTTCCGGATCCTTAGGCTTGGGGGCCTTCACCAGATTGGATTTATCAATTTCTTTCCCACTTCTCAAAGTAGTGATAGCTTGGACATGTTCCGTATGGTGGGAGGATGAGCTTGCATCTTGTATCTCATATTGGGTCCTTGGGTTAGGAAGAGGTTGGGCAGGGAGTGTGCCCTTCTCTCTAACACTAAGGTGAGCTTCAACTCTAGCCAAAGATGTTTTCAATTCATTGATGGCTTGGTTTGAGTTTTGATTGAATTTCAATTGCTCTTGCATGAACCCATCTATTTTTAGAGAGTTTGTCTTGTTATACTCATTCTGGACCGATACGAATGCACCCAACATCTCTTCTAGTGATACTTTTGGAGTGTTGTTTGCATTTGCATTGGGCCCATTCTTCCAACTGAAGTTGGGATGGTTCTTCCAATTAGGATTATACGTGTTTGAGTTTGGAGCACCATATTGCTGCTGATAACTGTTTATGGCATTTGTTTGTTCTTGTAGGATGCCTTGGACTGCTGAAATTGTGGGACAATCTGGTGTAGCATGTTGATTTCCAGCACAAATTCCACAAACAGTTTCAACCTCAGTGGAGTTGATTGTTTCTCCTTTCCTTAATTCCATGGCTTCGACCTTTCTTGTAAGGCTAGCCAACCGTGCACTTATGCTATCTTCTTCTGATAGGACATACATTCCTCCCTTTTCCCTTTGTTGGCCAATCTTGGAATTTGTTGGTTTAGGTGTGTCCCAAGATTGTGCACTTTCAGCCAATTCTTCCAGATAATCCCATGCTTCATCAGCTTCCTTATTCATGAACTCCCCATTACACATCATCTCTATAAATTGGCGCATGGATGGAATTAGTCCTTCATAGAAAAAACTTATAATCCGCCAATTTTCATAGCCATGATGTGGGCATGCGTTTAATAGGTCCTTGAATCTCTCCCAACATTGGGAAAAGGTTTCATCCTCCTTTTGGGCAAAGTTCATGATAAGGCGCTTAAGCATGTTCGTTTTGTGAGTAGAGAAGAATTTTTTTATAAATTCTCTGTGCATATCATTCCATGACCCAATTGATCTTGGCCTCAATGCATAAAGCCAACCCTTGGCTTTATCCTTAAGAGTGAAAGGGAAGAATTTAAGTCTTACTACATCTTCAGTCACATTTGCAAAGTGCATGGTGGTGATTACCTCATCAAACTCCCTAAGGTGTTGATAGGCACTTTCACTGTCTAAACCATGGAATTTAGGGAGAAGATTGATCACTCCCGGTTTCAAATCCACATTCCCTGCATTTGGTGGGAAAACTATGCATGAGGGAGTGCTCGTTCTTGCAGGTTGCAAGAAATCACATAAAGTCCTAGGTCGGGGAACATTCTCAACCACATTCTCCCCTGTTTCAGTTTGATTTTGAACCGGGTTAGGTTGATTTGCAGCCATACTTTCAGATAAAATTGGAGAATCTAGATGTCTCCTAACACGTGGCTCTCTATCAAAGCCTTCTACTATCCCCCCTTCACTTATGAGTTGGTTATTGGAATCCCGAGCCCAATGTGGCATGCAAAACCAAAAATAAGAAACAAAAAGAAAGGAGAATTCTTCCTCCCTTTTCTGTACTCTTCTTTAAGACCGAAGCACAAGGTGTCTTGCAATGGCTAGGCCAGAAGCAAGGATAAAGACCGATTTCTCCTGGTCAATAAGGGTTCAGAAAACTCCCCACCCACTCTTTGAATCTTTTGAGAAAAAGTGCAGAAAAAGGAAAAAGAGGAGAAAAAATGAGAAAAGAAATCTCTGAGCACAAGGTGAACCAAGGCGGCTGAGCCGACCAATAGGAATCCAGGTGGCAAAAAGGCCGACCTTTTAGAGATCCAAAAGGAGTCTCCACCCACTCTACAAGAGATGAATAAAATAGGAATGAATAGGAGAAGAAGAAGAGTAAGGTTTTAGAAGGATAGAACCTGATTCGCACTTGAAATCCTTGAATCTTCTTCAGCTTCCTAGAAATCCCTGAAAAAAAATCAAATAAACAAACTTAGTTAGTTCTAAAAATCTAAAAGAGTCCTAAATAGATACTAATTTCAGAAATTTGTGAAAACCGTCAAGTCCCCGGCAACGGCGCCAAAAACTTGTTCGCTTCCCCAAGTGTAGGGTTGCGATGTAGTAATAAACTCGGTAATACCGAGGTCGATCCACAGGGACTTATGTAGGATGTCACAAACTCATCCACAAGTTTCTATTGAAGCTAACAATCAAAGTTTAAATAGAATGTGTGTGATTAACAGTTTAAGCTAAATTGAATGTAAACAATTATAAGAAGGCACTAGGGGTTCGAGGATCCACTTGTAGCAATCCTCGATGTTCAATCCGCTGTGGTTTCCCATTCTCTCAACTAGAATCACCAGTCAGGTCTATCTAGTCGGATGATAGAACTGTTAAACTAGAAGTCTGTAATATGTAAGTTCTGTGCATAAAGTTCACTCAACTCTAGGCTAATCTGAGCATGCTCATTGCATAGGTCATTCACCTTTTCTATAGGTCCAATTCCCAATCATAACCATCCTCAAGTCTTCTCACAAGACAAGGCTAGATCATGATTTGAACTGGATTCAAATTATATGCACAGTCCATACATATTCCAGATAATTAACCAAAACTAGAACTTTGGCATGAAGCCCCTTTATGAAGAGCTTGGTACTAGAGCGCACTCCAATTCCTCGGATCATACAGGTCTAGACCGTTGCAAACAAATTAAGAAGATAAGTAATTCATCCAAACATCCATGAGTCATCACAAGACTAAGAGAAATTACTTAAAAACTTGTAAAAACTTCAAACCTTAGTTCATAATCATGAATTCCAAACTGAAAACCACTTAACTACGAATTAAAACATCTTGGATACACTACAAGCTTCACCTCTTAGCCCTAGCTAAGAGGTTTAGCTGCTCATGATCCAAGGAAACATGAAACAACTACAAAAAGTATAAAAACAGCAAAGCAAACCAAAAGGAGTTGTGAAACTCCAATCTTCACTTCCACAGCCTCCAACCTCGCTTTAACCCTTCCACGATACCCTAGGAACGATCCCTAGGTGTCCTCTTATAGTCTGGAGGCTCCACAACGTCGGAATAATCGGGAATTTGCGAAACTCTTACGCAGCGCAGAGAAAATCGGGAAGAAATTAGAAGTTTCTAAGTTCATACGCATGGCCGACCGGTCAAGACCGGTCGGGCCTTGTAGAACCTTAATCCAGCAAGCAACTCCGACCGGTCAAGACCGGTCGGATGTTTTCTTCACATTGCAGCAACACTGACCGACCGGTCTTGACCGGTCGGTCCTATTCATTGAATTCCCAGCAACACTGTCCGACCGGTCATGACCGGTCGGACGTCTTCAGCAGCCTCCTTCATACATGGCAGACCGGTCACTGACCGGTCTGGCTTCCTTGGCCGACCGGTCACGACCGGTCAGCACCTTTTTCTCTTCTTTTTCTTGCTTTCTTTCTTCTCTCTTTGCTTCTTCATTTCTTTTCTTCTTTGGTTCTTGGATGTTTTTCATCAGAATGATCCTAAGTGAGCTCTTTATGTCTTCAATTGAGTAGAGTCCACCCTCAATCCTATAGTCACAAAACATGCATTGAATTAGCTTACAAACCATACGAACCTTGCACAATGAGTGATGAATTGGGGTTAGAATATGCACAATTAAGAGCTCAACACCCATCTCAGATAGCCAATGGGTGAGTCCTACCCAAGTTGTCCCTAAGAAATCCGGTATTACCATCATTGAAAACGCCAACAACGAGCTTATACCGACTAGGGTGACCACCGGTTGGCGTATGTGCATTGATTATAGGAAGCTCAACACGGTTACTAGGAAAGACCACTTCCCTCTCCCATTTATGGATCAAATTTTGGAGAGGTTGGCAGGCCATTCCTATTATTGCTTCCTAGATGGCTATTTCGGATACAACCAAATTGAAATAGCTCCGGAAGACCAAGAGAAAACCACATTTACATGCCCGTTTGGCACCTTCGCTTACGGAAGAATGCCATTCGGGTTATGTAATGCACCCGCCACATTCCAACGATGCATGTTGAGTATTTTCTCGGACATGGTGGGTGAGTTTCTTGAGGTATTCATGGACGACTTTTCTGTTTTTGGTTGTATGTTTGATGAGTGCCTTAAGCACTTGAAGTTGGTCCTGATGAGGTGTGAGGAAAAGCAACTTGTATTAAACTGGGAAAAGTGCCATTTCATGGTACAAAGAGGAATAGTCCTTGGACATATCATCTCGTCCAATGGAATAGAGGTAGACCGGGCAAAAATTGACATAATTTCCAATCTACCACCACCCAAAAGCATACGCGATGTGCGGTCCTTCCTTGGACACGCCGGTTTCTATAGAAGGTTTATAAAGGATTTTAGTCACATCTCAAGGCCTTTATGCAACCTTCTACAAAAGGAGAACCAATTTGAGTGGAGTGCCGAATGTCAACTAGCTTTTTCAAAGCTAAAAGACATGTTGACAACCGCTCCTATCATGCAACCACCAGATTGGTCCATTCCTTTTGAGTTAATGTGCGATGTGAGTGATTTTGCTATTGGGGCAGTGTTAGGCCAAAAGAAGGATAAGAAGCCCCATGTTATCTACTACGCAAGTAGAACCTTGAATCCCGCCCAAGTTAATTATTCAACTACGAAGAAAGAGCTCCTAGCTGTCATTTTTGCCTTGGACAAACTCAGGCCATACTTAATAGGATCCAAAGTTATTGTTTACACAGATCATGCGACGCTGAAATACCTTCTTTCTAAGAAGGATGCCAAGCCCCGTTTGCTAAGATGGATCCTACTCCTTCAAGAATTCGACTTGGAGATCAAAGATAAGAAGGCACTACCAAAAAAATGACTTTTCCCGACGGCCCCGCCTTTTTTTCCGACGGTCTAAAACCGTCGGCTAAAGTCTATCGGCCGTCGGTAAAAACTACCCAAAAAAATACCTTTCCCGACGGTCCCGCCCTTCTTTTCCGACGGCGTTTAGCCGTCGGAATCTCCAACGGTCTGGAACCGTCGGAAAACGAAAATATGCTTATTTTCATAATTTAATGAAACGAACCCACCCTGTTATCCTTACATTGGGGCCCACCTACATGATTTAATGTATATCCAGGCCGCCCATCAATTTTAAAAACTCATTTTAGAGTTTTACCCCAAAGAAGGAGGCAGGTCGAACGCTCAAGTGGACCACACCATATGGAGCCATATCCAAGTCGTCAATTGTTGATTTTAGTGTTGCTCACTTGGACCTTCAATCTGCCTCATTTTTTGGACCATGCCCTAAAATGATATGTAAAAAGGGTTGGACAGCATGGATGAATCACATACAACACCATGGACCCCATGATCCCCTATTTGGATCGTCTGTTTCTAGTACCCCAATCATCACTCGAATTGGGGTGCGAATTAGCTTGGTGTTATACCCATATATGCATGTAACAGATTAGTGGATGTTACCCCTACCATGGGGCCCACATTGATGTTTTTTTATTTATCCACATCGTCCATCCGTTTTCTTTAGACCATTTTAAGATGTGATGGCCAAAATTTATAGAGAGATTAATCTCAAGTGAATCAGTACCACATGAAATGTTGATTCGAGTGCCTCACCATTAAAATTTCCAAAGGCTGGCCTATTATAACGTTTCCTTGATGTTTATTTGTAATCCAACCTACTGATAAATGTCAAGAAGATCTGTATGTGAAGGAAAATTAGAAAGATAATATTGATCCAAAGCTTTTGTGGCCCACAACAATGTTTTTAATGGTGATTCATCACTCTTTCTAGTGGTATGGTCCACCTGAGTCATAGGGCTCTCAATGGAGCGGGTCAGATCCGAGATCCGATTCGCTCCGAATCCATATAATGCGGATTTGGATCTTAAAATAGGTCCGATTAGTTAAATGGACCGGATATGGATCTTAAAATAGGTCCGATTACTTAAATGGAGCGGATATGGATTCACGAGAACATATCTGAGTTAGATCCGAATCCGATTAAGATCCGACTTATTGTCACCTTACTGTATATGTTATATTCTTGCTGACCATCCGTTTTACAAATTACTTTAGGCCATTTGGACCATGCCATAGTAAATAGTGGGTTTTGCATCATTTTTCTACTAAATTAAATATATTATATTATATATTTTATATCATATATTTTTTTGGATTTGTAATGGGGGTGCATTCGGACCTAGATCCGACTCGAATCCGATGGTTATATGGATTTTGGATCGGAAATGGATCTAACAATTTATAAATGGATCGGATATGGATATCACCTTTTGGATCCGAGTTGGATTCGAATCCGATCCGAATTCGTCTACAGATATACGGACTTGGAGCCGGATCCAACTGGATCCGATCCAAATCCGACCCATTGAGAGCCCTAACCTGAGATTTGGATCTTCTTATAATTTTGGATCGATTCCTAAAATGAGATGAAAAAATAGATGGATGGAATGGATATACAGAAAAAAAAATCAAGGTAGGCCGCACACGGTAAAGGTAACACCTACTAAGTTGTTATCTTCTAATTCACCTACAACAAATTGTAGGTGTTAACGGCATGCGGTAAAAGAACACCATCAATTACCTATTTTTATGGCGTGCACAATCTAGCATTGTTAAAGATCCACTTTATAATGGCATTTACTAATTGAACGCCGTTAAAACACATTGTTGAATATCTTATACGATGATTAATTTGTATATCGTCTTCGACCTTGCCACTACTGTAGCAGGTACTGATCGGTGCTTGTGGGGCCCACCGTGAATTGTGATCTTTATCCATTAAACATGCCTTAAACATTACAGGGCCCTAGGACGTTTTTAATGGACAGTGGACATTCAATCACTATTGTTTTCTTGTGTTGTGGTCCACCTGAGATTTAGATATGGCTCATTTATAGGATGAAGTCTTGCTATAATTAATCTTGAGAAATGAATGAACAACATGGATAAATTAAACACAATAATCGTGGGGTCCATAGAGCCCAACCACTAGCACCTGATCACCAATGTCAATAGCCAAACTGTTGGGAACCGAGGGGCCTATTGTGATGTTTGTGAAAATCCACAATGTCCATCCATTTTGTGAGCCCATTTTAGGACATGCATGAGACAAAAAAATTAATGAGCTGGGATCCAAAAGTCGTGTGGGCTGAAAACATAAGGATTGAATGACCATGGTTTAAATATTTGTGGGATCATAAAAGTTTTTAATCAGGCTAATATAAATTAATATAATTTGTTTTTTCATGTTCATCCCAGGAGGACTGAGATGTTGCGAACGGTATGGAATATTAATTGTAATGGTAGATCTAAATGTCAACTGGACCAGCACAAGAAACAATGTAATTGAATGCCCACCGTTAAGCTTCTTTGGAGGCCATGAAAGTTTTAGATCAAGTTGTTATTTGTTTTTTCCTTACATCCATGTTTGTATGACCTAATCAAGAGGTTGGATGTCAATAAACATTGGTGGACATTCAATCACTACTATTTTGTTATGGTGTGGTCCACCTGAGATTTAGATTTGCCCAATTTTTTAGATAAAGCCCTAAAATGATCAGTAGAAATTAATGGACAACATGGACAAAACACATACATCATGATGCCAAAAGCATCAAGAGCTTTTTTGTCTTTCCATAAGAAGATCCAATGCTCTCGGATGACTATAAGTTGTACTGCTCCTAGTAGCTTACGGGCCCTTGATCAGTCAGATTGATTGATCTGGATTGTTCATTAAATGATCAAGGGCCCATTTCTTGTGTTATTACCATGTAAATTAAAATTACACCAACCAAATGATTCCAACGGACCGATCAACTGCCTTTAAAATGGGCAATTAGGATCATTCACAGAAAATTAAGGAGGTTCAATCAACAATTTAAACCCTTCATTTGTTGGGGCCTACCATGGATCGCTCTTAGTTCTCAATAGCTCCTTTAAGAAGAGAATCCTGACCATCAGTCCGTGGCTTATGAAATGGATGGCTAGCTATTCCTATAGATTAGAGCATCTGATCAGCACTGTGAGTTAACACATTGGACCACACCACAGAAGAAAGGTGTTGATTGAAGGTCCACCATTAAAAACTTCCCAGGGCCCACCGTGATGTTTATTTGCCATCCAACCTGTTGATAAGGTTACACAGACCTTGATGAAGTGAAAACACAAATTAATATCATCTTGATCCAAAACTACTAGCCTCCAGGAAGTTTTCAATGGTGAGAATTCAATTCCCACTTTTTCATGTGGTGTGGTCCACCTGAGATTTGGATCCGCCTCATTTTTTGGCCTGTGCACTAAAATGAGGTGGAAAAATGGATGGACAGCGTGGATAAAACACATACATCATGGTGGAGCCCACACAGCTTTGACACGGGCGCGACTTGGGTGAGACCCCGGAACCAGCTATGTGGGTGGGACCCTGACCGTAGGAGTCCACCTCTATATATGAATTGTATATCCATGCTGTTCATCTTCTTTTTCGGCTTATTTTATGCAATGGTACCAAAAATAAAGCCGATGCAAATTTCGGGTGGAGCACACCATAAGAAAAACTGGTTAATGACCATCAGAAACCTTTTGTGGGCAACAAAAGTTTTCTATCAACCTGATATTTATTTTTTCCTTTCATCCTTGCCTACATGACCTAATCAACAGATTGGATGGTCAATAAACATTACAAAGGACTCCAGGAAGTTTTTAATGGTAACAGTTCAATGAGCGCTGCGTCCTGTGGTGTGGTCCACCTAAAAATTTCATGTGCTTCATTTTTGGGACTTAGGCCTAAAATAATATGAAGAAACAGATGGACAGCATGGATATACAAGGAATACATCGAGGTGGACCCTAGGTTCAGGGTCCCACCCACGTTGCTGGTTTCGGGGTCTCACCCAAGTCGCGCCCCTTTGACACAAGCCACCTGGCTGGTGTGGGGTCACTAGCCAATCCACGTTCACTGGACATTATGAACGGTATGGATGGCATATGATCCCGTTCGTTTTTTGTCTCAACGCCTAAAATGAGCTCAGAAAATAGTTGGACGGCGTAGATTTCTCATAAACATCATGGTGGGCCTCACCCACATTCCGCGCGCCAATACCATTTTTTGGTGTTTTTCCAAAACCCGTCTCCCGCCACTCCCTCTGCCTCTCCCTCTCTGAAAAGGGGTTTTTTTTTCCCAAACCCATCTCCCGCCTCTCCCTCCCTTTCTCCTTGTCCGATCTCCATCCCTCTCCCTCTCTCCGTCTCTCGTCACTGTCAAGGACGTACGCAACCCTCTCCGTCCCTCTCCCTGCACCGATCGGAAGAAACAGAGGGTTTCTTCAGCCGTTCCACTGCTGCCCCTTTATTTGGCGTCACAGGTATCTCTTTCTCCCTTTATTTGGCGTCACAGGTCCTGATGATGGCTACCCTGAAACGTTTTAGATTATTTTGTTTTCATTATGAAAATGATATCGACACCTGCCTTGATTGATAAATAAGCCCTTCATTTTCTTCATTTTCTACCTTCAATTGTTTGTTGTGAATGCTAAGTGTGCACAGCATGTGTTTGCTGAAATGTCTCTGTTTAACATATTTGCTTATGTTGCTGAATTATTCTTACCTGATTCTGGTGGTGTTTGGAAGCATTGTTGTCTGGTCCACTATAGCTCTTCAAGTGCATCTTTCATACAAGATGTTGCTTTCCCACATTTTTTCCATTAGTAGTGGATGTCATAGAACTCATCCAGGCACTTCAAGTGAGTGGCTTACCTTTTCTTTTTTCCTTTTCTTTTTGTGACAAGGTTTGTCCACACTAGTGCTGTGAGATAAATAACTAGGCCCAGCCCACTATCTAAGCGTCTAAACCCAAGCCCTGATCCTGATGGCCAAGTAACCATCCAGATTGGGACAGACATATCCAACCCGAAAAGATCGGATTCAGATATGGGTTTTTTTTTTTCCAATTTAAAATTTTATTCGATTACCCAATTACCTAATTACCCGACTTCTAAGCAGGTCAGATAGGTGTAATGGCTTACCAGGAGAGGAGTTCAGGTTGGGCCTTCGCATATCCAAAACCCACATCTTGCTATGGGCTGGGCCTCAGCAGTCCAGCCCACTTTCAGCGTAGCGACACATATGGGCCACGTGGATCCCAATCATCAACACAAGTGCCTGCACCATTGTCAAGTTCCACTTAAGGAAATGAGGATCCAAAGCTGTGAAAACTCACCTAGAATGATGTGCAAACCATGTGTAGTAACATATTGTGTGGATATGACAGCAGAAGATATGTCACTAGCCAAGCAAGCACTTGAGGATGTGTTTTGGTTCCAAACAGAGCAATTTTCTTAAAAGTATGTAAAATGACACACCCCTTTTGGTTTTAGAAATGCACCTCTTTTCTGTCAACAGTCAATTTGTAGAATATCATCTCCTTTTTTCTGAAATCCTTATGCAATTTCTAGGAATTTCTTAGTGCAGGATCTCAAATAGAACATTATAGATGCATTTGCAGTATGTCTAACACGCTTTCAAATGCCAACTTACAACTGCATGATGAACGCCTTGGCACATAAACCTGCTGCATAAATATCAAACATAAGGCCCAATGATCTCAAGGGTTTGGATCACGGAACCATGGGGCGAACTCATGATCTGTATCTAAGGATCTCACAATGGGATATGTCTATTCTACATGTTAGTGTATGGTATTGTCCTACTAATTCATTGGAAATAAACCTCATGTGTTGGTGAAGTGGAGCCAAAGTTGGGACAGACTCATTGCCAAAGACTGCAAGTCTGAATATTGTGTCTGGGACTTTGGGTCCCCGTGGTGAACTCCATGTATGAGATATATTGGGGCCACTAAGATGAATTTCTAATCTACATAAGTGTGTAGATAAATGATACTTTAGTTGGACCAATGTGGGCCTTAGGTGATCTTTCGTCTGACTCCAAATTGAGGCTAGGCAGAGTTGTGCAGAAATTTCAGATGGCTATGTTGGGCCATGTGTCACAAATTGTACACATGTAATCAGAGGGTCCTACCTTATGGAATTTTATGACCAAATATGGGAATACCAGGGACACTTGACTGTATGTCGAAATATGGCCTCATGTGTCTGTGGCAACCTCCCAAAGTTGGACAAAAACCATTCCTGCACAACATTTCTGCAGTCCTTCAAGTGCCAGTGTTTGAGCTCTTGCCAAAATTTATAAACTCATCTTCAAGTGGCCATAGTTTCTGAGTTGTGAAGCCTATGCATGGGGCTTCCAGATGAGTAAATTCTTTTTTCAAATGTGAGCCCCACATGATCACAAGGTAGGCCACAAGACGGCCCAAAACCATTTATGTGTTATACCAAAACTTATGACTATTTGGGTAGAACTTGGCATGGACCCATTTCCATGGGCTCCACCTCTCATCCTAAGATATTTTATGGACTAATTAGGCCCTGGACATGGACGATTCACAGTGGTAGACTATTTCCTAGCGGGCCACCTTATGTGGACCTTACCCTTGCTCATGTGGCCCGTATTATATGTCTTCTGAACTTAATTTATACTCTGATGATGTGGGTCATGTGGTGGACATCTTCATTGTCCATTTATTTATCATAAGTTATTTGGGTCCTTGGGCCTATATAAATGAATTAAAAGTAAGGCCCAAGTGGGACAAATACCAAGAGAGATAGTTGGGAGTGAGAAGTCCACCATGGTGACTTTACTTGGACCCGTTGGGTAGGCCCATTTTATAGTGGGCAGCGTGCCTTGCATAGTACCATTAGTCAAGTAGACAACACCCAATGAGTCCATGTTGGATTATATGAGTTGTAGATTTGGGGCCTTTTATATGATTTACTTATGCATGTAACTAGTAGGCCCAAAATGATGTGGAATGTGTAATAATGTTGGCATCTTGATCCTATGTTTGAGATTGTGCATGGTTTTATTTAATGGTTAAGATGATGACGACGTTGATGATTGAATTGATGGTAGGTTGAATTTTTGGACAATTTAAGGTTGAATAGATTGCAGTGTTAATGCACACGCTAGTTCCGTTTCATCTCTCCCTTTCTCTCCGGAGTATTCCCTACACTTGTTTTCGTCGTCAAATATCCATACCTTTTGTGGATAGTTGACGTGGAATCAAATGCCTGATCAATATTTCTGGAGAGATAAGGGGATATGCAGTCGTAGAAGTTGGACTGATATTTGATTGTTATGGTTGTATACTTTCTATAGGTACACATCATAATTAAAGAGGTTGTATCCAATGGATAGGGAGTGGATTACTCTACGTTACCCAGACCCACATTTTATGGATGGTATTTTAAGTTTTGTAACGTTCGCATCAGAACACCTTCCTGGTAGAGAAACCATTCATTGCCCATGCACCAAATGCAGATGTATATGTTTACCCTGCATAATTGACGATGTGAAGGTACATTTGATGAAATATGGATTTGATCCAACATATAAGGTGTGGAACATGCACGGTGAGCTTGCAACACCCAAGTATACCGAACGTGCTCCAATTTCCCACCAGTACCCCAGTGTGGCAAACTTAAACGACATTGTCAATGCGGTTGTTGAAGACCTTGGTGGTAATAACCTAGACGAAGTTGTTCAGGATGACCCTAATGTAGCCCCCGAAGTTGAAGACGTTTTTGGGGACGCTACAGGTAATGAGTTTGAAGCAAATCTACGAGATGCAATGACTGAGCTGTATCCTGGTTGCCACGAATTCACCTTGTTGACTTTTATTGTACAACTTTTTAAATTAAAGGTGAACCATGGATGGAGTGAACAAAGCTTTACTGATCTCCTTCAACTACTCCAAAGTGTGTTGCCATCCGGTAATAAGACCCCAGCTAATACCTACCAAGCGAAGAAGATCATTACAAAGTTGGGTCTTGATTACCAGAAGATTCATGCTTGTCCAAATGATTGCATGTTGTACTGGAGAGAGCACGAGAAGAAGACGAGTTGTCCAAACTATGGTACTTCTAGGTACAAAAAAGAATCAGATTCTAAGTCAAAACAAGCGAAAGTACCTGCGAAGATGTTAAGGTATTTTCCAATAACACCAAGGCTACAAAGGATGTACAGTGTGCCGTGGGTGGCAAAAGAGATGACCTGGCACTCGACTGGAAAAATGCAGAGTGGAAAGATGGGGCATCCAGTTGACTCCAGCACATGGAAGCTTGTTGACAACAAGTATGAGGATTTTGCAAGTGAGCCTCGCAATGTTCGATTGGGTCTAGCCACCGATGGGTTTAACCCCTTTGGGACTTCCAGCACATCGTATAATTCATGGCCTGTTATGTGTGTAACGTACAACCTTCCACCGAAGCTATGTATGAAACCGCAATTTACTATACTCACTTTGCTCATCGAAGGGCCGCGACAACCGGGGAAGGATATTGACGTTTATTTGCAACCGTTGATTGCTGAGTTGCATGACTTGTGGCGGAAAGGGATCATGACAATTGATGCATACCACGGAAACAAATTCAACATGCGTGTTATCCTGTTGTGGACAATCCACGACTTTCGCGCATATGGTAATGTTTCTGGTTGTAGGACAAAGGGTAAGTATGGTTGTCCTGCATGTGGCCCCAAGACAGATTCATTGCGACTACACCATGGAATGAAACATGTTTATATGGGTCACAGACGGTGGTTGCCACTCAATGACAAGGCTAGATATGACTCAAGTGCAAGCACCTTTAATAAGGAGGAGGACCACCGACCACAACCAATTCGTCTGACTGGGACAGAGATCGAAAGAATTGTTGCGAAGCTAAATGTGCAGTGGGGGAAGATCGAGAAGAAGAAACGAAGGGGTATAGGAGGACAGGAGTAAGTGGATGATGCTGAGTCAACATGCTTCTTTAAGCGGTCCATATTATTTGATCTAGATTATTGGAAGGAGTTGCCTGTACGCCACAACCTTGATGTTATGCACATCGAGAAAAACGTATGCGAAATACTTATTGCCTTGATGTTGAACACAAAGGGAAAAAGCAAGGATGATGCTAATGCACGAAGGGACTTGAAGCGATTGGGAATTAAGAAGCATTTATGGCTGAAAAATATCAACGGTAAGGTGATCCAAAAACGAGGTCCTTTCTTGTTGCAAAAAGAAGAGAAAAAACTTTTCATTCAGACTCTGCGTGAGTTGCGTGTTCCGGTCGGTTTTAGTGGAAATTGGAAGAACATTGTAAAGGAAGATAACATGGATTTGAAGGGAATGAAGTCTCATGATTACCATGTGTTGATGCAACATCTGCTTCCAATTTTGATCCAGCATGCATTCATGGATAGCAAGCCCATCCACAATATAATTAGAAGCTTATGTACCTTCTTCAACGCCCTTTGCTCACGAACCATTGATATTGAAATGTTATTGATTCTCGAGAAGGACATGGCTAAGACGTTATGTGAGCTTGAAATTACATGCCCTCCTTCTATTTTTGTTGTGATGATGCATCTACCAATCCACTTGGCTTACGAGGCTCGCGTATGTGGTCCTGTTTACTATCGATGGATGTATCCATTTGAAAGGTATGACATGAGTTTAATGTGAAAAACTTGGACTAGACATTTGCATTTATATTTCTTAAGTTTCGTTTACTTATTCAGGTTCATGAAGACGTTTAAGGCATATGTACGCAATAAAATGCGGCCGGAAGGTTGTATAGCTGAACGGTACATACAAGAGGAGACACTTGTACACTGTAACCAATATAGAGGGAAAAAGAAAACAAGCCTCTTGGAGAAACTAGAAAAGCGATTTGATGGATCAACTTCACTCATGTCGAGGTCGGAAGATTTTGTTGACGACTTCGATGGTGAAGTCGTAGGTCCAATTGGCCCGGGTCAAAATGTCATCCTAGAAGGTATTGAGTATGAACAGGCTCGTATCTGGGTTCTGAAGAGTCAACCTACCTATGATACATGGCAAAGGTATATATTGGACTTAGCTTGTATGTATATGTCTTCTTCATTTTTTGTTCAATAACATTGTAATAACAATCCTAAAAAAAGGTCACGTCTATAACATCATTCTTCGTGCAGGAAGTATGCCAATTTCTTGCAGCAACGCAAGGTAGTTGCAGGGAAGAGGACCAAGGTGGCGAGTAATGATGAGTTTATACCTTGGTTGAAGAAGCAGTTAGAGTTAGATGAATCAACTAATGAAGACTTTAAAGACATAGTCAGGGGACCAACTCATTTTTCTATACAGTACAATAAGTATTGTATTAATGGTTTCCTATTCGTCACTAAGGACTACGAGGAAAATAAAATGAACCAGAATAGTGGGGTTAGCACAGAGAGTATGACCACCTTTCGATCTAGTGCTAAGGACAGGAACCCAGTGGATGAATCTATACCTTACTATGGAGTCATCCGAAAAATAATCCAAATGGAGTACCGACATGGGTACAAGCTGATTCTATTCAAGTGTGATTGGGTGAAGGTGACGCAACGAGGTGTTTCTTTTGACGTTGAAGGAAATCTTACCATGTTGAATTTTTCTAATCTTCTTAGTTCAGACAAATTAAGTGATGAGCCATTCATTCTTGCAGAGCATGCCGTGCAGGTTTTCTATTCTAGAGATCCAAAATATCCCGATTGGCATGTGGTCTTGGAGGTTCCAAGAAAGATTTTTGTCGAAGATGAGCCATGCCTTTTATCAGAACAACGGGTTGTAACTCTTGACGAAGTAGGACCTGATCTAACCGAAGTAGAGATTAGTGATGAGTTATTATACGATGACCCTGAAGACATCCATGTGGTTGTTGAAAAAAAGAAGAAAAGAAAGCGAGCTAGAAGATGAACCTCATGTATTCTACTCTTGTGCATGTATTTAAATGATTTTTGTGTTTTGTCTATTATTGCACTCCATGTAGATGTTGGATCCTTTAAATGTTTTTTGTGTTTTGTCTATTATTGCACTCCATGTAGATGTTGGATCCTTTAAATGAGTTTTGTGTTTTGTCTATTATTGCACTCCATGTAGATGTTGGATCCTTGTTATATATTAAAATATGCATTTCATTTTTTAATTTTATGTATACATTATAAGTCAGATATGAGTTGTACTGAAGTCTTATTTGCATTTCACTTCATTCTATGTCATTCACTTTTAATTTCTTACGCCTTAGTAGCAGATAAGAGTCTTACATGGATGTGGAGGAAGAGGCATTGGGCACAGAGCCGCTCGCGGATGTAGCCCATGACGAGTTGCCTGGGGTTGCACCCCCTGAAGATGCTAGAGGTAATAAGATACCTCTCCTTGACTATGTTAAACTAAAGTTTCTTTTACTTTGACCATGTATATTGATATTTAATATTGCTTGGGGTTGTACCTATTCTTCTTTTGATATAGAGGGGTCGTTGTCTACATCTTCTAAGAAGAGAGGACCCGCACGAGGTAAGGAATTAATTGAGGGATCGAAGAAGAAGTTCATAACAACTAATGAACATGGGCAACCAAATGCATTGGATTATAATCTAGTTGATTTCTCAACATCCCTCGGTGTCCTCATACGAACAAATATCCCGATCACCTACACCAACATCCGCGATGTGCCTTGTGAGCACATTCAGATGGTCATTAATGGCTTAGGGAGAAATTATGAGTTTGAACATGAGAGTGTGTGGTTAGATTATGTTCCGAACCGCATGAAGGCATGTTGGAGGAATTACAAGAGTTATTTATATACAAAGTTTATCAAGGGTAAGGATCCTGCAGTTGTGAAACAAGATCCTGCCCCTGCTGGTGTGCCTATTGGGGACTGGATTACTTTTGTGGATCAACGTAATAGCCAAGATTTCCTGGAGTTAAGTGCAAGGAATGCATCCAATCGGGCCAAGCAAGTAGGCCCTTCTACACTTGGGCGGCATAGCTTGGCTGTCACACGCCATCAGATGGTATATGTCTTAAAATATACATCGTATTATTTATTTCAAATTCTAACAAACATTCCTTCATTCCATTAATGATGCATATTGATATTGATGTAACATGGGAAAGGCACTTGAGAAGAATCTCACCTCTGATGCCGAGATCAGTAGGTCTGATATGTACATTCGAGCACATACAACAAAGGAAAACGAATTCCAGTTTCCTGAAGTCTTAGTAAGTGCACCCCTCGTACCTCCTGACTTCTTTAGGATGACATATGGAATATAAATGTGAGTTTGAGTTGTAATGGTTTCTTTTGGATTTTGTCATAGGAAAAAATAAAGGAGGCTCAGAGTAGTAATCCTGGATCTTTGATGACTGGTATAGATGATGCCCTTACACAGGTATGCTTGAACATCAAATACTTGAGGTACAGGTAGTTATGCCTTTTTTTATAAATTAACTTTCATTTCTATCTACAGTCAATTGGTAGTGACAGTAGAGGGCGCATGCGGGGTATAGGTGGAACTGTATCCAAGACTGCATTGAAGAAAACAATCCCAGTATTAAAAAAGCTAAACACGGTGACACAAGAGCGAGATAATTTGGCACATAAATTAGAGGATATCGATAAAACCCTGTCACAACTCCAACAGACTGTTAAAACCATGGCAGAAAGTCAAGGGCAACCTGTTGTTGTCCCTACTCCAACAACATTTCCATTTAAATCTAGTCAGGCCTCTTCGGTATGTACATGTTTCCCTAATACTAGTTTGAGCTTATTTTACACTATAAATTAAGATGTGTACTGATGACATGCATTTTGTATAGCCTGATTCGCTACATTTGGGCAAGAGATGCGATCTCTGCGATTGGAAGAAACGGGTACAGGCTCGTGGTGAGGTGCATATGGTTGATCCTACCGCATTAGTCCATGGATCTGAGCTAGGCGAGGGAAATTATAGCGTTATATTGACCGAGATTATTGTCGGGCATGCAGAGTTGTGGAAGGAAGATGGTTATCATCATATACTTGGAGAGGTCGGCGTGGGAGGATTTGTCGTTTGGCCTCGACAATTTATTACAGTCTATCCGTAATATTTATGAATAGACTTTGTACTTATTCACACTTATCAAACAATCCCATGTATTGTTCGATTTTTTTTTTTTGGTTGACCTTCAACCCAATTTCTTTTATTGTGCTTTTTTTTATCTAAGCAATGGGTGAATGGTATTTCGATGATTTCTGGCAAGATGAGGTACATTTATCTTCAAGGATGTATGCGTGTGACTAGCTTGGTACATGATCTTTTGCGAGTTTGGGTCTCAAACTTGATTTCCTTGTGTGTTTTTTTATTATTTTGTTATAACATGAAAATGCACTCTTGATGATTTCTTGTAAGATAAAATATATTGACTATTATTGATCATGTATGTAGGTGAGATCGATGGATGGATTCTCTCTCTCTCTCTCTCTCTCTCTCTCTCTCTCTCTATAGTATATAACCATATTGATTGATGTGTTGAAAAGCATTTTGATTTATGGGTTTTGGTTTTTCTAATGCTTAGTATTTCATATGCCGTGCAGTTCCAAATCCATTTCCTCTGTGGTGGACCTAGATAGAAAGCTTGGATGAACTGTAAGTCTTCAAAACCTTGAACTTGGTTAGATATCTTTTATTTTTATAAATTTTGTTAATATTTAGTTGAATTAGAAGATGTGTGGATGTAGGCAGCTATCTCGTTGCCCAATGGTTTTAGATGGTGAATGAATGTTGCAATTGAGCATGGAAAATAATCAACGAATTATATATATATATATATATATATATATATTATGGAGGAGGATACCTTGGTTTTTATGGGGACTTGATATTCTTGTAGCCTATGTATGGTGCCCCAGTATTGCTTGTATGTTACTAGTATATAGTAGATATATTACTAGGTTATTATATATATATATATATATATATATATATATATATATATATATATATATATATATATATATATTTATGTTATTGAAGGAGGATGTTGGTTTTAGGGGGACATGATATTCTTGTAGCTTATGTATGGTGCCCCGATATTGCTTGTATGTTACTAGTATATAGTAAATATTATTAGGTTATTTAGTTTATATATACTTGTCAACTACAATGACCATAGGTTTTGAACTATTTCTGCCCACTGTGCGTTAAAGATGTTGGTTTGCTTGAATGATGAACTTGTTGAATTCTATTGCTGTTTAGCCGAACTTGAGCATAATTGGATAATCGTTTTCGAGTTTTGTTGGTTAAATGCATGTCTTTATGTTTTTATAATTCACCCTGTGCAGTACCATCAAGTTCTGGTCATGTCTTTATCGCGGTCTGTAGCCAAAGTATGCTCGAGCCTTAGGGAGTTGTTGCAGTTGGACTTATATAACCTATCTTCTTCAGGTCGAGGGGGTGTACTATTTTGTTTTCTGATGGATGTAATGAAGTACAATGACCTGATCTTATCAAGATGATAAGTATGTAACTTGGCCTCAGTTGAGTTCTATTATGAAATGAACAAATTTAGCATAGAGCTCGACTGATAGGTTTCTGCCTGCATGGTGTAGGTCTTCTGTTAGTGATTTCTGACCATAGGATTTAAACTTACTAACAGAAGATCTCCACCATGCAGGCATAAATATATTAGATGGGTTGTACGCTAAAGATGTTCATTTCTTCAATGGAGCTCAACTGAAAATCAAGTTACCTATGATAAACTACAACAACATGATCTTATCACGATGATAAGTATGTAGGCAGCTCTCTCGTTTGTTACGGAGAGTCCGGTCTAAAAAAAAAAAAATCAATTTGACTTCATGGTCCAGAATCATGCGGCCCCAGGAAGTTTATGGGACAATACCCAGAATCACTCACTCACACTATAATGTCTCTACCAGCTCATCTACTTTTGATTAATATCAAGGATAGCCAAACCGATGACAAAAATAAGCCTAAATGGGCAGCAACTAATTTGGACTATTTTTTAGGCCAAACCTTGTCCAAATCTGGACAGTTTTTGGGCCCCAAAAACGTGTATAATCTGGAGCATTTTTTAAGTTTTGAATTCAGTCAAATCTGGACTACAGATGGCCTTAAATTTTCTGTCAAATATGAACTCTTTTGGGCCTTAAAAATGGGGCCCGAATCTGGACTATTGTTCGCCCTTAATTAGAGTAGAAATCTGGATTGTACCTCGACATGTCTTATGTGAACCTTTCCATGGCAAGCCATGATTGGGTGCACGTAATGAACAAGTCTCCTTCCCTCGCTGACCTACGCTTACCATATTGTTGATTTCACTTCTCTCCGTTTCCTTGATCTCTCTTCGAATGAATTCAACTCTCCAAGATGTCTTAGCCTTGCAAGTTTCCCCATCTCTTTTGGAAGCTCAAACAGTTCCACACACTCATTAAGTTTCAAGGTTTGCAACAAATATAGTTCGCATATGAATTCAGGAAGCCACCCTACTCCAGTGGTAGATAAATTGAGGTATCTTAAAAGTTTCAAGTTCTTCATTGGGGTGAGTTTTGGATTAGGCTGATTTTTGGGGTGACAAATCTGATGGACGGTTTGGATTCTGTAACCACATCACTGGGCCCCTAATCAGGTACAACTGTAGCAGCCCCTTCAAAAAATGGTGAAGATGCTCTTTGTTGATGCCTTGAATTAGAATATGTTGGTGTACAACTATAGCAGGTACAACTGTAGCAGATCCATTTATGCCTTGAATTAGAATATGTTGGAGTCTAGGCATGCACATGCATTAGCACGTCCCAGCATGTCTTGCATAGGTGACATGAGGTGAGGTTGCTCATTGGTCTGGTGTAAGTCTAGAGCTAAAAATCAGGCTATTCTACTCACTGGATGATTCACTTCTAACATGTGTGAGGTAGGTGAGTAGAAGACTTGCTAGCTAGGTTGGTATGCTTGAGGGATGAAATTCATCTTTTTCGTAGCTCACTCATGTATGACTGGTGAAACTCATTCCTAGCTCCACATGCTTGAGAGAAGGTGAGAGAGGGAGAGTTCTTCCTTGACTCATGTGACCACGGAGAGGTCTTCCTTCTGCAAACTTCACATTTGTGGGAGGATGGGTGCTTCCTTTCTTGCACATGTGATGGAGAGTTGCACTTCATGTGTTGTTGGCCACACTAGTTGAGAGAGGAGACTCTTGCTGGACTTGCTTGCACATGAGGGAGAGGATGCCCACCAATGCAACGGCTGCACACATGCATGAGGAAGGAAATGTCTTCCTTAACTGGAACGTGTGGTGCTTGCTATGCTGTAGAACACATGAGAGAGATGTCTCTCTATTGATTGCAGTTGCTGGTGAGCTGCTTCATTGGAGGATGTTCAGTCCATGGCTGTTTTAGAGATTAACGGCTGGAAGACGATGCAGTGAGAGGTAGCTGTGATGGATGGCTGGAGAACTCCTTCAGTAACCACTCTCTTTTTAAGTTCCTTTCCGATTGCATGGCTGTAAAGTAAACACTTTTATGAGAGATGACGAGTTTGTCTCTCAGCCAACGGTTTTTCGACTTCTTTTGCAACTTTTGTAAT
Organism: Liriodendron chinense; assembly: GCA_003013855.2. Taxonomy (NCBI): domain Eukaryota; kingdom Viridiplantae; phylum Streptophyta; class Magnoliopsida; order Magnoliales; family Magnoliaceae; genus Liriodendron; species Liriodendron chinense. The sequence continues at coordinate 454,472 of ML058398.1, forward strand.
GCAAAAGTCCCCCGTTATAGACAAGGTCCCAGTATGTACTGACAAGAGCTGCAATTGCTGAAGTGATTGCAGGCAGTACCCTCCAACCCATTCCGTTTTCCACATCATAAGCAGTCCTCATGATGACTGCAACAATTGTCGCAGAGTATTACATGGATCCGTTGTATAGTTGCATTACATGCATCTTTCTCTTCAAATGTGCGCCTGACACACTGCAATGCCACCAAGACAATCAACATAACTAAATGAGAGCTGACAATTTGGGCAGTTAAAACATTTTGGACGTTGGATGTCTTGATTCTGTTTTTGTAATATTGAAATATTCATGATCAATGAAAGTGCATGCATAGTACCCGAACATTTCATTCGACAGCTTCTCTAGTGTTCTTAACGATTCTATATCTAATTCGGACCCAAACAAGTATAGCTCGGTGAGGTTAGGTGGGAGTACATGCGGCTCCAGCAAATTCTCCAATATTCCTATCAAATACATCTTATATAAATGAAGATGATTTGAGAAGGAATCAAAAGCTAGAATCGACCCTTCATTACCTGCTCTTAGCCACAATGATCTAAGGTGGACCAATTTACAAGGGGAAGGGAATAATGCCATTTTGAGATCTCCTATTATGCAATAGGAGAATATTGCATTTTCTGGGTTGTACCAGAATCTGAAACATGGCCGATTTAGTATTGGGTTGTACCAGAAACTTCTCTAAGTTCAAGAACATTTTCTGGGTTTGGGGTGTCTTCTAATGAAGAGGGCTTGAGATGGTGTGTTAATGTCAAATTTTGTAACTAGATCCTCCGGACGTTCACCTTCTCTCTAACAGAGATTTCCTCCGCCAAACCTGAAAGAAGACAGAGCAACTAAGGGTGGCTGGGGTCCAGCCGTTAGCCCTCCGATGCTTAAGTCAGGCCAAAGCAAGAAGAAGAGTAGCCAGGCAAAACGGGACAGAGATCGAATATTGTGTGTACCTTTCTCTTAATGGAGTCATCCCTTTATATAGATCTGAAGCGATTCAATCTGTTACGTAAGATATCGAGATCCCGCTGATCTCGTGTACAATACGAGATCCTGCTGATTTCGTGGGATAAGATCCTTATCTTTAGAGACGGGATCTAACCTAATTACTTAATTTGGCAATCACGTTCCTTGATAGCAATCCCTTGAGATCCGGAACCAACAGGGAAGATAAGCACAAAATCCACCTATACAGGCTGCTGGTAGGCGTAATAGTAGCGCTGATAGCTCATGTAGAACTGGAAACTGTATTTGGAGTCATAGCTGGCGAAAAGGAAGGAGACGCTGACGGGGCGGAAACTACCGAACTGGGTGTAGCCCTGCTTGGTGCCGCAAAGGGATTGTACAAGCTGCTCAACGGAAATCGGGTGCTGGTACTGAAGGCTAAGAGGTGTTGCCGCAGAAAAGCTGTTCGCATGTTGGGATATGGTCGAGAGTCCAAGTGCTCGCTCATTCAAACGTAACACCTTTTAACGACTTGTGAGAAGGTCTGCTCGCGGTTCAAGAAGGGAATCTTTGCTTTGCTTTATCTGACCATCGGCTATGGGAACTCGAAGCCTTGCGAATAAGTGCTCCGTATTTATCCATCCTACGACTCTCGAGCATATGATCTCGAGAGTCGAATGGGCGTCCCTCACTTATCTAATCTGTGACTCTCGAGCAGATGATCTCGAGAGTCGAATGGGTACTTCCGTATTTACCCGATCTGCGACTCTCGATCGGATGATCTCGAGAGTCGGATGGGTACTTCCGTATATACTCTTAACAGCTGAGTAGTCTCCATCTTTTTGCATATAACAGATGCCCCCCAAGTCCTTGCCACCAAGAATTCTTGAGGGAAGGACTTAGCTTTCTTCCACACGTAACCGCCCGCTGTCTTCATCGAGAATAGAACCATACATGATGGGCTGGAATTAATGAGCGCCAGCTTTCCGCAGCCTTTCCGCAGACGAAAAATGAAGGGGCGCTTGCCACGTGTCAGGGGAGTTAATGGGCGTGCCTGCTCGAGTGCTGCGCCGAAGGAGGGGCTGCCACGTATCACCAGATGCGGCGGAATGATTGCCTATAAATATACGGAGTCCGCCATTCCTCTATTTTTCTACAGAAGTTTTTTCGAAGAAAAAGAATTCTCCCGTCATCTCCATTTTCATCTTCTCCCTTCGGTGTTTCTTCTTCCTCTTTCTTTCTGTTTACTTGGGTATATTTCCTTTTTCTTCTTTTCTTTTTATCTTCTCATGGCTGGGAACTCTGATGAGACCACCGTCCCACTAGGTGATGCTACTCCGGAATCCTCTGCTTCTAGCAGTGCGAGGGTTCCGGCAGGGAGATACACAGCAGCCGGATATCCTTCTGTTTTATCTGAGGACCGACTGGCTGAGTTACGAGAGAGATACCTGATCCCCGACTCAGTCACTCTCCGATTGCCCAGAGATGGAGAGACACCAGACTCCCCTCCCCCAGGATGTGTAGCTTTCTATGAGTACCAACTCATCCTGGGGGTACGCCTCCCCCTCTATCCCTTCATACGCAACGTACTCCGGTGTTACAAGATTGCCCCCGGGCAACTCATTGTGAACGGATGGAGGGTAGTCCTGGGTTCCTTTGCCCTCTAGGCTCAGGCCGGCAACGGGGAGCTTACAGCGGAGGAGTTCCTCCGCATGTTCCGTCCAAAGAAAGCACCATCCAGCGAAGGATGGTATTACCTGTGCTACTGGCACCGGGATAACTTCGTGCTGGGGAAGCCCTCCTCGAATTATCCCGGCTGGAGGAAGCGGTGGTTCTATGCTTCCGGGAACTGGGAGTCTGCCTCCTCCAGGGGTCCAGGAGTGACCCGTTTTTTCTGTGAAGGTAGGCACAGTCTCGCATTGTGCAATTTTCTCCAGTTATGGTTTCTAGGGTTTTATTCATTTTTTGACCCAGGTTTGTGCTAGCAGGTATCCCGGCTTTGAGAAAACCAAATTTGAAGGGAGGGATCAACGAGAAAATAGTAAAGGTGTACAAGGTGCCTGTTGGTGATAGGCACATCGAGGCTTGCTTGTCTCCTTCGCGACTTGCAGCAGCGGGCCTAATATCCAGAAGAGAGGTTGAGATGACGAAGGCCGGAGAGAAGAGGGGTCTACTGCCCCGACAGAAGGGCACAAGCTCCAAGAGGCAGAAGAGAACACCTGCCAAACCATCTCAATCATCCATCCGCACGGGTAGCGATCAGCCTGCCCCTCCCACGAGCATGGCGGGGGCCCCGACTGGGCCCACTATTCCCTCACTGGTGGTCGCACCTGGTCCACCAGTGATTAATATTGCTGACAGCTCCCCGGATGGGGCAGGGTCCAGTTGCCCCCCAGCTGAAGAGGCTCGGGAGCAAGTAGAGCCTCGAGAACCGGCTCTTGCTCGCGAACTGATCCCTGCTTCCGAGCAGGGACCTGCTCGCAAGTCGATGCCCCCACCTCGCGAGCCAGCTGGGTTGGTCATTGCCCAACCGTCTGGGAGCGGGACATATTCTATCCCCCGCCACCTCCATCCAGTATGTAAATTCTTATTCGAGAACGTCCCCCCTCAAGCCTTCGGCTCTCTTCCCGAGCCAAGCCCTGAGAACCTTTTCCTCGAAGCGGGGGTGAGGATGGTTCAGGTAAGACCTTGCCAAGATCTGCTTTAATCTGTTATTACGTTCCAGAATACTTTCTCACATTTTTCATTACTTTTGCAGGGCTTAGATCTTATCCTGCGAACGAGGCGTGATATTGTTGCCGCCCGTCGCGTGATAGATGAAGCTGAGGGGAAGAGGACTGCCTTGGAGAAGGCAGTTTAAGGAAGAGATCAACTGCTCAAGGCCCGTGAGGCGGTGATCGCGAAGAGAGATGAGGAGAAGAAGATCCTCATCGAGAAAATCCAAGTCCTGACCGACAGGTATCAGGCCTTGGACTCAGACTTCGTGAAGCTCACGGGTTTGAAGGAGAAGGCTGAGAGAAAGAGGGAGATCTTTCACCAAGACAAGGTCTCGTTGGAGGAGCGGTTTGCGGAGGCCAGGTCGTAGCTCAAGGAGGCTAACGACAACCTGGACAAGGAGCGCTCCGCTCTTGCACAGCTCAAGGACGACTAGATCCACTGGGACGAGGAGAAAGTCGCCCTTGTAAAAATGCTCTCGGAGGAAGGTCCTCGGGCAATTTCCGAGTTCCGGACTTCGCAGCTGTATGACGACGAAAGGTACGAGTCATATGATGCTGGTCGCGACTTTGCGCTAAGAGTAGTGCAACGAATGATCCCATCCTTAGATATGGGGGAATTTGGTCGAGTCGCGACCATCATAGCTGCCGAAGAGCAAGCTGCTGCTGAGAATGAGGTGACTGAAGACACGCAGGCTGAAGGGGCTCCAGAAATGGGCCCTGAAGTCAAGAGCACAGCTCCTCCTCCAAGAGACTGATTTTCTTTATTTTCCTCTCTTTGTACTCGCGAGCAGATGTTTTGTAAACATTTTATCATCAATGAAAAGATATTTTTTGGAAGTGTTGTTCTTCTTGTTTACTCTTTCCCTTTCATGCAATGAATGCCTTCTCGTTCTTGTTTACTTTCTTTTCGTGCACTGAATGCCTTCCTGTTGCAATGAGTTATGCTCAACCCGGGGGGTCGTAGCGACCATGCCCTCGTGGAGATAGACTGATCTATCGATTGAGACTCCAAGTTTGCCAAGGGTATGAAGGTCATCCATAAAATGGAAATGCGACCATCCTAGGTGAATTTAACCCTACCAAAGGTAGGCGATTGGCCAAGGGATTGTATGCATCCTCTTCGGGGCTATTCAGATCCAAGTTAATGGAGTAGCGACCAAAAGATATCTTTCACTTTATTCATAAAAAGTTGTTTATGAACTACATCAAATCTAGGGGTAGTATCGTAGCAAATGCTCCACGTGCCAAGGGCGACGTACGGGCTTCCCTTGCATGTCTTCAAGATAATAAGTACCGGGTTGCACAATCCTAATAACCCGATATGGGCCTTCCCAATTTGGATCCAACGAACAAGCGGGAACTCCGAGTTTTTGCCTCAGGACCAAATCTCCGGGCTGGAAGGATCAAGGCCGAACCCTAGCATTTCGATAACGAGTAATACGTTGTTGATATGCTGCCACTCGTACTTGGGAAGCATTTCTTCGCTCTTCCAAGAGATCGAGATGAAGTTGGAGGTTTTCTTGATTACTCGCGGGGTCATACTGCTCGATCCGATATGAGGGCACTTGAATTTCCACTGGTACCACTGCGTCGACACCAAATGCTAAGGAGAAAGGGGTTTCACCTGTTGATGTACAAGCCGTGGTTCTATATGCCCATAATACTTCTGGCAGAAGTTCTGGCCACACCCCTTTACATTCACCTAGCTTGGTCTTCAAATGATGCTTTATGATCTTATTCACTGCCTCGACCTGCCCATTCGCCTGAGGATGATATGGAGAAGTGCGGAGATTACGTATCTTCCATTTTTCACAAAATTCATCAAAGGCTGCGTTGTCGAACTGCGTTCCGTTATCGGTAATTATAGTGTGAGGAAGTCCGAAACGGCATATGATATTTCTCCATATAAACTTAGTAGTTTGTTTCTCAGTAATCTTGGCTAATGGTTCTGCCTCGGCCCATTTGGTGAAATAATCAACCGCCATGATTGCGAACCTATTTTGTCCCTTTCCCATGGGTAAGGGCCCGATGATATCGACCCCCCACTGAGCAAAAGGCCAAGGGCTATCAACTGGGGTCATCCGCTTGGACGGTACATGAGGTATAGGTAAATATCGTTGACACTTGTCACATTTTTTAGAAAATTCAATTGCATCTGCTTTCATAGTGGGCCAATAATATCCTTGCCTCATCGCTTTATATGCCAGGGATCGCCCCCTGGGATGGTTACCACATGCCCCCTGGTGTACTTCGTCTAGAACACGAAGTGCTTCTTCTGGATGAAGACACCTTAAATAAGGCAAGGAAAAGCTTTTGCGCAACAATATTCCGTCTTACAAAGTATACCTGGCAGCCCGAAGACGAATTTGCCTTGCAGCTTTCTTGTCCTCTGGTAGGTGTCCGTCTCTGAGATAAAGGATGATGGGATCCATCCAGCATGGAGATGATTGTACCGATATTACATGCTCGAGAGTCGCTTGGTCGATTCTCAGGTTCTGACGATGCTCGATGGGGATCGAATGTGATAACACAGATTCCGGTGTAGAAGCGAGCTTTGCCAAGGAATCAGCAAGTTGGTTCTTCTCGCGAGGAATATGAATTATTTCATAAGTCTTCAGTTTTGCAAGCAGGATGAGGACACGAGACTTGTATAAGGCCATCCTTTCTTCTTTCGTCTCGAATTCACCAAGGACTTGGTTAACAATGAGCTGGGAGTCGCTATGAATTAACAGATTCTGAACTGCAAGGACAATAGCCAGTTCGAGGCCAACGATCAGGGCCTCATATTCTGCTTCATTATTTGAGACGCGAGATTCGAAACGCAGAGCATATTGAAAATGTGACCCGTCGGGAGCCACTAAAATCAGGCCCGCTCCGCTACCAGTGGCCCGCGACGACCCGTCCACGAAGAGTGACCAAGGAGGCTGTTCACTGGTCATGGTATTATCTTCGGAGGAGTATGTGAATTCGGCGATGAAGTCAGCCACGGCCTGGCCCTTTACTGCGGTCCTAGGACAGAATGAGATATCGTGCTCGCTGATTTCGACCGCCCATTTAGTTAACCGTTCGGAAGCCTCAGGTTTTTGAAGGACTTGTCGTAGCGGATGATTTGTCAGTACTAAAATAGCATGGGCTTGAAAGTATGGTCGCAGTTTTTGAGCTGCCATGACTAAGGCTAGGGCCAGTTTCTCCATATCAGAATACCTAGTTTCTACATCAACCATTGCTCGACTGATATAATAAACGGGCCTCTGCACCCCGGAATCTTCTCTTATTAAAGCGGTGCTAATGGCCGTAGTGGACACAGAGAAATAAAGAATGAGTTGCTCATGTGCTACATGTTTAGATAAAATGGGGGGTGTGCTCATGTATAGCTTCAATTGTTGAAAGGCTTCCTCACATTGTGGCGTCCATTTCCAATCGGACTTGGCCGTTGCACGAAGGAGTTTGAAGAATGGTAAACACTTGTCAGATGCTCGCGAGATGAACCTGTTTAACGATGCGATGCGACCAGCCAGACGCTGGACGTCCTTCAGAGTGGTGGGGGATTTCATCTTTATCAATGCTTTTATCTTCTCAGGATTTGCCTCAATTCCGCGTTGGCCAACCATGAACCCGAGAAATTTCCCTGCAGACACACTGAACGCACATTTTTCTGGGTTCAATTTCATTTGATACCTCCTCATTAGGTCGAAGGCTTCTCGAAGATCTGAAATATGATCATCTTCTACAGTGCTTTTCACGAGCATGTCATCAACATAAACTTCCATATTCCTACCAATTTGAGCAGCGAATATTTTGTTGACGAGACGTTGATAAGTGGCCCCTGCATTTTTAAGACCGAATGGCATTACCTGGTAACAATATAATCCCCGATCTATGATGAAAGCGGTATGCTGGCTATCAGGTGGGTGCATCATGATCTGGTTGTAACCAGAATAAGCATCCATAAAACTAAGCAGAGCGTGTCCAGCTGTTGAGTCGACCAACTGGTCGATCTACGGTGTCGGGAAGCTATCTTTGGGACATGCTTTGTTCAAGTCTGAGTAGTCGACGCACATTCTCCATTTGCCATTAGCTTTCCGGACGAGAACTAAGTTCGCGACCCACTCTGGGTAGTCAACTTCTTTTATGAAATTGACCGTGAGTAGCTTTTCAACTTCAGCTTTGATCGCCATTTGCCTTTCTGCAGTGAAGGCTCGTCGACGCTGGTGTACAGGTTTATGCTTTGGATCGATATTGAGACGATGTACGATGACGTTGGGGTCGATGCCTGGAATATCTTTATGAGACCAAGCAAACACGTCCTGGTATTCAGTGAGGAAACGGATCAAATCTCCGCGGTGGACATTGGTTAAAGAGGATCCAATGTACACGATCTTAGACGGGTTGTCTTCGATCAGGTGAATCGCCACTGTTTCCTCCCCAGGAGTTCCTGACTTAAGAGCATTTTCTCTCGGATCCAACGAGGTGCTGGAGGGAAAGTTGGGTGAACCTTGTGCTATCTCCATAACGGGCGTCGCTTGAGCCTTCTTTCGATCTTGGAGGGCTATCTGGTAGCAAGACCGTGCCTCCTATTGACTTCCTCGCATGACCCCGATACCATTTGGGGTAGGAAATTTGACACACAGATATGAAGGGTGCAAGGCTGCCCCGACCTTAGTAAGAGACGGCCGCCCCAAAATGGCGTTATACGCTGATTTTCGATCCACCACGAGGAAGTTTATGAAGACGGTGGTCTTCGTTGGACTTTCTCCAAAAGTAACTGGGAGATCGATGCTTCCTTCAGGCGATACTACCTCACCTCCGAAGCCGACGAGGGGGGTCGATACTGGCTTGAGAAGGTTTCTGGCAAGTGCCATTTTGTTGAAAGCCTCCAAGTATAAAATATCGGCTGAGCTACCTGTATCCACCATAATTCGATGTGTCAGATAATTTGATACCTTTAATGTGACTACGATGGAGTCTTCGTGAGGAAAATGAATTCCCTTTGCATCTTCGAGAGTGAAGGAAATTGGAGGATGGCTGGTCTTCGACGAGCCAGACGTCTGTTCCAGCCAGTAGATTTGCTGGGGTTCTTTGGACGCCTTTCGAGCGTATGCTTTTCTTGAAGCTTGAGAATCGCCCCCGCAAGCTGGTCCTCCGATGATGGTGCGGATTTCCCCCGTAGGCTCAGCGTCCTCTTGGTCAGTTTGATGATGAGGTTGTTCCTTTTGGCGAGACGAGGTGTTCGCCCTTTCTGGTGATCGATTTTTACGAGCAACATAATCCTGGAGATGGCCTTTTCGAATGAGAGCTTCGTTATGGTCTCGTAGAGAGATGCAGTCCTGGGTTCTATGCCCATGATCTTTGTGGAAGTAACAGAACTTGCTCTTGTCTCTCTTCTCGGGATCGGATTTGATCTTTGCAGGCCACTTCACATATGGCTTGTGTTTAATCTCCATTAGAACCTTTTCATGAGACCGATTAAGAGGAGTGTAGTTATGATATTTACCGAAATAAGGCTTCTTGGGAGAACGTTCGCGTTGATCACGACGATATTTTTTATCTGTAGAAGAGGCTCCTTCTGGCTTGCGTTTCTTACCCTGTACTCCATGGCGTGTCAATGCGACTTCTTCTGCATTGATATATTTCTAAGCTTTGGCTTGGAACTCTGCCATAGTTTTTGGAGGGCTCTTGTCTAAAGAAAACCTGAATTTCTCGCTCGTTATTCCGGCTATGAGGGCTGCGAGGCCTTTTTCTTCAGTATAACCTTCAGTTTGAACGGCTTCAGCGGTGAACCGTACTGTGAACTCCTTTATCGTTTCCCCATGCTGCTGTTTTAGATTCATTAGATGGGAGGCTGGCTTCTTGATGCGAATGCTTCCCATGAATTGAGAAAGGAATATCTCCGATAACTGAGAAAAGGAGCTGATGGAACGAGGCTTTAATCCTCGGAACCACGTACGAGCTACCTCCTTCAATGTTAGGGAAAAAGCCCTACACATGATTTCTGAACCATGTCCTTCCAACTCCATGAGGGACCTGTATGTTTCCAGGTGTTCAAGAGGGTCGCCAATACCTGTGTACGGGGTGATAACAGGCGTTCGATACTTTCTGGGTAACGAGGCTTCCATAACCTCGCTGGTGAAGGGGGACTCGGATTGATGTATCGCCGCCATGACGGCAGATGGCCGATTTTCCTGGTATCGCTGTTCCATGACATCAAAACGATCATGGATTCTTTTGAGATCTCCTTCCCATGGTAGGGTATAGCTTGATGTTTCGGCGGTGGAGCCCTGCGGTTGAGGTTGTCGAGACGAACTAGAATGTATAGAATGTGGAGACGGTACAGGGAGATGGCTGCCAAGTGGTGGGACCTGTGGTTCGTCCATAGAATGTCTAGATGCCACGGTATGGGCTGCGGTGGTAACCCTTCGGAGGCTTGTCTCTGCGGTTCGGGGAAATGCTGATCAAGCCGATTTGACAGCGCCTGAACTCCGGCGTTTAGAGTTAGGAGAGTGTTTCCGAGGAAACGTAGGACATCGTCTTGATTTCCAGAAGCTTCCAATAATGGGTTTGCTGATGGCATAGTTGGGGCTCCTTGAGGGATGTTCATCGAGGCAGGTAGAAGGGTAGGTACGGATTCCGTCTCATCGGGCGGAGGTGGTGCCTGCCTCGAAGTCGAAGGATGAACAGCCTTTTTAGGAGGCATCGCCGAAAGATCTTTATCGGTGGTTAGAACGATTGATTTTGACGATCAAGTCGTTCCCACAGACGGCGCCAAACTGTTAATGTCAGATTTTGTAACAGGATCCTCCGGACGTTCACCTTCTCTCCAACAGAGATTTCCTCCGCCAAACCTGAAAGAAGACAGAGCAACTAAGGGTGGCTGGGGTCCAGCCGTTAGCCCTCCGATGCTTAAGTCAGGCCAAAGCAAGAAGAAGAGTAGCCAGGTAAAACGGGACAGAGATCGAATATTGTGTGTACCTTTCTCTTAATGGAGTCATCCCTTTATATAGATCTGAAGCGATTCAATCTGTTACGTAAGATATCGAGATCCCGCTGATCTCGTGTACAATACGAGATCCTGCTGATTTCGTGGGATAAGATCCTTATCTTTAGAGACGGGATCTAACCCAATTACTTAATTTGGCAATCACGTTCCTTGATAGCAATCCCTTGAGATCCGGAACCAACAGGGAAGATAAGCCCAAAATCCACCTATACAGGCTGCTGGTAGGCGTAATAGTAGCGCTGATAGCTCATGTAGAACTGGAAACTTTATTTGGAGTCATAGCTGGCGAAAAGGAAGGAGACGCTGACGGGGCGAAAACTACCGAACTGGGTGTAGCCCTGCTTGGTGTCGCAAAGGGATTGTACAAGCTGCTCGACGGAAATCGGGTGCTGGTACTGAAGGCTAAGAGGTGTTGCCGCAGAAAAGCTGTTCGCATGTTGGGATATGGTCGCGAGTCCAAGTGCTCGCTCATTCAGACGTAACACCTTTTAACGACTTGTGAGAAGGTCTGCTCGCGGTTCAAGAAGGGAATCTTTGCTTTGCTTTATCTGACCATCGGCTATGGGAACTCGAAGCCTTGCGAATAGGTGCTCCGTATTTATCCATCCTATGACTCTCGAGCATATGATCTCGAGAGTCGAATGGGCGTCCCTCACTTATCCAATCTGTGACTCTCGAGCAGATGATCTCGAGAGTCGAATGGGTACTTCCGTATTTACCCGATCTGCGACTCTCGATCGGATGATCTCGAGAGTCGTATGGGTACTTCCGTATATACTCTTAATAACTGAGTAGTCTCCATCTTTTTGCATATAACATGGTGGCACTATGATGGCTGATCTATTGGGGTCATCTGTTTCCATTGCAGAGGATGCCCATACATGACATACCTGTTGACAGTGAGTTTGCTGTTAGAGACTAGGTTGGAGAAAGTGACTCACAAATAGAGGAACATGAGTGCTGTCATCCCATCTTTGGTGTGAAAGATGATTTAGGTTTGGCTACTAGTTTCTAGATTCTTTGAGGACTTCAATGGAGATTAACTGATCAAAGTGGATTGAAACAAAGATAATGTCAGTTACTAGAAATTTCCATGAAGTCATCAGTCAACTCCTATGTTGGTGCCATTCCGGTTGCTGTCTAAAGTTAGATAGTTTCAAAAACTCAAAGAGTTGCAATCCTTGGTATAAGAACATCAATAATCAACTGGAAAAAAAAAGATAAGAAAAAAATCAAGCATGAAAGATCTTGTTCTGGTCAAAAGAAGTGGCTGCAACATAAAAGCATGCTTCAGAAACCAAGTGAATTCTCAATTAACTAGCCCCATTTGCAGAGAGAACCGATCAGATCATCATGTAGAATGTCCTGTCTTATTCGATAGGATTCCTTGATCACCATCATCTTGTGGCTTCTTTTCTACTAGTCTAAATTGTAAAGGATTGTGATTGTGAATCGCAGAAACTTCAAGTAAATACAACTAATGACATTCCTCTGTTCATCACTTGTATATAACTCAGGAACCTTGTGACATTTTCCCCTATTATTCTATTAAAAGTGAACCACATGAGTGATCCTATCCTCCATACAGTAATTTACCATTTGGGGTCATAAAACCTATTTCATAATCTCCTGAATCTATAAGACAATAGTGGCCTGATTGAAACATTGAAGCTGACAGTAAAATTTGAACACAACCATCTGATTGACGATAACAAATGTTTTATTCTCTTACAGTGGCTGTTTATATTGATTTTCACAAAAAAAAAAAAATTAAATTGGGTTCAGTTATGAAGACCTGTAGTTCAGATTTATGAAGACCTGTAGCTTTGGTTTGGTTTGGTTTAACCTAAGAATCCAAGGGTAGAGAATGAGAGCATAAACTCAATACATTTTCCACCTATTTCCCATGTCATCTTCTCTTTCTAACATTCTTGTATCCTTTTTTTCATCTCATTAGTAACCTGATTCAAACATTGAAGCTGACTGTAAAATTTGGACATAACATCTGATTGATGATAACAAATATGTTATTCTCTTACAATGGCTGTTTAGACTGATTTTCGAAAGGAAAAAAAAATCAAATTGGGTTCAGTTATGAAGACAAGACAGTTAGTTCAGGTCTTTGTAGTTTTGGAATTGTTGGGAATCATATAACTTTGGTTTGGTTTGGTTTAACCTAAGAATCTAAGGGTAGAGAATGAGAGCATACAGTCAATACATTTCCACCTATTTCACATGTCATCCTCTCTCAGTCTCTCTAACATTCTTTTATCCCTTTTTTCATCCCTTCTTTTCTTCAATAAAGCTATCTGGGCTCTCTCTCTCTCCTCTTTATTCCTTCCTCCTGCCATATTGGCAGTGTTACCATCATCACTGTCATGCTAATGGCTCTTTAGATCTCTTTAGTTTTTGGATAATGTCCTAAAATGAACTGGTGTAACTATTGTGTGAACAACGGATTTTATTGTCATCACGGTGGGCCCCACAGAGCCTTCGTTAAACAGGCTTTCCAATAAGGAAGCGGATTGCATGCTGAGTAACTTAGCATGCGCGTACTGAGTAGACTCTGTGGGGCCCATCATGCATGGATGTATGCGTCTTATCCAGGCTGTGCATCCATTTTTCCATGTCATTTTCGGGCATCATCCCAAAATTGACTCGTTTTCAAAGCTCAAGTGGACCACACCACATAAAAAATGGGAAGAATGATGTCCGCGTTTGAAACCTTCCTAAGGCCCATAGTGATGTTTCTTTGTCATCCAACCTGTTTATAAGGTCAAACGGACATGGATGAAGGTAAAACACAAATATTAACTTGATCAAAAGCTTTTGTGGCTCCCGAGAAGTTTTCAATGATAGGTGTTCAATTCAAACTATTTCCTGGGGTGTGGTCCACTTGATATTTGGATATGATTCAATTTTTGGCTCATGCGCTGAAATGATCGTAAAACAGATGGATGGCGTGGATAAAACACATAAATCATGACGGCCCCACAGAGTTTACTCAGTATAAACTGTTGGCCTTGGCCTTAAGTAGAGATGAGAGACTTGCTGATTTTTTCCTTTTATTCTGTCAGTTAATGAGCTGAGATAGTCCACTGTGATTTTTGGATTATGGGATCTTCATTATAGAAGATACAGTGAAAGGTTTGGATCTCATCCATGCCTACCACATGAGTAGAGATGACATATTAGAATCTGAACCGTGTTGATAACGATCTCATCCATGCCTACCACATGAGTAGAGATGACATATTAGAATCTGAACCGTGTTGATAACGATCTCATCCATGCCTACCACATCCGGATTGCACCTTGGCATGAGTATTTAGGTCAAGGTCAGGCCCATTTACACTGGAAAAGCTGCAGTGGCCACATGACTGATGCAAACACAACTTGCCCAGCCAATGTGCATGTGTGGGACCCTAGAGGACTTTGAAACAGGAGTCGATACTCAGACCTGAGTGTTGAAACGATGTTATCTTCACTCAGTCTACCACTTGAGCTGTAGATCAGGGTGTGCCTGGATGGATTATTGTCTAGGCCAGGAACGACCTATGAAATAGTATGGAGATCACCACATATGAAACAGATTTTTTTGGGATGAGCAATATTTGGAACAGATTTTTTTTGGGATGAGCAATATTTGGAACAGATTTTGGGACAGATTTGGAACAGATTGTGGGACATGAAATCACTGTGCGATCGGAATGTGGTCATCATCATCCATTTTTTCTTCCTTTTTCACTTCAGGTTCTTGCAACTTTCGCAACTGAAGAGAATGATCGATTATCTAAGGGAACTGACTTTTTCATTCGCTGTGCAATCGGAATGTGGTCATCATCATCCATTTTGTCTTCCTTTTTCACTTCAGGGTCTTGCTTAACTTTCGCAACAGAAGAGGAACTAGAAATTTTTAGCTTTTTAATAGAAGAAGACGGGGGTGAAGTATTAACTTCACTTGCTAGCCTCTTGTTCAAACCTGTGCTGGACTTCAAAGACTGTTCATTATTTGAAATTGAATCCCTCTTGTTGTAACCATTTTGCTGAAACTTAGCAGACAAAGGTTTCTCACCATCTGCGGCATGTGAGGTTTTAGTAGATGCACCAAAACCGGACTTTGATAACTTAGAAGATAGGGGTTTCTCATCTCCTGAATCATCAGCAGATTTATTAATGCTGATTTTTGTCTTTCTTGGAATGGATGAACTAGGAATAGATGAATTGTGATCCCTTGAAACATGGGAAGAATTGCTTTTTTGACCTGCTACAGGCATTCGAGAGCTCAATGGTACATTATCATCAGAATCTTCATCAGGATCAACAGCAGATTTAACAGGAGACTTATCCAGAGGCTTCTTTTCCTTATTATAAGCTGCTGAGTCCCGTACTGATGAATGTTTGGGCCGATCAGGTACTGAAGCTTTTGAATTAGCAACAGTAGACCTTTCTGCTGATACCTTCGCAGGTAAAACCACCTTAGTTTTTAGTGAATTGGAGTTTGGACGATCAGAAGCACGTGCATCAGAAACAGGCCTTCCTGAAGATCCATCATGCCTTTGAGATGATGGCTTCTTTAGTGTAGAATTCAATTGATTTTGCTTGGATGCTGAGACATTCCTTTTAAAAACTAAAGGTAAATCATCATCATCATCATCATCAAAATGATGTTGATTAACACAACTGTGAACAGCCATCATTCCAATCTGCTGTGTGTCACGCCATCATCTACAAATGGTAGAGCCCCAAAACAATAAGCATCAAAGCATTAGTGAAGCACAAAGTAACACCTTTCTTTCTTTGAATTGGCAGAGTTACTCCAAAGCTAAGACACAACGCATAACTAGCACAATTTGTCCTGGAAAAAAAAAAGCTCAAGTATATAGAAGCAGGTATTAAGCTTGTACAAAATAAAAAACATGGACAGTAATTTGCACATGATGCAAATGCAGAAAGAAAGGAAAAGAAAAAGGAAGTTCAATGACAATGAAAGAGCTGTTTTGGTCTTGGCATGGGGGGGACCCTGTTCTAAAGAAAGGAGGATCAGGCACCTTGCTTTATTGGCAGTCTTGTGGTGGATTTGGTTGGAAAGAAACGATAAATGTTTCAGGGACAGGTGTGGCACTTTGGGCTCCACAATCTGAAGGTCTTTTCATTGCTTAGGGAGTGGGGCGCCTGACCCTTGGGGTGGGTTGTTTTTGTATTTGTATTTTTCTTTTTCTTTTTTTCCCTTGTTGTGCCTTCTGGCCCTCTTGATAAAGTTATCAATTCTCCAAAAAAAAAAAAAAAATCGGCACAGTCCTCACCTTAGAAACCAAAGGGGGCACCAACCATGTGTGTGGGGCCCAACAAGGCAGCATGTTCCATCTAAACCGCTCACCAGATGAGCCACACTGGGACAAAGGGAGCTCCAACGCTTAAGTCAGCCATACAGCATGAACTTGGAACTTTTAAGTAGAATTTTATATTGTTCCCTATGAGGTGGTCCACCCGAATTTGACATCAGGCTAACTTTTACTCTGTACAGCGAACAAGAGGGACCACACCTAACAAACTGAATGGATGTCACACACAAAACACAAGCCCCACAGAGTTTAGCTGTTGTGCCATGACTTCTGAAAAGGTGGTGTGGCATGATTTCTAAGGTGTTGCAAAGATTCTAGTCTCTTCATCAAGGCATTCCATAACAGTAATGGTGGTTGTAATGGCCACCGCTGTTACCATTACGATATTGGTCATAATCGTTATTATGGCCCCCATAACAGCTGTTATGATTTTTTTATTTTTTTTGTGAAAAAAAAAATCCTATTTCAACCCCATTACAGGACCACTATGGGGCTGCTATGACCTCATAATGTGTAACGGTTACCACCTAGATTACATAATGGCCATTACAGAACCATCTTAGAATCTCCATCTCTCTCTCTCTCTCTCTCTCTCTCTCTCTCTCTCTCTCTCTCCCTCTCCCTCTCTTTCCAGTTTCCATAATTGATCATCATTCTAATCTAAACCTCCTTATTCTTACCTAATCTAATATAAACTCTCACCAACAAACACCATTCTATTCCTTTCAACCACTCAACAATCTCTTAGAATGATTGGAGAGTGATACTTGGCCGGAATCATGTAATTAAGAAATTTGAGCTCTGTGATTTCACCCCGATCTATGAGTGGCATCAGAAGGAGAAGGAAAAGAAAAAACAAATGACTACAGAAGTGAGTCAAGCTGCCATCAATCACTTTTTAAAGTAGACTTAGTAAGGGATCCATGCATCTTCATGTGATGAGTTGATTATGACACTGCTTTATTTGGAGTATTAGTTCTTGAATTAGTAATTTAGATTAAAAGCTCAGTGTTAAACTTCTGTTCATCCTATGGCATTTTATCTCAACCTGGGGCAATTATAAACTATGCAAGTAAGCAAAGTGCAATGTACTTGCACATACCGAGAATTTCACTATGGACATGCAGTCACAACTTTCTTTTCAGGTAAAATGTTCTTAATGTGATCGGTGATTCGTTTTTATTTTTAATTTTATTTTCTGTTGTTTCTTTTGTGGCTTTTATAATTCTGGAAGAATCCTTCAGTATATAATTCTTTTGTGGCTTTTTTAAAATGTTTCTTTTTTTTTTCCTTCAAGTCTGAGGAAGTAGCGTGCTTTTGGGTACTTCAAAACGTAAAGCTGCTACGTGTGTGAAGATTTAAGAAAAGATCTTAAACACCCAATCACTTAAGACTGCAGAGCCCCTGACTCTTCCAACAATCATAGACTGCAGAGCCCCTGATTCTTGTAGTAACGGAAAGGAGCCCACATGCCCCTTTTCAAATGCATCACTACCTACCTCTCTCCCCACTCCACATTCATTTCTCACCATCAGATTACTCCATGAAAGGGACACTGATTGGACGGTGAGGAGCCCACCACCCACCTCAGTGGCGAAATTTCATTTGTCGGACCGTACTCTGTGAGAGGTGGGCCCGGGCGAGTACATACGTGTTTTTTTTTCGCATTTGTCCCTTGCTAACTTACGTAACCGTTCTGATAGGAGAATATATGTAGTCCAGTTGTAGAGAGGTCATTGGGCTGTCATCTTCTTTCTAGGAAAGTGTCTAATCCAGCGTCAGAACTATGAGAATATTTCACTTATACAATCCCATCCGAGCCATCCAAACAGTGGGCCCCACCATGAAGATGAACTCTCCAAAAATTCCTGTGCATTCCAAACACATTCCTGTGCATATGATGGTAATTAGCAACTTATATATGTACGAATTGTGTTTATGGTGACATGAACTGTAATTTCTGGTCATGCAACAACTTCACATCTTTCAATAACAGGGGTTTTGTCAAAACATGTAGAATGGTTAAATGCGTAAATGATTAGGAGACAGACATTTGGTTCATTTTTTCTTTAATTCTACTATTACAGATGGATCACCTATTGGACAGCTTGGGTGTGTAGTGACTTTGATCTTGATAGAAAATGGGCCGCCTTTTAAATGCATCCCTGATTAGCCAACCTCAATTGTTTCCTCACCTGTATATATTGTATTTGTATATACTGATTGCTGTGATGACTTTTGTTTTCCACCTATGTAACTACAATCCCTACTACAAATTGAGCTAAATTGGGCAGCATGGGACCCATTTCTAAATGTCTACATGACCTATCTCAAATGGTGGGCCTCATACGATACAGTAGCTACGAATGGACAATCAAAAGCCAAATTTGATTGCATATGTAGTGCTTGTTGCTTTCTTTCTTTTTTTTTTCGTTTTTTCATGCAACTTATCAATGGCTCTCTTCTTGTACATGTGGCAAATTGCACAAGATCAGAGTTGTCAAGTCAGCCATCTTGGACAATTTTAATAAAATGTGCAACTTTTGGATAGTGTCCCACCTAAAGAACAGTTTGGATCACTGGATTGTTGCAATTTGCATCTTACTATTGTGTTGTAATGTCGTTAACACAGATTTGAGAATGATGTCTTTGAAATTCTCCTTAATATGGTTTTTTTTATTCAGATTAAGATTTGTTAATTATGATAGTTTGTGTCAATTGTGAAGCAATGATGAAATCAAATATTCTCAACAGCAAAAGCATACAATTGTAAAATTCTAGAACTGTTAACATTTGCTTGAAGGATTTCATTTGGAATTCTCATGGATGTAATATTAAGATTTGAAATTTTTATGCTTTTTATCAAATGCCTCGGAAGAAAAACATCTAACAACAGCATTAGTTTTGTTTTTGAGAGAGAGAGAGAGAGATTGAGAGAGAGAGAGAGAGAGAGGTTGCTCGTCTTTGATATTCTAGTGGATTTTGATGTTTCAAAATATTAATTGTTGTTTTTTTTTTCTTCAACTGATGAGCAGAGAAACATGGCATACATCTGTAAGCTAGAGGCATGCATGTACTCAATCAAATAAGACTGAAAGTGATCATTACTCGAGATAATATGTGTTATACAAACTAGTTAAAACAAATAAAATTCCCATCACCCTTTGCAAAAAGAGAGACGAAGATTTTTGCTTTGTAATAATCATGTTCTTACTATGGCATATGAATTGCTTTACACCAAATGCTTGTGTACCATTTCAGTAATTGTAAGATATGGTTTGATTGCAGTTATTTATACTGATGTGATGAGTCATTCTCATTCATGTAGACCTCTATAGCATTTACTAGCCTGGCGATTGCAGCTGTATCAACTCTTATTGTAAGTTACTTGATCTTATCTCACTCATTGTCTTTTTACAACACTTTTGAGTTGTCACAAACAAGGCACTCTGCAATCTGCATAAAGATGTGTAACATATTTAAAATATTAATTGCTTAAATGCTGTATCAACTCTTATGAATTGCTTTAAGGAACTTTTCTAGGTGCACGTGTGGCCATGCTTAAATGCTAACGGTTTTTTTTTTCATATTCTAAAGCAACGCCGACGGTCATAAACGGTCGGAAATTACGACGGCTAATCACCGTCGCGAATTCCGACGGTGTGGAACCGTCGGAATTTCCGACGGCTAATCACCGTCGAGAATTCCGACGGTGTGGAGCCGTCAGCATTTCCGAAGGGACCGTTGGAATTTCCCACGGCTAATCACCGTCGACAATTCCGATGGCTCCACACCGTCGGAAGTTCCTACGGGTCGAGCGACGGTCCATCGGACGGCCGACCGACGACTTATAGCCGTCGGAAATTCCGACGGCCCATAACCGTCGGAAAGCAATTGTGACGCCCCTTTCCCGACGGCCCATCCGACAGCCAAAAGCCGTCGGGAAAGCCAATTGCCGACGGCTTTCGGCCGTCGGGAAAAGTCATTTTTCTGGTAGTGAGGGGGTAGAAAATGTGGTGGCGGATCATCTATCCCGCCTAGTCCTACTAAATTCCATTGACGAGTCACCTATTGAAGACTCATTCCCTGATGAGCAACTCTTTGTTGCTATGCATCCGCCATGGTACGCTGATATAGCCAATTATCTTTCCACAGGTGCGATGCCGACTCATTGGACTGCGCTGGACAAACGTAAATTTCTAAGGGAAGTGCGCAGATTTTTCTGGGATGAACCTCTATTGTTTAAATATTGCCCAGACCAAATTATAAGGAGATGCGTCTCCGATGATGAACACAATTCAGTCATCTCCTTTTGTCATGATCAAGCATGTGGGGGTCATTTTTCAGCCAAGAAAACAACTGCGAAAATTCTGAAGTGTGGTTTTTATTGGCCCACGTTATTTAAGGACACCCACGAGTTTTGCAAAGCGTGCGAGCGCTGCCAGAAGTTAGGAGGATTATCCCGTCGAAATATGATGCCTCTCACCCCAATTCAACATCTTGAAGTCTTTGACTGTTGGGGCATCGATTTCATGAGACCATTCCCCTCATCTTTTGGACATGTCTATATTCTTCTTGCCGTAGACTATGTGTCTAAATGGATAGAGGCTATCCCATGTAGAACCAACGATCATCGTACGGTTCTCAAGTTCCTAAAAGAAAACATACTTTCTAGATTTGGGACGCCTCGAGCCATTATTAGTGATGGTGGTTCTCACTTTTGCAATAAACCCTTTGAAACTTTGATGAAGAAATATGGTATTAGGCACAAAGTGAGCACCCCATACCACCCACAAACCAGTGGGCAAGTTGAAATCTCCAATAGGGAAATCAAGCAGATTTTAGAAAAGACGGTGAGCCCGGATCGCAAGGATTAGTCCCTAAGATTAGATGATGCACTTTGGGCTCACCGTACAGCCTACAAGACACCCATTGGAATGTCCCCTTTTAGACTTGTCTATGGGAAAGCTTGCCACTTGCCTGTGGAGATAGAACACAAAGCCTATTGGGCAATTCGGGCTTTAAATTTTGACATGGACAAAGCTAGCTCGCTTCAAAAAATTCAATTAAATGAGCTTGATGAAATCCGGAACGATGCATATAAGAACTCGAGAATTTACAAGAGTAAGATGAAGGCTTTCCATGACAAGCACATCTTCAGGAAATCTTTCCATGAAGGACAGAAAGTACTCTTATATAATTCCCGACTTCACCTTTTTCCGGGCAAATTACGATCTCGATGGACCGGCCCATATATTATCAAAGAAATTTTTCCTCATGGGGCTGTTGAGATTGAAAATGCAGCGAATGGTAACCATTTTAAAGTTAATGGACAACGCCTTAAACCATTTGTTGAGAAATTCGATTCAGAGGACACGTCCATCACTCTGATTAATCCTGTCTATCAGGATGATTGATCTCCTAGTCTGATGGAGGTATAGCATAGTTAGGTTTTCTTTAGTTTTACTGTTTTAAGTAGGATTTAGTTGTTGGAGTTGCAGACTTCCATGATCGCTCTCTCAGGTACTATTGTTCTCACTCTCTCATATTTTACCATTGCTCTCATGTTCATGCTCATTACATTTCTTTTACATTGAGGACAATGCAAGATTTGGTTGGGGGGTGAGATGAGATTCTTCATCTAGCATATTGCAACATTTCGAGCCTCATATGCGCAAATTTTTTTCGAATTTTTCAAAAATTTCAAAACTCTTTTAGAAAATCTTGTTTCTATACATTTGAGATGCTGTGAGTATAAGAAGAGGAGATACGAAGTGTGTGATGTTGTAAGTCTTGAATTTCTCCCAACATAATGGTTTTATATGTTAATTCCCTTATTGTTGTGATTGATAGAAAATTTGAACACCTTTACACCAAGTTCACATTACACGATTTTCATGAGTTGACAGGTTTATGTGATTTGTGGATTAGTAGACTTTGATTTAAAGGTGTTGAGCAGCCAAGCCGGGGTATTTTGTCCATCCTTGTCCATGGGAAAATAACAGAAGATATGGATTTCTAAAAATCCTATCTAATTTAAAAGAAAAAGGAAAGAAAGGATGAAATCGGGAAGGAAAGAAAAATGGTGGAAAATTCCAAAAAGGGCTACCTATTACCAACCGGGGGATGGTCGAACCGTAACCAAAGCCGGAAATGGGACGTAGTGTGAAAGCCGTCGGAAGGACGGTAAGGTAAATTCCTGTCATAGGTTTGCTGTTGCTCTGTGCACCTTAAAATCATTGGTTTACCTAATCTATGAAGAAGATGATCCCAGGAACTCATGAGATAAATTTTCACTATACACACTAGGTTGAATTTGTTCGAGTTCTTCTATTTATCAATCAATCAGCGGGAATTTCATGTAGACACTTCTTATGTTTTGAGAGCCCAAGGTTTCAACTTCTATCACCAAATTTTTCCAAATTTTATACTTATATGTCTTGGAATGGATAGAAACATGGTTTCTGGAAGAGAGTTGGATTTGGAGGTTTGAACTTATTCACGCATGTTTTGCTTGGGACTAGCAAAAAGCTGGTTGGGGGGTGTGTTGAACCTCCAATTTATACATTGCATTGCCCATTACACGACATGGTTTGCATGATTTTCATGGTTTAAAGGCCCACCTAACACATGTTTTGTGATTATAGGGATGAGAGCGGACTTCATTCAATTACGAGCCAAAAGAATGCTTTTAGAGTTTTTGGATGAAAGATGAAAGAGGATCAAAGAAAGAAGAAAGCAAGGAAAGGAGAGAGAAGAAGAAAAAGGAGAAAACTAAAGGAAGAAGGCCGACCGGTCTTGACCGGTCGGCCATGGAAGCTGATCACATTGATGAAGGGCAGACCGGTCATGACCGGTCGGCCATGCTCTCTGGACAAGGTGAAAACAAAGCCCGACCGGTCATGACCGGTCGGGTATGCACGCTGGACTGTTGGGAAGATCAGTCCGACCGGTCATGACCGGTCGGCTACACTCCCTGGAATGTTTAAAAGAGCAGTCCGACCGGTCACGACCGGTCGGCTCTGCGTAAGGAGAGTTCTTTCTAAATCAGGACTCCGAAAATTGCTGCGCAATGCGTAATCTTTCGCAGAATCCGACGCAAGGGAGGTTTATTGCTATAAAAGGACACCTAGGGGTTTTTCCTAGATCATCAGAGAAGCTAAGGAACGTGGTTCTAAGGAGGGAAAGCGATTGTGGAGCGTCTGCAACTCTCCTATTCCGGTTTTTCTAGTTTTATGCTTTTATTTAGAGATTTTAGTTGTAGCATGACTATGCTCGGCTAAAACCTCTCAGCTAAGGCTGAGAGGTGAAGCTTATAGCTAATTCCATGTTGATTTCAGTTTAATTCAAGTAATTTCCGTTCAAGTTTGGATTTTTGCATGGTTTAGTTCCAAAAAGTGGTAGTTTGAGACGTTTTGTGAGAGTTTATGTGCTCCGGACATGAATTCCTTTTAATTCTCTGAGATTATCATGTTTGTTTGTTTAAATTCGGATTATAGTAATCCTTGAGCAGGCCATAGTCCAGAGGCATGGCTGTTACTCCGCAGGCTATGGTTTCGAGTTTGTATTGATTGAATGGAACTAGAACTTGGAAGTTCAACTTGAATGTGATGGAATGTGTGTGAATGCTTTATTTTCCAACTAGATGAGAGATAGGACTTCAAATCTAGTTGTGCTCTCTACTTGGATTGGCTGAAATGACATAGGATTGCTACAAGTGGATCCTTGAATGCCTTAGTACTTTATACCTCTGAATTTTTGTTAAATTACTGTTTTTAAGTAAACACTCAACTGAATCTGATTTTCTTCCAAAAAACTGAGTTGCTGGAGTGGTTTGGAAGCTATTCTATTTCCCTGTGGATCGACCTCGGTCTTACCGAGATTTATTACTACATCGTAGCCTTACACTTGAGGTGAGTGAACACATAGTCTACGGCAAGCAATATATAGACATGTCCAAATGATGAGGGGAATGGTCCCATGAAATCGATGCCCCAACAGTCAAAGACTTCAAGATATTGAATTGGGGTGAGAGGCATCATATTTCGACGGGATAGTCCTCCTAACTTTTGGCAGCGCTCTCATGCTTTGCAAAACTCGTGGGTATCCTTGAATAGCGTGGGCCAATAAAAACCACAATGCAGAATTTTTGCAGTAGTTTTCTTGGCGGAAAAATGACCCCCACATGCTTGATCATGACAAAAGGAGATGTCGAAATTATGTTCATCATCAGGGACACATCTCCTTATAATTTGGTCTGGGCAATATTTAAACAATAAAAGTTTATCCCAGAAAAATCTGCGCACTTCCCTTAGAAATTTACGTTTATCCTGCGCAGTCCAATGAATCGGCATCGCACCTGTGGAAAGATAATTGGCTATATCAGCGTACCATGGTGGATGCATAGCAACAAAGAGTTGCTCATCAGGGAATGAGTCCTCAATAGGTGACTCGTCAATGGAATTAGGTAGGACTAGGCGGGATAGATGATCCGCCACCACATTTTCTACCCCCTTCTTGTTTTTGATCTCCAAGTCGAATTCTTGAAGGAGTAGGATCCATCTAAGCAAACGGGGCTTGGCATCCTTCTTAGAAAGAAGGTGTTTCAGCGCCGCATGATCCATGTAAATAATAGCCTTGGATCCTATTAAGTAAGGCCTGAATTTGTCCAAGGCAAAAATGACAGCTAGGAGGTCTTTCTCCGTAGTCAAATAATTAACTTGGGCAGGATTCAAGGTCCTACTTGCGTAGTAGATAACATGGGGCTTCTTGTCCTTCTTTTGGCCTAACACCGCCCCAATAGCATAATCGCTCGCATCGCACATTAAATCAAAAGGAATGGACCAATCTGGTGGTTGCATGGTAGGAGCGGTTGTCAACATGTCTTTTAGCTTTGAAAAAGCTATTTGACATTCAGCACTCCACTCAAATTGGTTCTCCTTTTGTAGAAGGTTACATAAAGGCCTTGAGATATGACTAAAATCCTTTATGAATCTTCTATAGAAACCGGCGTGTCCAAAGAAGGAGCACATATCGCGTATGCCTTTGGGTGGTGGTAGATTGGAAATTATGTCAATTTTTGCCCGGTCTACCTCTATTCCATTGGACAAGATGATATGTCCAAGGACTATTCCTCTATGTACCATGAAATGACACTTTTCTCAGTTTAAAGAGAGGTTCTTCTCCTCACACCTCATCAAGACCAACTTCAAGTGCTTGAGGCACTCATCAAACGTACAACCAAAAACATAAAAGTTGTCCATAAATACCTCAAGAAATCACCCACCATGTCCGAGAAAATACTCAACATACATCGTTGGAATGTGGCGGGTGCATTACATAGCCCGAATGGCATTCTTCGGTAAGTGAAGGTACCAAACGGGCATGTAAATGTGGTTTTCTCTTGGTCCTCCGGAGCTATCTCAATTTGTTTGTATCTGGAATAGCCATCTAGGAAGCAATAATAAGAATGGCCTGCTAATCTCCCCAAAATTTGATCCATGAATGGGAGAGGGAAGTGGTCTTTCCTAGTAACCGTGTTGAGCTTCCGATAATCAATGCACATACGCCAACCGGTGGTCACCCTAGTCGGTATAAGCTCGTTGTTGGCATTTTCTATGATGGTAATACCGGATTTCTTAGGGACATCTTGGGTAGGACTCACCCATTGGCTATCTAAGATGGGGTAGATGATACCCACATCTAATAGCTCTAACACTTCGGCTTTGACAACCTCCATCATGTTTGGATTTAGCCGTCTTTAAGGTTGTCTAGTCGTTTTTGCATTTTCTTCAAGGTGTGTACGGTGAGTGCAAACCGAAGAGTCTATCCCTTTGAGATCTGCTATTGTCCAACCTATGGCTTCCCTATGTTCTTTGAGTAGCTCAATCAACTTGAGCTCTTGGTCTTTCTCTAGGTGAGAGGTAATGACAACTGGGAAAGTTTCCTCTTGACCCAAATATACATATTTAAGCTCGGATGGCAATGGTTTAAGGTCAAGCTTCGGTGGTTTGATGTTAGACGATAGAGGCCTTGATGTGGTTGGTGGCAGCTTTTCAAAATGGGGCCTCCACCGGCTAGTACCAACTACCGGTCTTTCTATATTCAATGCTTGCACAATTCCACTAATGATGGGGTCTTCGGAATCCATGAAATGTGCCAAGCATCTCTCCAAGCTTTCTAGTGGTTCAAGTTGGAGGAGTTCTTCTTCTTCAAAAGATTCAAGCATGTTTACCTCGAAGAACCCATCATCATCGACATCCCTATGTCTTTTGCCCAAGTGAAACACATTCACCTCTAATGTCATATTTTCAAAAGATAGTTGCATCACCCCATTCCGACAATTGATGATTGCGTTTGATGTGGCAAGGAATGGGCGGCCTAATATCACCGGTATTTGAGTGCTAGCATCCAAAACCAGTTGTGTGTCCAAGACGATAAAATCTACCGGGTAGTAGAATTTGTCAACTTGGACTAGAACATCCTCAACTATCCCCCTCGGTACACGGATAGATCTATCAGAGAGTTGAAACGTGGTTTTGGTGAGTTTTAATTCACCAAGACCCAATTGCTCATATATCGAGTATGGGATCAAGTTCACACTCGCCCCCAAATCTAGCAACGCACGCTCAATCCGGTAGTCTCCAATGATACATGAGACGGTGGGACTACCGGGATCTTTGAATTTTGGGGAGGTCTTTTGAGTAAGAATGGCACTCACTTGCTCATTTAAGTAGGCCTTTTGCTGCACATTATATTTACGTTTTGTTGTGCATAGGTCCTTTAGAAACTTGGCATAAGAGGGAATTTGTTTGATGGCATCAAGCAAAGGGATGTTAATCTTGACTTGTCTGAAAATCTCTAGAATATCATGAGAGTTTGGAAGAGATTTTGGGGCAACCAATCTCGAAGGGAATGGTGCTACGGGCTTGTAAATGTGTTCCGTTTCTTGTGGGGTTAAGTTAGATCCATCCTCATCCTCAGAATTTACCGGATCATTAGGCTTGTCGGCCTTCACCGAAATAGATTTGTCAATTTGTTTACCACTTCTAAGAGTGGTGATGGATTTGGCTTGCTCCATGTGTTGGTTGGAAAGATTAGGAATGCTCACTTCATGTATTTGCTTTGGATTGGGCTGAGGTTGGGCCGGAAAGGTCCCTTCCCTAGCATTCAAGCGTCCCTTAATCTCATCAACCGAGACTTTAAGCTCGTGGAACATTTGCTGATTTGTTTGATTGATTTGCATTTGCCCTTGTATAAACGCTTTCAGGGTATCCTCCATTGAGAATTGAGGTGGGGCCATATTTTGCATGGGTGGCCCTCCTTGAGAGTTGGTAGGATTGCCCGTGGGAGCATTCTTCCAACTGAAATTTGGGTGGTTCTTCCAACTAGTATTGTACGTATTACCCACCGGTCCATTGAAAGGCCGTTGATACCCATATGTGGCATTTGCATGTTCATGTAATGCCTCTTGAAATGCAGGGATTGTCGGACAATCTTGCGTAGCGTGTAAATGAGTGTGACAAATCCCACATATGGTCTCAATAGCTTCATTGGACTTTGGAACTCCACTTTTACTAAGTTCTATGGCCTTGACCTTCCTTGTGAGGTTGGCTATCCTTGCATTCACGTCGTCTTCCTCCTTGAGGATATATATCCCTCCTTTCTCTTTCTCTTGAATAGACTTGGGGTTATTGGGTTTATCCGAGGTATCCCAAGATTGGGCATTTTCAGCCAACATGTCCAAATAACTCTAAGCCTCATCTAGATTTTTGCTCATAAACTCGCCATTGCACATCATCTCTACAAATTGGCGCATATTGGAACTTAATCCATCATTGAAAAAATTTATAATTCGCCAACTCTCATATCCATGATGTGGGCAAGCAAGTAGGAGGTTCTTAAATCTCTCCCAACATTGGAAGAAACATTCACCCTCTTTAGCCGAAAAATTCATTATGGCTCTTCGAAGGGTGTTCGTTTTATGAGCCGGGAAGAACTTTTTCAAGAATTCCCGGGTCATCTCATTCCATGACCCAATCGAATGTGGTCTAAGAGAGTGAAGCCAATCTTTGGCTCTTTCTTTCAATGAAAAGGGAAAGAGTTTAAGCTTAATGGTATCTTCGGAAACATTGGTGTACTGTAAGGTAGCCACCACTTCTTCAAATTCTTTCAAGTGCAAATATGGTCTGTCAGAGTCTAGCCCATGGAACTTTGGTATAAGTTGAATTACACCTGGCTTTATATCAATGTTTCCCCTGTTTGGTGGTAGAACCACGCAAGAGGGTGTAATAGCACGGGCAGGTTGTAGGTAATCCCGCAGTGATCTCATTGGAGGAATGTTATGTACCTCATTCTCTCCTACTCCATCTTGATTTGCGTTTGTAGTTGGAGTAGGGGGGGGAGGATTCCTTAAAGGTGTTTGATCCATACTCCCCAAACTTTCACAATGCTCTTGGTAATTTCGAACTCGTCTATGGACTGACAATGGTCCAACTAAACCACCTTCAGATTGGAGACGATTTGAGTGGTTACGTTCCCAACGGGACATTAACCACTCGACCAAAAACTAAACTAGTCCTAAATCCTAGAAATCTGAAATTAATCTGAAAATAGAAAAATTTGTAAAAAGCTAAGTTAGAAAGGTATTACCAAATGTGCTTGAATTAGAGAAGAAATCCTACAAAACAAAACAATTTGTTAGTTCTAAAAAAAATCAGAAAACCTATCCACTTCTACTTCTACAGCCACTAAAATAATTTGAAAACCGTTATCTAAATTCCCCGGTAACGGTGCTAAAAACTTGTTCGCTCGCCTCAAGTGTAAGGCTGCGATGTAGTAATAAATCTCGGTAAGACCGAGGTCGATCCACAGGGAATTGGAAAATAGATTCCAAACTATTCCAGCAACTCAATTTTTCAATAAATAGGAGATTCAATTGAAGCAAGTATACTAAAACAGTAACTTGATGAAAACCAGTAATTTAAGGTACTAAGGCATTCAAGGATCCACCTGTAGCAATCCCATGTCAATCCAATCAATTCAAGTATAGAGCACAACTAGATTTGAAGTCCTATCTTTCATCTAGTTGGAAAATAAAGCATTCAAACACATTCAATTCCATTCAAGTTGAACTTCCAAGTTCTAGTCCCATTCAACACATGTAGATTTCAAAATCATAGCCTTCGGAGTAACAGCCATGCCTATGGACTATGGCTTGCCCAAGGGTTACCATAATTCGAATCTAAACAAACACCATATGATAATCTCAGAGAATTGCAAGGAATTCATGTCCGGAGCACATGAACTCTCATAAAACATCTCAAACTATCAACTTAAGGGACTAAAAGATTAAAAACCCAAACTTGAATTGAAGCTACTTGAATTAAACTGAATCAAACATGGAAATTAGCTACAAGCTTCAACTCTCAGCCTTAGCTGAGAGATTCTAGCCGAGCATTGTCATACTACAATTAGAACTCATAATAGAAAGCATAAAAACTAGAAAAATCAGAAATTGGAGGGTTGCAGATGCTCCACGACAGCTTCCTCTCTCTAGAACCACATTCCTTAGCTTCTATGATGACCTAGGAAGAGCCCCTAGGTGTCCTTTTATAGTGGGAAAGCCCCCTTGCGTCGGAAACATCCAGAAATTGCGTAAGGTTACGCACTGCGCAGAAAATCTCGGAGCTTCACGGAGAAGCTTTGTTACGCAGACGACCGGTCTGAGCTCCCTGACGACCGGTCGCACGACCAGTCGTAAAACGTCAATTTTAGTCCAGAGAGTTTTGCCAAAATTTCGATTTAAACTTTTAATTCAAGGACCGGTCGCACGACCGGTCTGGGCATCGGACGACCGGTCGTACGACCGGTGGTGAATGGTCCAGTGACCTTCTGTGAAAATTCCTCTTTTGTGCATAATCGGATCGGTCGGACGACCGGTCCTGGCGATGGACGACCGGTCGCAATACCGGTCTTGGCCTCTGTTTCCTATTTTCTCCTTGGATTTCTTTCTTCCTTTCTTCCCCTCTCTTTCTACTTTCTTTAGTCCTTCTTCCATCTTCATCCAATGGCTTCAATTGACTCTTTTTAGTCCCCAATTTGGTGAAGTCCGCTCTCATCCCTGAAATCACAAAACATGCATTAGATAGGCCTTTTAAGCATGAAAATCATGCATATAATGCGATGTAATGGGCAATGCAATGTATAAATTGGAGGTTCAACACATAACATCCAAGCTGGCTTCCAGCTCTAGTATCATGTCATCATCAATCTCATGAGGGTGGGCCGAACATGCTTCCAAAGGATCGGAATAGAATGTCAAGGGGGATGTATCTTCCACGAATGATTCAATTAAATTTATTTCGTGGACTTCGTCATCAACTTCCCATGGTTGTTTGCATAAATCAAATATATTCAGCTCAAGTGTCATATTTCCAAAGGACATTTTTACAAACCTGTTTCTACAATTGATAATCGCATTTGAAGTTGCTAGAAAAGGGCGGCTAAGTATGACGGGAATTTGAGCACCGATACCTATCACGGGATTTGTATCCAAGACAATAAAGTCCACTGGGTAATAGAATTTATCAACTTGGACCAAGACATCCTCAATCACTCCTCTCGGTATACGAATAGATCTATTAGCAAGTTGGAGTGTGGTTTTGGTGGGTTTCAATTCACCTAACCCAAGTTGTTCATAGACCGAATATGGGATGAAGTTAACACTTGCCCCTAAATCGAGTAAGGCTTGTTTGATCCGGTAGTCACCTATGATGCATGAGATGGTTAGACTACCCGGATCCTTGTATTTTTGGGGCACCTCTTGTTTGATAATAGTGCTCAAATTCTCAATCAAAAGTACTTTGTTGTGAACATTGTGTTTCCTTTTGACTGTACACAATTCCTTTAGAAATTTGGCATAGGATCGTATTTTTTTTATAGCATTCAACAATGAAATGTTGACCTTCACTTGCTTAAAAACCTCTAAAATTTCCAAATTTTTGTCTAAAGGCTTGGGTGAAATCTTCCTTTGGGGAAACGGGGCAACCGACTTGTATTGCTTTTCCGGTTCTTTCTCATGTGGAGTGTTGTTCGGGCTATCATCCTCTTTGAAAATTTTTGGATCATTAGGCTTTGGGGCCTTCACCGGATTAGATTTATTGATTATTTTTCCACTTCTCAAAGTGGTGATAGCTTGAACATGCTCCGTATGTTGGGAGGATGAGCTTACGTCTTGTATCTCAAATTGGGTCCTTGGGTTAGGAAGAGGTTGGGCAAGAAGTGTGCCTTTCTCCCTAACACTGAGATGAGATTCAACTCTAGCCATTGAGGTTTTCAATTCATTAATGGCTTGAGATGAATTTTGATTGAATTTCAGTTGCTCTTGCATGAACCCATCAATTTTCAGAGAATTAGTCTTGTTATATTCAGCTTGAACCGATACAAATGCACTCAACATCTCCTCTAGCGTAGCTTTTGGTGTAATTACTGAGGATGGACCTAGTAAGGGTTGAGCTTGAGGAGTATTGTTTGCATTCGCAGTGGGTCCATTCCTCTAACTGAAGTTGTGATGGTTCTTCCAACTAGAATTGTACGTGTTTGAGGTTGGAGCACTAAATGGCCGTTGATAACTGTTTATGGCATTTGATTGTTCTTGTAAGATATCTTGGAATGCAGAAATTGTGGGACAATCTTGTGTTGAATGTTGATTTTCGGTACAAATTCCACAAACAGTTTCAACGTCTTTTGAGTTGATCATCTCTCCTTTCTTCAATTCCATGGCCTCGATTTTTCTTATGAGGTTAGCCACACGTGCACTTATGTTATCTTCTTCTGAGAGGACATAAATTCCTCATTTTTCCTTTTGTTGGCTTGTATTGGAATTTGTTGGTCTAGATGTATCCTAAGACTGTGCATTCTCGACCAATTCATGAAAATAGTCCCATGCTTGCTCGACTTCCTTATTCATGAATTCTCCATTACACATCATCTCTACGAATTGGCGCATGGGTGAAGTCAGTCTTTTATAGAAAAAGCTTATTACCCGCCAAATTTCGTAGCCATGATGTGGACATGCATTTAACAAGTCCTTGAACCTCTCCTGAACATTGGAAGAAGGTTTCATCCTCTTTTTGAGCAAAATTCATGATAAGGCACCTTAACATGATCGTTTTGTGAGTAGGGAAGAGCTTTTTAATGAACTCCCTAGTCATCTCATTCCATGTGCCAATTGATCTTGGCCTTAATGCATGAAGCCAAGCCTTAGCTTTCTCTTTAAGGGAAAAAGGAAATAATTTGAGTCTCACCACATCATCGGTTAGATTTACAAAGTGCATTGTGAAAGTGCGGTTTTACCGCTTGTAGAGATACTCGGAGATATGTCTATGGACCTAGAGGGGGGGTGAATAGGACCTTTTTAAAATTCTTTTCGCCTACTTATGCAATTCAACAAGTTTAAGCTAGGTAAGCAAGAACACCTTGGCTTCCAAGCCTTGGTGGGTCCAATCACAAGACTAGCAAGAGTTAAGCAATAACCAACCCTAGTCTAAGCATGCATAGGTAAGAAAATGATTCAACTAATTAAGCTACTAACCTATGCACCTTGTGTAGACTTATGAGATTGGATCAATGAGCTCAAGTCTACACAAGTAGTGAAGGTACATCTTGTGCAAGGATGCCTAAAAAGTGCCTAGCATGCATTCATATCAATCATTCATAATTAAGCAATTAAACTAACAATGCAAAGATATCAATGTGCTCAATAACAATCACAAACACAAGGATGTATAGTGGTTCGACTACGTGTCTACTCCACTCCCGGTTCAAGTACTCAACCCCTTTGAGCACACCGGCATTCACTAACGGAGGTTTTAAATGAGGTTCACCTCTCAACCTTTACACACGGAGGTTTTATCGTTTCACCTCTCAACCGTATCCGGAGTTTTAGTCATAGGCTAACTCTCAACCTTATCGCACGTTTACTCCCGTGTCGGAGGCTCCCCCTTGGAGACTTAGTTTAGGCCCGGCTGACGGGCCAAGGAACGGCTAACGTCCCTAAGGCGAGTTGACAAACAAACTCTAAAATGGACTCTCAAATGAGACAACTTACTTGTCGGATGAGCCCCTTGTTTAGCGCCGTATAGGGTTGCTTGATCTCCGCTCTCCCGTGCTTCAATCAGCTTCCCTTTGCTCCCTCGATCATGCCGCCGTTGCGTCGCTAATGCCTCAGCCACATTCGATCAAACACCTTGCATGCGATGCCTTGAAATGCCCAAGGTGCTAGAAGGATGGGTGAATCTCATACATGGGATGTGTAGGTTGTTCCAACTAGGAGATTCACCTAGAGAGTCTTCTAGAGGTCTTGGACAAAGGATATACCTATGTGGAATAGTGTCACACCTCTAGATTTGAGAGAGGAATCAAGTCATCTCTTGATAGCATTTGAATGCCCATACTTGTGTTTGAAACACAAGGGATATGACTTGAAAACCTCCTCTTTGAGGCCCCAAAGGATGAACAAGATAAGTGTGGAATGGGCTCTCAAAAACTTCTCTCATATTGCCCAAGAATGGAGCACCATATATATAGAAAAGAGGGCTCCAACGGCTCTAAAACGGGCAGAAAACGGTCATAAACGACCTGACCCGACCGGTCACGACCGGTCGGAGTCCCCTGCTGCAAGAAGCCACAAGCATAGGCCACATACACTGGCCGACCGGTCATGACCGGTCGGACCACCTTGCTGGACAGCCCTGAAAACATCAGGCCGACCGGTCATGACCGGTCGGCCACTCTTGCTGGACACATGAGACATCCAGGCCGACCGGTCATGACCGGTCGGCCATGCTTGCTGAGTCCCCACCTTTCATGTGAGAAGGCCGACCGGTCATGACCGGTCGGCAAACCTTTGAAGCAAGCAGCAAGGCTGCTGGCCGACCGGTCATGACCGGTCGGACCAGCCTGGTTCTCCCTTCAAATGAGCTGAACACAACATGTTTCAGCTTGGTGTTTTAGGCCAAGGTTGGGTTGATCAAATGGGACACCTAGGGCCTATCAATGATGCCTAAAGGGTTCTAATTATGGTCAAGGACATCAAGGATACAAAAGGGATAAGTTTTGGTCGAGGTTAAGGCATCAAGGCATCTCATTTACCTGAATCTTCTTCTTTGATGCGGCTGGACTTCTTGAGTCTTCGGTCTTCGTCTTCATTGGGCTCAACCGACACAAGACTCACAGCTGTAAGTGATTGACAAACAAGGTGCACTAGTATGCCACGAAAAAGTGCACTAACAATCTCCCCCTTTGTCAATTACTTACAAAAACTTAACCTACCAAAACAAATTACATGTTCAAGATATTACAATGATAAAGCATAAATTACAGGACTCTTGACATGTCTAAATTATGCTGCTCCGCTTCAGTTTGCTCCCCCACAACCTGTCAATCCCTGCATCACAAAACAAAGCAAACTAGTTTTGGTGGGATTTGATCTTTCTCCCCCTTTTTGTTAGCAATTGACAAACTATTCTTTCCCCCTTAATGATATGCCAATAAGGTTAAGGTAAGAGAAGATAGTGTGTCGCAGTTATAACTATAAGCACATGCTAAAACGGAGAGTGTGGGGTGCATGAATCATTAATACATGGAGCATGCTAAGAAACATGATTAACAGGAAGATATAACTGTCTAAGCATAGGTAATCATGCAATATTGGTCAAGAACATACATTTGCAATGAAGCACAAAGGGCTTATAGCCCAATCAACCAACCTCCCCTAGTGGTATATCAAGACCAATACTAAGCAAAGATTAGCATGCATGAAGCATAAAACTCAAGATGGTTAGCTAATCTAAGCAGGATGATAATCTAGCAAGCAAATGTATTAATTAAAAGCAAGGTTAAATCATCAAAAATTGGACGATTGAGGCTGGAATCCTCTGATTTGCCCATTAAAACATAAATGAGGCTGAAATCCTCAGATTTACCAATAAAAGCATAACTAGCTACCCTCTCTAACCATGTTAAGTTTAAAAAGCCAAAGGGTAGCAAAGTTCCACAACACCCTCATAAAATGTAGCATGAGGTGAGGGGTTGGGAACTTCTCCTTCTCCTAGAAGGGATAGCGGTTGGGATCCCCTCTTAGATAATCTGGTAAAGGGGTCGTGATGGAGGCCGAGAGAGCAAGATCATTATGTTGGCTCTCATCATCAGATTCGGACTCCTCCGTATCATCCCAAGTGGCAGCCATTGCCTTTTTACCTTTTGGTTTAGGCCCTTCCGGACATTCCGGGGCAATATGGCCACGACGACCGCAACCGTAACAACGGACGGATGAAGGTATGGATGATTTTCCTGTACGTTTATCACCCTTCTTGTCCTTCTTGTCACGGCTATTCCCTCTATCAAATTTGAGGAATCTCTTAAATTTTTTGTTCAATTGTTCTTCCTCATCATCCTCATCATTGCTATCATCCTCCGTCTCACTTTTGATTTTCTTGTGTCTGTGCGAGGACTTGAAGGCGATGTTTTTCCTTCTAGAGGGGGCTTTAAAGCCAAGCTCAAAGGTTTGTAGGGAACCTATGAGTTCTTCAACTTTCATTGTGTTTAGATCCCTACACTCTTCAATGGTGGTGACTTTAGAAGAGAACCGATCCGGAAGAGATCTCAGGATTTTCCTACAAAGCCTATGTTCCGGAACCGGATCCCCTAAGCCCCACATATCATTTGTGATTTTGTTCAGTTTGGTATAAAATTCAGTAAACGTTTCATCCTCCTCCATAGTAATATTTTCAAAGAGAGTGGAGAGGCGCTGGAGTTTAGAATTTTTAACAACATTTGTTCCTTCATGGGTAACTTCCAGAATATCCCATGCTTGTTTACTGGTAGTGCAGTTTTGGATCCGACCAAATTCTTCTCTGGATACTGAACAAAATATGGCATTCAGGCCTTTGGCATTATTAATACGTTGAGCTTTTTCATGAGCAGTCCATAATGCCTTGTCTTTTGGCCTGAGAACATCCGGCTCACCCTCCTTAGAAATAGTAACCATTGGGGGTTCATATCCAAAGTCAACCATGTCCCTCACATCCGAATCAATGGATTCCAAGAAGATGCGCATTCGGGCTTTCCAGTATGGATAATTTGACCCATCAAAGAAAGGAGGCTTAGTGACGGATGAAGAGTCCTCTCTAGACATATTTTCAAGTTTCTCTTTAGGATCTATCTCTAGGCAATTAAGCCCTTAAAGAGAAACCCGCTCTGATACCAATTGAAAGTGCGGTTTTACCGCTTGTAGAGATACTCGGAGATATGTCTATGGACCTAGAGGGGGGGTGAATAGGACCTTTTTAAAATTCTTTTCGCCTACTTATGCAATTCAACAAGTTTAAGCTAGGTAAGCAAGAACACCTTGGCTTCCAAGCCTTGGTGGGTCCAATCACAAGACTAGCAAGAGTTAAGCAATAACCAACCCTAGTCTAAGCATGCATAGGTAAGAAAATGATTCAACTAATTAAGCTACTAACCTATGCACCTTGTGTAGACTTATGAGATTGGATCAATGAGCTCAAGTCTACACAAGTAGTGAAGGTACATCTTGTGCAAGGATGCCTAAAAAGTGCCTAGCATGCATTCATATCAATCATTCATAATTAAGCAATTAAACTAACAATGCAAAGATATCAATGTGCTCAATAACAATCACAAACACAAGGATGTATAGTGGTTCGACTACGTGTCTACTCCACTCCCGGTTCAAGTACTCAACCCCTTTGAGCACACCGGCATTCACTAACGGAGGTTTTAAATGAGGTTCACCTCTCAACCTTTACACACGGAGGTTTTATCGGTTCACCTCTCAACCGTATCCGGAGTTTTAGTCATAGGCTAACTCTCAACCTTATCGCACGTTTACTCCCGTGTCGGAGGCTCCCCCTTGGAGACTTAGTTTAGGCCCGGCTGACGGGCCAAGGAACGGCTAACGTCCCTAAGGCGAGTTGACAAACAAACTCTAAAATGGACTCTCAAATGAGACAACTTACTTGTCGGATGTGCCCCTTGTTTAGCGCCGTATAGGGTTGCTTGATCTCCGCTCTCCCGTGCTTCAATCAGCTTCCCTTTGCTCCCTCGATCATGCCGCCGTTGCGTCGCTAATGCCTCAGCCACATTCGATCAAACACCTTGCATGCGATGCCTTGAAATGCCCAAGGTGCTAGAAGGATGGGTGAATCTCATACATGGGATGTGTAGGTTGTTCCAACTAGGAGATTCACCTAGAGAGTCTTCTAGAGGTCTTGGACAAAGGATATACCTATGTGGAATAGTGTCACACCTCTAGATTTGAGAGAGGAATCAAGTCATCTCTTGATAGCATTTGAATGCCCATACTTGTGTTTGAAACACAAGGGATATGACTTGAAAACCTCCTCTTTGAGGCCCCAAAGGATGAACAAGATAAGTGTGGAATGGGCTCTCAAAAACTTCTCTCATATTGCCCAAGAATGGAGCACCATATATATAGAAAAGAGGGCTCCAACGGCTCTAAAACGGGCAGAAAACGGTCATAAACGACCTGACCCGACCGGTCACGACCGGTCGGAGTCCCCTGCTGCAAGAAGCCACAAGCATAGGCCACATACACTGGCCGACCGGTCATGACCGGTCGGACCACCTTGCTGGACAGCCCTGAAAACATCAGGCCGACCGGTCATGACCGGTCGGCCACTCTTGCTGGACACATGAGACATCCAGGCCGACCGGTCATGACCGGTCGGCCATGCTTGCTGAGTCCCCACCTTTCATGTGAGAAGGCCGACCGGTCATGACCGGTCGGCAAACCTTTGAAGCAAGCAGCAAGGCTGCTGGCCGACCGGTCATGACCGGTCGGACCAGCCTGGTTCTCCCTTCAAATGAGCTGAACACAACATGTTTCAGCTTGGTGTTTTAGGCCAAGGTTGGGTTGATCAAATGGGACACCTAGGGCCTATCAATGATGCCTAAAGGGTTCTAATTATGGTCAAGGACATCAAGGATACAAAAGGGATAAGTTTTGGTCGAGGTTAAGGCATCAAGGCATCTCATTTACCTGAATCTTCTTCTTTGATGCGGCTGGACGTCTTGAGTCTTCGGTCTTCGTCTTCATTGGGCTCAACCGACACAAGACTCACAGCTATAAGTGATTGACAAACAAGGTGCACTAGTATGCCACGAAAAAGTGCACTAACAATCTCCCCCTTTGTCAATTACTTACAAAAACTTAACCTACCAAAACAAATTACATGTTCAAGATATTACAATGATAAAGCATAAATTACAGGACTCTTGACATGTCTAAATTATGCTGCTCCGCTTCAGTTTGCTCCCCCACAACCTGTCAATCCCTGCATCACAAAACAAAGCAAACTAGTTTTGGTGGGATTTGATCTTTCTCCCCCTTTTTGTTAGCAATTGACAAACTATTCTTTCCCCCTTAATGATATGCCAATAAGGTTAAGGTAAGAGAAGATAGTGTGTCGCAGTTATAACTATAAGCACATGCTAAAAC
This sequence comes from Liriodendron chinense, assembly GCA_003013855.2. Taxonomy (NCBI): domain Eukaryota; kingdom Viridiplantae; phylum Streptophyta; class Magnoliopsida; order Magnoliales; family Magnoliaceae; genus Liriodendron; species Liriodendron chinense. The sequence goes on from ML058398.1 coordinate 493,044, forward strand.
GGAGAGTGTGGGGTGCATGAATCATTAATACATGGAGCATGCTAAGAAACATGATTAACAGGAAGATATAACTGTCTAAGCATAGGTAATCATGCAATATTGGTCAAGAACATACATTTGCAATGAAGCACAAAGGGCTTATAGCCCAATCAACCAACCTCCCCTAGTGGTATATCAAGACCAATACTAAGCAAAGATTAGCATGCATGAAGCATAAAACTCAAGATGGTTAGCTAATCTAAGCAGGATGATAATCTAGCAAGCAAATGTATTAATTAAAAGCAAGGTTAAATCATCAAAAATTGGACGATTGAGGCTGGAATCCTCTGATTTGCCCATTAAAACATAAATGAGGCTGAAATCCTCAGATTTACCAATAAAAGCATAACTAGCTACCCTCTCTAACCATGTTAAGTTTAAAAAGCCAAAGGGTAGCAAAGTTCCACAACACCCTCATAAAATGTAGCATGAGGTGAGGGGTTGGGAACTTCTCCTTCTCCTAGAAGGGATAGCGGTTGGGATCCCCTCTTAGATAATCTGGTAAAGGGGTCGTGATGGAGGCCGAGAGAGCAAGATCATTATGTTGGCTCTCATCATCAGATTCGGACTCCTCCGTATCATCCCAAGTGGCAGCCATTGCCTTTTTACCTTTTGGTTTAGGCCCTTCCGGACATTCCGGGGCAATATGGCCACGACGACCGCAACCGTAACAACGGACGGATGAAGGTATGGATGATTTTCCTGTACGTTTATCACCCTTCTTGTCCTTCTTGTCACGGCTATTCCCTCTATCAAATTTGAGGAATCTCTTAAATTTTTTGTTCAATTGTTCTTCCTCATCATCCTCATCATTGCTATCATCCTCCGTCTCACTTTTGATTTTCTTGTGTCTGTGCGAGGACTTGAAGGCGATGTTTTTCCTTCTAGAGGGGGCTTTAAAGCCAAGCTCAAAGGTTTGTAGGGAACCTATGAGTTCTTCAACTTTCATTGTGTTTAGATCCCTACACTCTTCAATGGTGGTGACTTTAGAAGAGAACCGATCCGGAAGAGATCTCAGGATTTTCCTACAAAGCCTATGTTCCGGAACCGGATCCCCTAAGCCCCACATATCATTTGTGATTTTGTTCAGTTTGGTATAAAATTCAGTAAACGTTTCATCCTCCTCCATAGTAATATTTTCAAAGAGAGTGGAGAGGCGCTGGAGTTTAGAATTTTTAACAACATTTGTTCCTTCATGGGTAACTTCCAGAATATCCCATGCTTGTTTACTGGTAGTGCAGTTTTGGATCCGACCAAATTCTTCTCTGGATACTGAACAAAATATGGCATTCAGGCCTTTGGCATTATTAATACGTTGAGCTTTTTCATGAGCAGTCCATAATGCCTTGTCTTTTGGCCTGAGAACATCCGGCTCACCCTCCTTAGAAATAGTAACCATTGGGGGTTCATATCCAAAGTCAACCATGTCCCTCACATCCGAATCAATGGATTCCAAGAAGATGCGCATTCGGGCTTTCCAGTATGGATAATTTGACCCATCAAAGAAAGGAGGCTTAGTGACGGATGAAGAGTCCTCTCTAGACATATTTTCAAGTTTCTCTTTAGGATCTATCTCTAGGCAATTAAGCCCTTAAAGAGAAACCCGCTCTGATACCAATTGAAAGTGCGGTTTTACCGCTTGTAGAGATACTCGGAGATATGTCTATGGACCTAGAGGGGGGGTGAATAGGACCTTTTTAAAATTCTTTTCGCCTACTTATGCAATTCAACAAGTTTAAGCTAGGTAAGCAAGAACACCTTGGCTTCCAAGCCTTGGTGGGTCCAATCACAAGACTAGCAAGAGTTAAGCAATAACCAACCCTAGTCTAAGCATGCATAGGTAAGAAAATGATTCAACTAATTAAGCTACTAACCTATGCACCTTGTGTAGACTTATGAGATTGGATCAATGAGCTCAAGTCTACACAAGTAGTGAAGGTACATCTTGTGCAAGGATGCCTAAAAAGTGCCTAGCATGCATTCATATCAATCATTCATAATTAAGCAATTAAACTAACAATGCAAAGATATCAATGTGCTCAATAACAATCACAAACACAAGGATGTATAGTGGTTCGACTACGTGTCTACTCCACTCCCGGTTCAAGTACTCAACCCCTTTGAGCACACCGGCATTCACTAACGGAGGTTTTAAATGAGGTTCACCTCTCAACCTTTACACACGGAGGTTTTATCGGTTCACCTCTCAACCGTATCCGGAGTTTTAGTCATAGGCTAACTCTCAACCTTATCGCACGTTTACTCCCGTGTCGGAGGCTCCCCCTTGGAGACTTAGTTTAGGCCCGGCTGACGGGCCAAGGAACGGCTAACGTCCCTAAGGCGAGTTGACAAACAAACTCTAAAATGGACTCTCAAATGAGACAACTTACTTGTCGGATGTGCCCCTTGTTTAGCGCCGTATAGGGTTGCTTGATCTCCGCTCTCCCGTGCTTCAATCAGCTTCCCTTTGCTCCCTCGATCATGCCGCCGTTGCGTCGCTAATGCCTCAGCCACATTCGATCAAACACCTTGCATGCGATGCCTTGAAATGCCCAAGGTGCTAGAAGGATGGGTGAATCTCATACATGGGATGTGTAGGTTGTTCCAACTAGGAGATTCACCTAGAGAGTCTTCTAGAGGTCTTGGACAAAGGATATACCTATGTGGAATAGTGTCACACCTCTAGATTTGAGAGAGGAATCAAGTCATCTCTTGATAGCATTTGAATGCCCATACTTGTGTTTGAAACACAAGGGATATGACTTGAAAACCTCCTCTTTGAGGCCCCAAAGGATGAACAAGATAAGTGTGGAATGGGCTCTCAAAAACTTCTCTCATATTGCCCAAGAATGGAGCACCATATATATAGAAAAGAGGGCTCCAACGGCTCTAAAACGGGCAGAAAACGGTCATAAACGACCTGACCCGACCGGTCACGACCGGTCGGAGTCCCCTGCTGCAAGAAGCCACAAGCATAGGCCACATACACTGGCCGACCGGTCATGACCGGTCGGACCACCTTGCTGGACAGCCCTGAAAACATCAGGCCGACCGGTCATGACCGGTCGGCCACTCTTGCTGGACACATGAGACATCCAGGCCGACCGGTCATGACCGGTCGGCCATGCTTGCTGAGTCCCCACCTTTCATGTGAGAAGGCCGACCGGTCATGACCGGTCGGCAAACCTTTGAAGCAAGCAGCAAGGCTGCTGGCCGACCGGTCATGACCGGTCGGACCAGCCTGGTTCTCCCTTCAAATGAGCTGAACACAACATGTTTCAGCTTGGTGTTTTAGGCCAAGGTTGGGTTGATCAAATGGGACACCTAGGGCCTATCAATGATGCCTAAAGGGTTCTAATTATGGTCAAGGACATCAAGGATACAAAAGGGATAAGTTTTGGTCGAGGTTAAGGCATCAAGGCATCTCATTTACCTGAATCTTCTTCTTTGATGCGGCTGGACGTCTTGAGTCTTCGGTCTTCGTCTTCATTGGGCTCAACCGACACAAGACTCACAGCTGTAAGTGATTGACAAACAAGGTGCACTAGTATGCCACGAAAAAGTGCACTAACACATTGTGGCTATCACCTCATCAAATTCCTTAAGATGCTGATAGGCACTTTCGTTGTCTAGCCCATGGAATTTTGGAATGAGTTTGATCACTCCCGGTTTCAAATCTATGTTCCCTGCATCCAATGGAAAGACTATGCATGAGGGTGTGCTCGCTCTTGCAGGTTGCAAGTAATCACGTAATGTTCTAGGCCGGGGAACATTCTTAACCACATTCTCTCCCCTTTCGGTTTGGTTTTGGCCCAGATTTTGATTGGCCATAGGGTTGGGTTGATTTTCAGTCATACTTTCAGACATAATTAGAGAATCTAAATGTCTCTTAGCACATGGCTCCTTATCAATCCCTTCAACAATTCCCCCTTCACTAATGAGTCGGCTATTAGAATCCCGAACCCAATGTGGCATGCAAATCTAAAAAAAATAAAAAGAGAAAGGGTAAAAAAAAACTTGATTTGAAGTGACTACTTTGACTCCTAGAATTCCTGAAAAAATAAAACAAAGCAAACAAACTAAGTTAGTAAAGGAGTCCTAAAAATCTCAAATAAAAACTATTTTCAGAAATTTTTTGAAAAAAAAAAACCGTCAAAGTCCCCGGCAACGACCCCAAAAACTTGTTCGCTTCCCCAATTGTAGGGTTGTGATGTAGTAATAATCTCAGTAAGACTGAGGTCGATCCACAGGGACTTGTGCAGGAATTCACAAAACACTTCCAATGGTTTTTAATTGAGAACTAACTAAACATGATTTTGGAATTGGGTGTAGATAGATATTTTGAATTAAATTGAATGTAATCAATTAATAAAAAGCACTAGGGGTTCAAGGATCCACTTGTAGCAATCCTTGATGCTTAATTCGTTGCGGTTTCTCACTTACTCAACTAGAATCGAAATTAAATCCTATCTAGCCGGATGATAGAGCAATTAAGACAAACAATCTGCCATATGTGTAATTCATGTGCATGATTCCCTCAATTCAAGTAGGACTTGAGCACACTCAATTGCATAAGTCAATCCTAATTCCAATAGGTTAAGATCACAATCATAATCATCATTAAATTATGCCACAAAGTATAACTAGATCATGATTTGAACTTCATTCAAATCACTTACAAAATCACACATATTTTAAAAATTCCAGAAAAGTAGAACTTTTGGTGTGAAGTTCCCACATGAGGATCAAAGGTCTAAAGCGTATTGAATCCGATTCCTCAGAGCGTACAGGTCTAGAATATTTCAAAACAATTAAGAACTCAAGCAATTCTTCTAAACATCCATGAGCCATCATAAGATTAAGAAAAACTACTTAGAACTTTATTCAAACTTCAACCATTGTTCTTCACTAATATCCAACTTGAAACCAAATCAAACGAATTGAAACATCTTAGATTCATTACAAGCTTTGAAATTGCGTCGGGTAGTCTAACACGACACCCTATGCATACACGTGCAGAAGCTTAAGGAGCAACTAGAATTATGGCTAAGTCCTAGAGGGGGGGTGATTAGGACCTTTTGAAATTCTTTTTGCCTACTTACACAATCTAACAAATTAAACTAAGTAAGCAAGAACACTTTCGGCTTCCAAGCCTAAGTGGGTCCAATCACAAGACTAGCATATAGTTAAGTAATAAACAATCTAGTCTAAGCATGCATAGGTAAACAAATGATTTAACTAATCAAGCTCCTAACCTATGTAACCTATGTAGACTTATGAGAATGGATCAATGAGCTCAAGTGTAAGACCCGTACCCTTATTTGCCCTCCGTACGCTTAATTTCCGGTGCCGGTACGTCCCGGATGGACCAGATTAGCGAGCCTTGATCGCGACCCTATTTTAGTACCGCATCGACCCGAGACCTATACCCCGGCGACCGCGTAGGCGCTGCGATTCCAACGCTGTGCGGCACGCCCCATTGCGATACCCGGTGTGTAAGTTGTGTCATTTGAGTAATTCGAGGTGGGTCGCGCAATGCGCGTGTGGTGTGGGCCCCACTTGCACAAATTCCAAGATCATGTCAAATCCATCACCATCACCTCACCCATACCCCTCTCATTACCCCTACTCTACACACCCCATACCCCCCATCCCTCTCTCACCTCCCAAAGTCAACTCTACCCATACCCCCCATACCCCTCTCCCATACTAGCCATCATCACACCCCCCCATGATTCATCCTCTCTCTCGCCCCCCCCCCCCCCATACAAGTCCATACGTAGGGGGAGAGGAGAGCTCATTTCAAATTCAAGAGAGAAAGATATTTGAGAGGAGAGAGAAAGAGAGAAAGAGATTTGAGAGTAGAGAGAAAGAGAGAAAGATTTGAGAGAAGAGAGAGATTTGAGTGATCAAGAGAGAGATTAGAGAGATTGAGGGTGGAGATCCAAGCTTGGAGGGCCCCAACCATCATCCAGACTGTCCGGATCGTCCGATCGTCAACCCGATCCAATCCAACCGTCCATCCTTCGAGGTGAGTGCAAGGGGGACATAAATCCCCCATTTTCTTATTTCCTTTCATTTTCCTTTTCTTTTGGGCCCATCTGGTGGTGGACAACCTGATAGATGGATTGGATCATCCATGAATGGGCCCCACAACATAATAATAATAATAATAATAGTAATAATAATATATATATATATATATATATATATGTATAAAAAAAAGAAGTCTACCCGCTGGACAGACAGCGTCCAGAGGACGCTGCTGCCCAGCAGGGCAAGCCATTTGGGGCGTGGACAGGTCCCCACACGTGGGACCCACCTTGATGTATGCATCCAATCCACGCCGTCCAGCTGTTGCTCCATCCCATTCCAGGGCAGGGAGCCAAAAATGAAGAAGATCCAGATCTCAGGTGGACCACACCATTGAAAACAGTGGGGCTAATGAAGCCTACTGTTGAGACTTCTTGGGTCCACCGTGATGTTTGTGGACCACATCGCCTGCCCAATATTGGGCTTGTTAGGACCCCAACGATCTGGGGAACATGATGAATGGAGCGGATCATCCCTAAGTGGGCCCCACTTGAAATAACCACAAAAACAAGAAAAACAAAACAAAAAAAATATATGTAATGAGAGTCCAGCGTCTGGACGTTCTGACGCTGGAACGTCCAGTATCACGTGGACGCCGTAATGGGGTCCCCACTCGTGGGACCCACCTTAATGTTTGTATTCCATCCACGCCGTCCATCTGTTTTCCCATATCATTTTAGGGCCATGGCCAAAATATGAAGCCGATCCAAATCTTAAGTGGACCGCACCGCATAAAACAGTGGAAATAATGATTTCTACTGTCAGAAATCTTTCGGCCCACTTTGAAGTTTCTAGACCAAATCATATACCCAATATTGGCCTTATTGGGTCCCCCATGAGATAGGGAACCTGATGAACGGAGTGGATTAGACCCATGTGGGCCCCACTTGATATAAGCACAAGAAAACAAAAACAAAAAGAGAGAAAGAAAATAAGAAGAAGCAGCGCCTCTGACGCTGGTAGTACCAGCGTCCAGGACACTGGCTCGTGCCAGCTGGTGGCCCACTCGTGGGTCCCACCATGATGCACGTGCTGTATCCACACCGTCCATCCATTTGGGGAGATCATTTCAGGGCATGATCCCAAGAATGAGTCAGATCCAAGTCTCAAAGGGGCCCCACCACAGAAAGCAGTAGGGACAGTGGCCCTACCGTTGAAATCTTCTTATGGCCCACCATGATGTTTGCTTGAGATCCAACCTGTTCATAAGTTCACACATGCATGGAAGGAGGAAAAACAAAAGTATCGGCTTGATCAGAAACTTCTGTGGGCCCCACTTGTTGAGAGTAAAAAATAAAAAAATAAAATAAAATGCTGGCTGCTGGACAGACAGCGTCCAGGGAACGCTGCTGCCCAGCAGCATAGTCTCTTTGGGCATTGTCAATGGGCCCCACTCGTTGGGCCCACCTAGAATGTATGTGCCTTATCTATTCCCTCCATATGTTTTTCTAGCTCATTTTAGTGGCTGAGCCCAAAATTTAAGCATATCCTAATGTCAAGTGGACCATGCCACAGTGGAAATGATGATCTTAAACATTGAAATCTTTCCAGGTTCTACAGTGATGTTTATTTGCCATCCAACCGGTTCATAAGATCACATGGATATGGATGAAGGAGAAAGCACAAATATCTGCTTGATTCAAAACTTCTTGGAACCAGTTAGGTACCATGCTGCCCAGCAGGTGGCCCGCCTTATGGGTCCCAACGTGATGTATCTATTAGCTCCACCATGATGTATCTGTTTTATTCATGCTACCTATCTATTTTTCCATATTATTTTAGATACGGCCCCAACAATGAGGCAAATTCAGATGTTAGATGGACCACACCCATAGGAAATAGTGGTCATTGATGCCCACCATGGTTCCTTCTTTGATATATATGTTTTATCCATGCCGTACACATATTTTGATGGCCTATCTTGTATGTGCAGGCCCAGGTATGGGGCCGATGTGGTCTCAAGTGGGCTATGCCACGAAGACCTTTACATTTCCAATGGGACCCACAGTCCGGGTCCCACTCTCTATATATATATTGGGCCTTATAAGGCCAATGCTACCTGATACGTTTTGGTAACATGCTAATATGATTAGCTTGATATGTCACACTGATAACATGCTTGTATAATGAATATCATGCTCATTCATATGCCCATACGCATCATTTGTATGCCTGTTATGGATCATGATTAACCATAGCATATGCTAGTTGGCTTGTTATACTTAGGGGACCCGTGTGAGACAGGGTCGCCCCACATGATTGCGCAGTATGCGTAAGTTTGGTGCATGATTTGGATTGTATGACTCATGCATTTCGCATTTTGTATGTCACGATCGCTTTCACACCCTAGCAGCATCGGGGTGGTGACCACCATAGTCACATCATGGTTGGCAGTATTGGACACCGAAAACTTGTTCTAGTACGTGAGCGCTATGGATGTCCATGGGTGAAAGTCCCTAAACCCTGTGGTACCAGTACGATGCTCCAACGTCGAGACCGAGTGGATAACATGAGCGCCCGTGTGCCAAATACCAGTAGGCCGCGTCTCCCACTGTGTCGAGGTCGGTTGGAAAGGGGTGTGACCTTATCCGCCCGGGTGTAGTGGGCTGTAAGCTAGGTCGAGTCTGACCAGCTCATGGAATGGGTCCGCTATCGGCGAGCCGGGTGGGCATTGGCATACCACTGACGAGGCAGATAGTGAGGTCTTTTCTACTCGCTTAGTTATGCGCGCGATGTGCGGCGGCCAGTATTAGAGTATACTAGACCCCGGTGATGTCCCAGATGAGAACTATTTTGATATGTGGATTAGTTGAGGATTGACATGTTTGCATTGCATCTCTAGCATGTAACACTCGGCCATGTAGGCCCTTGCATTGCATAGCCTTGGGATGGCTGATAGCATTCATGAACTTGGTAACTTAGCCCTCTACTTCTTTCGCTTACTCTGATATCTGTATACTTGTCATATGCATCACATGCACTCTACTGAGCTTTGTAGGAAGCTCATGCGCGTTTGTTTACACTGCAGGTACTAGGGCATATCAGCAGCGTTGAGCGCGGTTCATGTACCTGATATTTTGGACTTCTGCTACATATTATATTTCCCTTTCCAGCACTGTACTCAACAAACTTATTAGTGGATATTTGATGATGTTTTATGGTTTTGATTATGCTCCTGTACAAAAAAAATTTACCCTGAAAATCCTCCTGGTAGGATCCCAGGATCGGAACCTGGCACATGAGAGCTAGGAGCCGAGAATGAGATACAACGGAGGCTGTTGGCACCAAGGTCGACGATCGGGAATTTAGTGAGCCCGGTCCCCGGGTTTGGGGCGTGACATTAAGTCTACACTACTAGTGAAAGTACATCTTGTATGTGGATGTGCCTATCTAGGGCCTAGCATACATTCCTATCAAGCATTTATAATTAAACAATTAAACTTACAATGCTAAGATTTCAATGTGCTCAATTCAATCACAAACACAAGCATGTATAGTGGTTCGACTACTTGTCTACTCCACTCCCGGTTCAAGTACTCAACCCCTTTGAGCACACCGGCATTCACTTGGGAGTTTAAATCTGGTTCCTCCCAACCAAGGTGTTTTAACTCGGATCCACCCAACCGGGGAGTTTACAGGTTCCTCCCAACCTACAAGTTTGCACCCGTGTTGGTGGCTCCCCCCTGGAGACTTTGTTTAGGCCCGACTAACGTGCCAAGAAACGGCTACCGTCCCTGAATTTAGGCCGACTAACAGGCCAAGGATCGACTAACGACCCTAGTTCGAGTTTGTCAAACAAACTCTACACTCAACTCCCACAGGGAATTGAGTGGATGGACTCCTAACAAGACAACCTTACTTGTCGGATTGAGCCCCTTTGTAGCATCGCTTTGGGTTGCTTCTTCTCGCTCTCCCGTGCTTGAATCATCTCCCCTTGTGCTCCCCCGATCTTTGACGCCGCTGCTTTGCCAAGGCTTCAGCTCTAAGATCAGCTACCTTGCATGTGATGCTCCATTGGAGATGCCCAAGGTGGTAGGGAATGGTGAATCCTCTACAAATGGTAGGAAATAGGTTTCCTAGAGGAATACACCTATTTGGACTCCTAAGTAGTGTTTAGATAAGGGATTTAACTATGATCTAGGTGTCTAAACCCTAGGAATCAAGAGGGAACAAGTCTATTCTCAAGATGCCATTGAATGGCCCAAGCTTGTGATGAAAACACAAGGAGAATGACTTGCTATGGGTTTGGGATAGAGCCTCTGATGGTCTCTAGCAATGGTAGCTTCTATCTCTTCGAAATTCCCTTTCTCACAGCTCAAAAACGAATCCCCCATCTTAAATAGATTTTCTTCCAACGGTAAAAAAATGGGCAGATTCGAGCATCTCCGATTAATCGGAGACCAGTCCGATTGATCGGAGACATGTCCGATTGATCGAACATCAGTCCAGTGAATTCTCTGGAAGATATTCCGATTGATCGGAAACATGGTCCGATTGATCGGACTGACGCCTTCCGATGGATCAGAAGACTGTCCGATTGATCGAAAATATGTCCAGTGGATTTTCAAGTTTGCTGGAACAATTTTCGATTGATCGGAACTTCGGTCCGATTGATCGGAGTCGTATCGGAGCCAATGTTCGATTGATTGAAGATCAATCGGAAACTACTGTTTCAGCTGTTTTGATTATAGCAGCTTCCACCTCTTTAATTAGTCTAACTTATCATGTTTTTCATGGAGTTCTAAGGCCATCACCACTCTTAGAAGTGGAAAAACTATTGACAAATCTGACCTGGTGAAGGCCTCAAAGCCTAATGATCCGATATCTTCCAAAGAGGATGATGGACCTAGCACCGCCATGAATGAAAAAGAGCCATTGAAAGAATATAGGCTCGTTGCTCCATTTCCTCAACGCTTGATTTCAACCAAACCTCAAGATAAATATCAGGAATTTTTGAAGGTTTTTAAGCAAGTCAAAATCAACATCCCATTGTTGGATGCCTTAAACAAATACCGTCATATGCTAAATTTTTAAAAGACTTTTGCACGGTGAAAAGAAAAATACATGTGCAAAAGAAGGCATTTTTGACAGAGAATGTAAGTGCCATTATAAATCATGGGATGCCCAAGAAATACAAAGATCCCGGTAGTCCGACAATATCATGTGTAATTGGAGACTACCGAGTGAAACATGCTTTACTCGATCTAGGGGCAACTGTGAACTTAATTCCCTTTTCGGTCTATGAACAATTGGGTTTAGGTGAATTAAAACCCACTAAAACCACGTTACAACTCGCTGACCGATCGATTCGTATTCCGAGAGGGGTGATTGAGGACGTTCTTGTCCAAGTTGACAAGGTTTACTACCCGGTGGACTTTATTGTCTTGGACACACGACCCATGGTTAATATTGGCCCTCAAATTCCTGTCATACTTGGCCGTCCATTCCTAGCTACATCAAAGCTATCATCAATTGTAGGAGTGGGGTCATTCAAATGTCTTTTGGCAATATGATGATTGAGTTAAATGCTTTCAATATTGACAACCAACAAGAGGATGAAGATGAGGAGGTCCACGAAATAAACATGATGAATTCTATTGTGGAAGATGAGTCCCTCTCACCTTTCTACTCCGGTCACTTAGACGAAGACGTGACTTACTCCCTTGATAAGAACGATGATGTGATAGGGGATATGGTCACACCTTTAGAATTGGTATCAGCATATAATGTTAGCTAAGAGAGGGATGTGGAAGCAACACTTTATTGTGCTGAGAAATCAATTCATATTTCCACACCTCTATCGTTCATGCATACCGAACTCTACCCACCCTGGGAAGATCCATACTTGCAATATCAATGCCTAGGAAAATCTGAATGGAGACATTTTTTCTGACAAATATGATGATGTCTCCTCGTATACATGTGGTGAAAACATTAAGGAACATGCTGAAATTCCTTTTTGGGATTTTCAGTGGCTTATTTGGATCACTCACATACATGTATATTGTAAAGCAGGATATTGGATGACTTTATTGCAAAACCTTTTGATCCATCTAATGATTCTTCTTGACTTTATGCTTTTGGATGAGTTGTTGGGATTAACCTCTTAGTTTGACGGAGGATGATTTTAAATAGTTTTCCTAAAATGATATCCCATTAGGATTTGCTTTGATCAGTCGATTTAGTTGTAAAGTAATCCATCTCCAAAAGCTAATCTTGCCATGAAATATATTCCTCAGGTGATATCTCTCTTTCTCACTCCCTTTATTTTGTCACTGCTCTCATGTGTTGCATTCATTGTATATTTTCTTACATTGAGGACACTGTAAAGTTTTGGTCGGGGGATGAGAGATTCCTTAGATGAATTTACTAGCTTTTGTGACATTTCGAGCAATGATGTAGAAATTTTTCGATTTTTCTAAAAATTCAAAACTCTTTTGGAAAACTTTAATTCTATGCATTCGAGATGATATGAGTATAAGAAAAGGAGATACGAAGTGAGTGATGTTGCAAGCTTTGAACTTCTCTTAATATAATGGTTTTATTTGTGAATTCTCCTATTTATGTGAGTGATAGAAAATTTGAATACTTTTACACCTAGTTCACGTTAGACGATTTTCATGGTTTGAAAGGATTATGTGATTTGTGGATTAGTTAGACTTTGATTTAAGGTGTTGAGAAACCAAGCCGGGGTACTTTGTCCATCCTTGTCCATGGGAAAATAATGAAAGATATGAATTTCTAAAAATCCTATCTAATGAAAAAGAAAAAGAAAAAGGAAGGATGAAAATTGGGAATGATGGAAAACATGGTGGAAAATTCCGAAAAGGGCAACCTATTACCAACCGGGGGATGGTCTACCCGTAACCAAAGCCGGAAATGGGAAGTAGTGTGAAAGTCGTCGGAAGGATGGTAAGACAAATTCCTGTCATAGGCTTGTTGTTGCTCTGTGCACCTTGAAATCCATAGTTTAGTTGATCTATGAAGAATGTAAGCTTAGAAACTCATGAGATGAACTTTCACTATGCACACTAGGTTGAATTTGTTCGAGTTCTTCTATTCATCAATCAACCAGCGAGAATTTCATATGGACACTTATTATGTTTTGAGAGTTTAAGGTTTCAACTTCTATCACCTAATTTTTCTGGATTTTACACTTGTATGTCTCGGAATGAATAGAAGCATAGTTTCTGAAGGAGAGTTGGTTTTTGGAGAATTGATCTTGTTTCATGCATGTTTTGCTCGGGACTAGTAAAATGCTGGTTGGGGTGTGTGTTGAGCTCTTAATTGTGCATATTCCAACCCCAATTCATCACTCATTATGCATGGTTTTCATGATTTAAGTACTAATGTAATGCATGGATTTGTGATTGTAGGAATGAGAGGGAGACTTCACTAATTCATAGCTAAAAGAGTCACTTTGTATGCATTGAAGATCAATAGAACAAGTGCCAAAAGGTGGAAGAAAGAAGCAAGAACGAAAGAGGAGATAAAGAAGAAAATCTGAAATTTTGTTCTTAGACCTGTCTGTAGACCGGTCGCCAGACAGGTCGCCAAACAGGTCGATAGACAGGTCTACAGTGTATTTTTGGACTGTTTTTCTCCTCTTAGACCGGTCGCCAGACAGGTCGAGATGAGTCCAGAAACACAAAACTCACTGGACTGTTTTTGAGGTTTTGAGACCGGTCGTCCAGGAGCTTAGACCGGTCGTCCGACCGGTCGTCAGCGTAATAGAGCTTGTGCGTGAAGTTCCGATTTTCTCTACGCAATTGCGTAATTCCTTGCGCAATCTAGAATCTTCCGCGCCAATCTATAAAAAGGACTTCTCCTCTTCATACCAGGGCATGCTAGGACGTGGGGATCATCAAGGAAGCTTAGGAGACTGATTCTACTTCAAGTTTTCCTAGTTTTTCTTCCAGTTTTAGTAGTTCTTATGTTTTTAAGGCTTTTAGTTCAAGGATGTTAGAGATGAACTAAAACCTCTTAGCTAGGGCTAAGAGGTGAAGCTTTTGATTTGTTTTTAATGGATTGATGTAACCTAGGTTTCCTTTTTATGTTTTAATTGAAGAATTTAGTTCAATATGAGTTTGAATCAAGTACTAGTTTGGTTTTGCTTTGATCTCTTGATGACTCCGGGCTCATGTGATTCTTAGTGATTATAAACTTGGTAGCTTATCTTCTGAGCATTGGTTATGCTTGTGTAGTTCATTGATCTATCATCGACTCCGGACATGGTAGACCCTTTGATTGCCTTGTGTACAATGGCTTGATCTTCATGTGGGAACTCATTCAACTAAAGTTCTTATCTTTTGTTATAATCTGAATTAGTTGTTTGCTGATTGATTTTGATTTAATTAGAGTTCTAATCATTGATTATAATCAAGTCTAGTGACAGGATTTGATGAAAGCTATGGTTGTGAATCTCAACTAGATTGGAAAGAGGCTTGGCCTACACAATTGAGTGTGCCCAAGGCCTGAGCATTATTGTGGGAATCGAATCAATGAATGAGCAACTGTTTTAGATAATTGTTGATTAAACCGCTCTATATTCCGATCGGATAGAGATATGAATTCGATTCCTATTGAGTTATGTGAGATCTAGTTGTGTTGATGCATTAAAACTTATCAAAAGTGGATCATTGGCACTCTAGTGCCTTTGTAGATTGATATTACCTTACACATTCACTGTTTAAACCCAAATCATTATTTTCCAGCTTTAGTTCTTAATAGGATCTTAATTATTAGTTATTTTAGACAAATTCTGAGAATACCCATTCATAAATCTATGTGGGAATGATACTCGATCTTTTCGAATTATTACTACTTCGCAACCCTACACTTGGGGAGTGAATAGAGGTCGCCGCGTGTCACCCAAATCAAACGAAATGATTGCTTATAAATATCAGATCCTACGGAGGTTGCTCCATTTTCGAAACCCTGCTGAAGAGTTTCAGAAACCTTCTCTCCTTCTCTCCTTCTGTCATTGGTGTAACCTCTTCACGGAGGTATTTTTTTCCCCTTTCCTTTCTCTTTTCCTTCTACTTCTCCTTTTTATCTACAATGGTGAGAGATTTCGATGAAGAAATTGTTCCTCTGGGAGATGACACTCCCGATTCTTCTGAATCAAACAACGCTCGAGTGCCGGAGGGGAGATATTCCGCCGCTGGTTATTCATCGATAATGACGGAGGAACAACTCTTGAACTTGCGAGAGAGGTATCGGATTTCGGACTCCGTTATACTTAGGTTGCCAGGAAGAGGAGAGACTGTCGATTCCCCGCCACCAGGCTGTGTTGCTTTTTATGAATATTTTTTCCGGCTCGGTGTGCATCTTCCCCTTCATCCCTTCATCCGGAACTTCCTCCGTACCTATAAGTTTGCTCTCGGCCAGCTTATCGTAAATGGCTGGAGGGTGCTTATAAGTGCATTTGTCCTCTAGAAGCAAGCGGGTAATGAGGACCTAACTGCTGAGGAATTTTTTAGATGTACCAGCTGAAAAAGGCCCCAGCCAGCGAGGTTGGTACTACCTCTGCTTCTAGCACTGGGATAACTTTATCTTGGGGAACCCCTCCTCAAATTATCTCGGATGGAGGAAAAAATGGTTCTATGCCTCTAGAAACTGGGAGTCCGATGTGGGCTTGTTGAGATCTTAATTGTGCATATTCTAACCCCAATTCATCACTCATTATGCATGGATTTTATGTTTGAAGACTATTCTAATGCATGGATTTGTGATTGCAGGAATGAGAGAGAGTTCACTTGATCAATAGCTAAAAGAAACATATTTAGCAACCTTGGATGAAGACCCAAGGTGGGCCAAAGAAAGAAGAAAGCAAGGAGAGAGAAGAGAGAAGAAAGAAAGAAGAAAACAATGCAAAAAATTAGGCTAGACCGGTCAAGACCGGTCGGTCAGGAGACCCACGACCGGTCAAGACCAGCCAGCCATGGGTAGAAATTCTTCACATGTTGCTGGACTGCCACCCAGACAGGCTAGACCGGTCTTGACCGGTAGGCCAGCCCTGTCCGACCGGTCTTAACCGGTCGGCCATGCAATTCCAGCTTTGCAGATTGCAGACAGCAGGCCATTCCCATTTCTAATTTTTTGGACCAGTTTTCTAGGCCCATATTAATGATATTTGGAAATCCAATACATCCATGTCGAAGAGGAGCTTGACGCCGAACTAACCCAAGTAGTTTCGTGTCGATCGGAGCTACGGATTGATCGTGGTGGCCAAAACAATACGAACTGTCCAGAAAGTTCCAGATTCTGCCTACTCCACTCTGGGCCGGTCCAGGTGGCCCATCATTGATGATATGAAAAATCTACTTTGACCATCTTTTGAACCACATCCGTATATGAATAACCACAAAGTTTCAGATCAAAAGGATGTGTGTTTGATCGTACCGGTTGAAGGAAGATGGACCATCCAGAAAGATTCAACTGCGCAGAGTTTATAAAAGCCCTAAGTGTTCTAATTTTTGGACCACATTCTGAAATTGTTTTGGACAATCTAATCCATCTATCATGTAGAGGATGAAGTTTTCTACCAATTTTCAAAATTTGGGATCAATCCGACATCTGTACACTCCGAAGCGTTGAAAGCAAGATGACTGGTTCTGAAGGTACCCGAAGTGCGCGATTTTGAGAGGCGGTCGCTGATCTGATTGGTGGGCCCATTCAGAGGACAATCTTGGAAATATAAATCATCTATGAGGAAGATCACATTACAAGGAAGCTACATATCAAATTTGAAGGCAATCCGACCATTGGTTAAGCCGTACGAAGCGGAACAAAATCTGTTACGTTGCGGTACTCTTGCTGTATTATAAAAGGAGGTGCTCTCTTCTATTCCAGGGCAAGCAAGGACGTGGGGAGGAAGGAGTTCAAGTCATAGGAGGCTTCCTAGCCTCCTCCAGTTATTTTTTCTTCCTTTTCTTAGTTCTAGTTTTATTTTTAATATGCTTTTCATTAGCTAATCTCTTAGCTAGAGCTAAGAGGTGAACCTTATAGTTTTCTTAGATTGTTTAATTCGTTTTATTGGTTTTAAAGTTGGAATTCATGATTATAAACTATGGTTTGAAGTTTATACAAGCTTTAAGTAGTTTTTCTTAGTCTTATGATGACTCATGGATGTTTGGGAGAATTACTTAAATTCTTAATTGGTTTGCATCAGTCTAGACCTGTATGATCCGAAGAATTGGAGTGCGCTCTAGTACTATGATCTTCATGTGGGGACTTCCTACCAAAGTTCTACTTTTCTGAATTTCTGTAATATGTATGGATTGTGCATGTGATTTGAATCAAGTTCAAATCATGATCTAGCCTTGTCTTATGACAGGACTTGAGGATGGTTATGATTGTGAACTGAACCTTTTGGAATGGGGAATGACCTATGCAATTGAGCATGCTCAGCTCAGCCTACATTGAGTGAATCCTATGCATTGAACTTACATATGACAGATTGTTTGGTTTAACAGCTCTATCATCAGTCTAGATAGATCTTAATATCGATTCTAGTTGAGAAAGTGAGAAACCATAGCGAATTATGCATCTAAGGAAAGCTATAAATGGATCCTTGATGCTCTAGTTATCTTTTCATTATCAGATTTTCTATTTTATGTTCAAAACCAATTTCACAAACCTCTTAAGATTCTAGTTATTAGGATAATTTGAATTGTTTACTTCCTTCCCTGTGGATCGACCTCGGTCTTACCGAGATTATTACTACATCGCAACCCTACACTTGGGGAAGCGAATAAGTTTTTTGGCGCCGCTGCCGGGGAAGAGGTTAAACGGTTCTAATTGTTCTAGTAGCTATAGAGTAGTTTTAGTTAGGTAGGATTTTTTATTTTGATAGAAGTAGATTTTCTGATTTTTTTTGTCTAGATTACTAACAATTTTTTTGTTTGATTTTGTAGGACATTGTTGCTGACATAGCTCTCACCTTCACGGGTAACATCTCTCCATCTCCCTTTCTTCTTTTTGTTTTTTTTTTCTAGATTGGGATTGTTTCAACTTCTTATAATTTCATTATGAATGATTGGACGGGTGGATTGTCTAAATACCTTTTGGAAGATGAGAGGTCGAACCAAATAAAAAATCATTATGATTGGAACCATTACAAGCATGAATATCTTTCTATGACCCAATCTACTTCTAATACTCCCCCACATAAGACCTTGTGAGATTACCGGAATGACAACAATGTGCATAACGTTTCGCCAGGTAAGACAATGGGAGAGTATCAGAAAGAGATGAATAATGTTCCACCGATTAGGACAATGTATGATCACTTGTTTGGCTACAAATATCAACAACTATCTAATAGCACAACATATGACATGCATAATCCTAATAGGTGGGAGCATCAAAATTTCAATTTGGGAGACGAGCCAACCATGGATGCCAACAATTATCCTTAAGAGTTTCTTTCTCATGAGCCACAACCGACACGAACTCTTGAGGATACACTGCGAGAGTTTATGGAAATAACTGAGCAATGCATACAAAACCTCTCGCCATCTCAAAATATTGAACCCAACATTGGGAACACTGAATCAATCCCCAACAATGAGGAGGATGAGGCTATCCAAACCCAACCTTCTCTAGATTTAATGACTAAACTTCTAGAGGATATTGATCTTGGTGACCCCAATATCACCATCGATTATAGTGAATCAACTATCTCTTTTAGATATCCCGATTTTAATAATGAAGAGATTTCAATGACGGTTGACGAACCTGAGGAATCCATAAAATCTGAAAGTGATAGTGAGATTGCCTACAATGAGGGTTTGAAGGATGATTGTGAGTCCATGATTTCTTCTTCCAAAGGGCCGAATGTTTATGAGTCACCAGAAGATATTCTTGCTAGAGAGATGGCTGAAGTCGATATTTTTGAGTCCTTCCACCAACAAAACATGACCAATTCTATTGTGGAAGAACTCCCTTGGGTTGGAAATTCTGTTTCTTTGGATGACGGGGTGGCACAATCTGAAATTTCAAAAGATCAACTAATGTTAGATGATGTGCTTACCACTGAATCTGAAAATTTTTCTTTGGAAGACCTCCCCTCTATAGAGGAGGAATTCCTTACCCTTGAAACAGAATTTTCTCAATCACTTAGGGAGAACGAGGACCCTTCATCCGACTCTCTCGATTTCCTAGAGGAATGCATGACCCACCCCTATGATCTGGATGATGAGATGATTAAGGAGTTGGATAGTTTGTTAGACATGGTGTCGGTGTTTGAAGAACACCATTCCACTGATTTACACTCTTTACCATTATTTGTGGAAACACCGTGCAATTCTGAATTTGTGGAGGAGACAACCCAAACTGAAAAATACTTAATGAATGTCTCTCCACCATCATGGGTTCTTCAACCCATTGAAAATTCTGATTGGGAGGACCCGTTTTTAATCAATTACAACCCAATTCAGAACTTGAGGAGATATCTTTTTGCTGCTCTTATCTCCTCCTTACATGCGTGTGGTGCACACTATGATTGGACCTTCATGAAGAAACGCACCCATGTATACATTCGAGCAGGACTTTGGATGGTCCTCATGAGAAACCTATTGAAATTCATGAAGATCCTACTCAAATTTGATCATGTAGTCGATCAGACTAATCAAAGGTAGGTAGGTAGGTTAAGATTTCTTTCTGCATTTAGGATTGAATAAGTCTCATTGAGACAATGGAAGATGCTAGAATTGATCAACTTGCTACCTCTGGTACTCTCGTTCTCACTCTCCTTTGTTTTATGTCATTGCTCTCATGTCATGCATATTGCATATCTTATTACATTGAGGACAATGTAAGATTTTGGTTGGGGGGTGAGATTCCTTAGATGAATCTACTAGCTTTTGTGACATTTCAAGCAATTATGTAGAAACTTTTCGATTTTTCTAAAATTTAAAACTCTTTTGGAAAACGTTGTTTCTATGCATTCAAGATGATACGAGTATAAGAAGAGGAGATACAAAGTGAGTGATGTTGCAAGCTTTGAATTTCTCTTAATATAATGGTTTTATATGTGAATTCCCCTATTTATGTGAGTGATAGAAAATTTGAACACTTTTACACCTAGTTCACATTACACGATTTTCATGGGTTGAAAGGATTATGTGATTTGTGGATTAGCTAGACTTTGATTTAAGGTGTTGAGAAACCAAGCCGGGGTACTTTGTCCATCCTTGTCCATGGGAAAATAACGAAAGATACGGATTTCTAAAAATCCTATCTAATGAAAAAGAAAAAGGAAAAGGAAGGATGAAATTGGGAATGATGGAAAAATGGTGGAAATTTCTGATTAGGGCTACCTACTACCAACTGGGGGATGGTCTACCCGTAACCAAAGCCGGAAATGGGACGTAGTGTGAAAGTCGTCGGAAGGACGGTAAGACAAATTCCTGTCATTGGCTTGATGTTGCTCTGTGCACCTTGAAATCCATAGTTTAGTTGATCTATGAAGAAGATAAGCCCAGAAACTCATGAGATGAACTTTCACTATGCACACTAGGTTGAATTTGTTCGAGTTCTTCTATTCATCAATCAATCAGCGAGAATTTCATATGGACACTTATTATGTTTTAAGAGTTTAAGGTTTCAACTTCTATCACCTAATTTTTCTGACTTTTACACTTGTGTGTCTTGGGATGTATAGAAGCATAGTTTCTGAAGGAGAGTTGGTTTTTGGAGAATTAAATTTGTTTCACGCATGTTTTGCTCGGGACTAGTAAAATGCCGGTTGGGGGGTGTGTTGAGATCTTAATTGTGCATATTCTAACCCCAATTCATCACTCATTATGCATGGATTTTATATTTGAAGACTATTCTAATGCATGGTTTTGTGATTGCAGGAATGAGAGAGAGTTCGCTTGATCAATAGCTAAAAGAAGCATATTTAGGAACCTTGGATGAAGACCCAAGGTGGGCCAAAGAAAGAAGAAAGCAAGGAGAGAGAAGAGAGAAGAAAGAAAGAAGAAAACAATGCAGAAAACTAGGCTAGACCGGTCAAGACCGGTCGGCCAGGAGACCCACGACCGGTCAAGACCGGTCGGCCATGGGTAGAAATTCTTCACATGTTGCTGGACTTCCACCCAGACAGGCTAGACCGGTCTTGACCGGTCCGCCATCCCTGTCCGACCGGTCTTGACCGGTCGGCCATGCAATTCCAGCTTTGCAGATTGCAGACAGTAGGCCATTCCCGTTTCTGATTTTTCGTACCAATTTTCTATGCCCATATTAATGATATTTGGAAATCCAACACATTAATGTCGAAGAGGAGCTCGACGCCGAACTAACCCAAGTGGTTTCGTGTCGATCGGAGCTACGGATTGATCGTGGTGGCCAAAACAATACGAACTGTCCAGAAAGTTCCAGATTCTGCCTACTCCACTCTGGGCCAGTCCAGGTGGCCCATCATTGATGATATGAAAAATCTACTTTGACCATCTTTTAGACCACATCCATATATGAATAACCGCAAAGTTTCAGATCAAAAGGATGTGTGGTTTGATCGTACCGGTTGAAGGAAGATGGACCATCCAGAAAGATTCAACTGCGCAGAGTTTATAAAAGCCCTAAGTGTTCTAATTTTCGGACCATATTCTGGGATTGTTTTGGACAATCTAATCCATCTATCATGTAGAGGATGAAGTTTTCTACCAATTTTCAAAATTTGGGATCAATCCGACATCTGTACACTCCGAAGCATTGAAAGCAAGATGACTGGTTCTGAAGGTACCCGAAGTGCGCGATTTTGAGAGGCGGTCGCTGATCTGATTGGTGGGCCCATTCAGAGGACAATCTTGGAAATCTAAATCATCTATAAGGAAGATCACATTACAAGGAAGCTACATATCAAATTTGAAGGCAATCCGACCATTGGTTAAGCCGTACGAAGCAGAACAAAATCTGTTACGTTGCGGTACTCTTACTGTATTATAAAAGGAGGTGCTCTCTTCTATTCCAGGGCAAGCAAGGACGTGGGGAGCAAAGAGTTCAAGTCATAGGAGGCTTCCTAGCCTCCTCCAGCTAGTTTTTCTTCCTTTTCTTAGTTCTAGTTTTATTTTTAATATGCTTTTCATTAGCTAATCTCTTAGCTAGAGCTAAGAGGTGAACCTTATAGTTTTCTTAGATTGTTTAATTCGTTTTATTGGTTTTAAAGTTGGAATTCATGCTTATGAACTATGGTTTGAAGTTTATACAAGCTTTAAGTAGTTTTTCTTAGTCTTATGATGACTCATGGATGTTTGGGAGAATTACTTAAATTCTTAATTGGTTTGCATTAGTCTAGACCTGTATGATCCGAGGAATTGGAGTGCGCTCTAGTACTATGATCTTCATGTGGGGACTTCCTACCAAAGTTCTACTTTTCTGAATTTCTATAATATGTATGGATTGTGCATGTGATTTGAATCAAGTTCAAATCATGATCTAGCCTTGTCTTGTGACAGGACTTGGGGATGGTTATGATTGTGAACTGAACCTTTTGGAATGGGGAATGACCTATGCAATTGAGCATGCTCAGGTCAGCCTACATTGAGTGAATCCTATGCATTGAACTTACATATGACAGATTGTTTGGTTTAACAGCTCTATCATCCGGCTAGATAGATCTTAATATCGATTCTAGTTGAGAAAATGAGAAACCATAGCGAAATATGCATCTAAGGAAAGCTATAAGTGGATCCTTGATGCTCTAGTTATCTTTTCATTATCAGATTTTCTATTTTATGTTCAAAACCAATTTCATAAACCTCTTAAGATTCTAGTTATTAGGATAATTTGAATTGTTTACTTCCTTCCCTGTGGATCGACCTCGGTCTTACTGAGATTATTACTACATCGCAACCCTACACTTGGGGAAGCGAACAGGGCTCTGACCCCAAAGGCCACAACGTTAACCGCTTTTTCGGCGAAGGTGGGTTGATTTTTTCCCCTTTGCCAGAAGAAAAGTGAATTTTGATTTTTGTTGTTTTGACTAACTTGATCTCCTTTACTTCTCGCAGGTATTCCGATTGGGAATAGGCCAAACTTGCGGGGAGGTCTTAACGAGAAGCTCACCAAGGTTTACAAACTTTCGGTGACCGCCCGTAACGTCAATGCTGCTCTAAATCCTTGTTGTCTTTCTGTTGCAGGTCTGATTCCTCAAGAGGAGATGACGAATGTAGGAGATAAAAGGGGCGCGCTGGGGGTACTTCCCCATTTGAAGGGCACGGCCTCGAAGAGGCAAAAGAAGTCAGCTACCGGTCCATCCGCTACATCTACTCAACCAGAGGGGTCTGCTCGCGGCTCTTAACTGCATAATGCCCCTCAAGAGGGAGTTGCTGCGACCCCTCCTGCTGCTGCGACCCCTCCGGCGGGCTCCCGCAGTCAGCCAATAATCGATATCATCGATAACTTGCCAAAGAGCGATCAGGCGGAGCCGGGTCTTCCCCCGAGAGAGATGGCATGCGAGCCCAACACTGCTCGTGACTCAGCTGCTCCCGCCTTGGAGCCTATGACTGTTCGCGAGGAGGGCTCTTCTGAGATGGTCGTAGCCCAACCTTCGGGGTCGGGAGTCTACGTCATCCCACCACACTTGTATCCGATATGCAAGTTTATTTTTGAGAACATTGCCCCCAACTCCTTTGGGGGCCTCCGTATACCCAGTCCAAAGGCTTTCTCCATGGACATCGGAGTGAGATTAGTTCAGGTGGCGACCTTTCCTCTATCCCTCTTTCTTTCTTCTTTACTAAAGAGTTCATCTGAAGGACCGTTTCTGGTTTTTTTTTTTTTTTTTAACAGAGTCTGGACCTCATGCTGCGGATAAGGCGTGACATCGATGCTGCCCGTCGCATCATCGATGAGGGGGATAAGAAGAGAAAGGCGATGAAGGGCGAGATCCAGGGGAGGGATCATATAATAAAGTCCCAAGAAACCCTAGTCACCAAGCTAAATGAGGAGAGCAGATACTCATTGCCAAGGTTCAAGTTTTGACTGATCGTTATCAGTCATTGGACCTTAATTTTGCGAGGCTGCAAGAAATACATACATAGAAGGAGAAGGAGATCTTTCACCAAGATAAGATCTCCCTCAAAGAACAGCTTAGGGATTGTCGGACTCGACTTGAAGACGCTGAGAAGACTCTTACTCAGTTGAAAGATGATTCTATCCACTAGGATGAGGAGAGGACAGCGTTCGTCAAGATGGTGGCTAAGGAAGGTCCCCGTGCAGTTCTGGAGTTCCGGACCTCTCAACTCTATGACGGTGAGCGTTATGAAGCGTATATCGCTGGTCTCGACTTCACGGTCAGGGTTATGCAACAAATCGCTCCATCTTTCAACGTGGAGGAGTTCGAGAGGGTTGCCTTCGAGATCGCAGCTAAAGAGCGAGCTGCGGCCGAGAATGAGGTCACAGGAGCTACAGATGTTGCACGTGCTCCCAAAGTGGGCCCCGAGGTGGAGAGTCGAGAAGTTCCTCTTGATGAGGAATGACTAATTTCTGAGTTGCCCCCCTTCTCCTCTTTTTCTTTTTGAACACAAGTGTATCTTTTCTCCCTTTGTAAAAGACCCGGCTATTTTAGTCGATGAAATGAATGAAAATCTTTTTGATACTATGGCTCGTACGTTATTTTCCCTTCGCTTTTTTTTGTATGTTGAATGCGTGGGTACTTAGCTTATGAAAGAATGAGTTAGGCTCAATCCGAGGGTCTTGGTGACCATGTCCGCGTAGAGATAGACTAGTCTATCGATTGAGGCTTTGACTATGCCGAAAGTAGAGGATTTGGCCAAGGGAATATGTGTATTCCCTTCGGGGCTATTCGGTTCCAACTAATGGAGTAGCGACCAAAAGGAAATCCATCTTTATTTGAATATCGTTTAGATTTACATCAGGTTTAAGGAAAATATCTGAGTAGATGCTCTACATGCTAAGGGCGACGTAGGGGTCTTCCTTGCATATCTTCTAGATAATATGTACCTGGTCGCACAATTTTGATAACTCGGTAAGGGCCTTCCCAATTCGGATCCAATGAGCGAGCAGGAATTCCAAGATTCTGTCTAAGGACCAAATCACCGAGCTGGAAAGCTCTGGGTCAAACTTTGTGTTGAGCTCCTAATTGTGCATATTCTAACCCCAATTCATCACTCATTGTGCGAGGTTTGCATGGTTTATAGATGAATCTAATCCATGTTTTGTGACTACAGGATTGAGAGTGAACTCCACCCATTTGAAGATGAAAAGAGCATGTTAGGACCTTGGATGAAGACCCAAAGGAAGGCCGAAGCAAAGAAAGAAAGAAAACAAGAAGAAAAAGAGGCTGACCGGTCGTGACCGGTCGGCCAAGGAAGCCAGACCAGTCAGTGACCGGCTGCCATGCACGTTGGGAAGCTAATGAATACGTCCGACCGGTCATGACCGGTCGGACATGGTCGTTGGAACTTCAATGAAGAGGACCGACCGGTCATGAACGGTCGGTCATTGCTGCTGGAATGTGAAGGAAGGCGTCCGACCGGTCATGACCGGTCGGATATGCTTGCTGGAGTAACCATTCATTGAGCCGACCGGTCGTGACCGGTCGGCCATGCGTAAGAACTTAGAAGTTTCTAAATACGGCCCGATTTTCTCTGCGCTGCGTAAGTCTTACGCAATTTCTCGATTCTTCCGAAGTTGTGGAGCCTCCAGACTATAAAAGGACACCTAGGGATCGTTCCTAGGGCATCCTAGAAGGGTTCAAGCGAGGTTGGAGGCTGTGGAAGTGGATATTGGAGTTTCACAACTCCTTTTGGTTTGCTTAGCTGTTTTCATGCTTTTTGTAGTTGTTTCATGTTTCCTTGGATCATGAGCAGCTAAACCTCTTAGCTAGGGCTAAGAGGTGAAGCTTGTAGTGGATCCAAGATGTTTTAATTCGTAGTTAAGTGGTTTTAAGTGTGGAATTCATGATTATGAACTATGGTTTGAAGTTTATACAAGTTTTTGAGTAGTTTTTCTTAGTCTTATGATGACTCATGGATGTTTGGGAGAATTACTTAATTGCTTAATTGGTTTGTGACGATCTAGACCTGTATGATCCGAGGAATCGGAGTGTGCTCTAGTACTATGATCTTCATAAAGGAACTTCCTACTAAAGTTCTATTTTTCTGTTTTTCTGAAATATGTATGGACTGTGCATGTGATTTGAATCAAGTTCAAATCATGATCTAGGCTTGTCTTGTGACAGGACTTGAGGATGGTTATGATTGTGAACTAGACCTTTTGGAAAGGGGAATGACCTATGCAATTAAGCATGCTCAGATCAGCCTACATTGAGTGAATCGTATGCATAGAACCTACATATTACAGACTGTTTGGTTTAACAGCTCTATCATCCGACTAGATAGACCTTAATGTCGACTCTAGTTGAGAGAATGAGAAACCACAGCGGATTGAACATCAAGGATTGCTACAAGTTGATCCTTGAACCCCTAGTGCCTTCTTATAATTAGTTACTTTCAATTTAATTCAACTTTTGTTACTCATATCAATTTCATACAAGAATCAGGTTAGTAGATTTCAATAGACACATGTGGATGAGTTTGTGAAATCCCACATAAGTCCTTGTGGATCGACCTCGGTCTTACCGAGATTATTACTACATTGAAACCCTACACTTGGGGAAGCGAACACTTTGGCGTTACGATAGCGATAAATACGCTGTTAATAAGCTGCTGCTGGAAGTTGGGATGCATCCCTTCTTTCTTCCAAGATTGTGAGATGAAGCCTGTTCGCTCGCCTCAAGTGTAAGGCTGCGATGTAGTAATAAAACTCGGTAAGACCGAGGTCGATCCACAGGGAATTAGAAACAGCTTTCAAACTATTCCAGCAACTCAGTTTGCAATAAATAGAGAATTCAATTGAGTAATTAACTAAAACAGGAACTTAATGAAAATCAGTAGTTTAAGGTACTAAGGCATTCAAGGATCCACTTGTAGCAATCCCATGTCAATCCAATCAATCCAAGCAAGATACACAACTAGAGTTGAAGTCCTATCTCTCATCTAGTTGGAAAATAAAGCATTAAACACATTCAATCCCATTCAAGTTGAACTTCCAAGTGCTAGCCCCATTCAACACATGTAGAATTCGAAATCATAGCCTTCGGAGTAACAGCCATGCCCATGGACTATGGCTTGCTCAAGGGTTACCATAATTCGAATCTAAACAAATACCATATGATAATCTCAGAGAATTGCAAGGAATTCATGTCCGGAGCACATGAACTCTCATAAAACATATCAAACTATCAACTTAAGGGACTAAAAGATTAAAAACCCAAACTTGAATTGAAATTACTTGAATTAAACTGAATCAAACATGGAAATTAGCTACAAGCTTCACCTCTCAGCCTTAGCTGAGAGATTCTAGCCGAGCATTGTCATACTACAACTAGAACTCATGAAAAAACCATAAAAACTAGAAAAACCGGAGTTTGGAGGGTTACAGACGCTCCACGACGGCTTCCTCTCCCTAGCACCACGTCCCTTAGCTTCTATGATACCCTAGGAAGAGCTCCTAGGTGTCCTTTTATAGTGAGGACGCTCGGTTGCGTCGGAATCTTCCAGAAACCGCGTAAAGTTACGCAGTGCGCAGCAAATTTCGGAACCGAAAATAGAAATTTCCTAATTTTTCTACATGACCGACCGGTCGGACGACCGGTCGGACCTACCTATTTTTAGTCCAGACGGTTTCCCAGCAGCCAGGACCTGTTGACCGACCGGTCACGACTGGTCGGACCAAACTGGTCATGCGTCCAGCGAGCTCAGTAGCAGCACCAACCGGTTGGCCGACCGGTCAAGACCGGTCGGACCAACTGGTCCTTCTTCCAGTGGTGTCTAGAGGTGTGGCCGACCGGTCGGACCAACTGTTCTTCTTCTTTTTCTTCTTTTCTTTATTCTCTTTTCTCCCTCTTTCTTCTTCCTTCTTTGGTCCACCTTGGACCTTCATTCACAGGTTCTAAATGGACCCTTTTTAGTCTCCATTTGAATGAAGTCTGCTCTCATCCCTACAATCACAAAACATGTGTTAGATGGGCCTTTTAATCATGAAAACCATGCATATAATGTGATTTAGTGGGCTATGCAATGTATAAATTGGAGGTTCAACAAAGCCTCAGCCCCTCTTGATTATTCAAGGAATCATACTGTTCGATTTGATACGAGGGTACTTGAACTTCGACTGGGACAACTGCTTCGGTGCCGAATGCTAAAGAGAAAGGAGTCTCTCCAGTTGAAGTGCGAGTTGTAGTTATATAGGCCCATAAGACTTCAGGTAGAAACTCTGGCCACATGCATTTACATTCATCGAGCTTAGTCTTTAGATGATGTTTGATAATCTTATTGACTGCTTCAACTTGTCCATTAGCCTGGGGATGATATGGGGAGGTACGAATACTTCATATCTTCCATTTTTCGCAAAATTCCGAGAATGCGGCGTTGTCGAACTGCTTTCCGTTGTCGGTGATTATAGTGTGGGGAAGCCCATAACGGCATATGATGTTTCTCCATATGAACCTAGGAGTCTGTTTTTCGATGATTGTGGTTAATGGTTCTGCCTCGACCCATTTAGTGAAATAATCGACTGCTACGATTGCAAACCTATTCTAGCCTTTCCCAGTAGGCAATGGTCCGATGATATCGACTCCCCATTGGGCGAAGGGCCAAGGGCCGTCCATTAGCGTCATCTACTCAGGTGGTACATGGGGTATTGGAGAGTATCGCTGGCATTTGTCGTATTTTTTTGAAAATTCGATCGCATCCACCTTCATGGTGGGCCAGTAGTACCCTTGCCTCATTGCTTTATATGTTAAAGAGCGTCCATTAGGATGGTTACCACATGCCCTCTGGTGTATTTCATCAAGAACGCGATGTGCCTCTTCTGGATAAAGACACCTTAAGTATGGTAAAGTAAAGCTTTTACGTAGTAAAATTCCATTTTATAAGGTATACCTGGTAGCACGATGACGAATTTACCGTGGAGATTTTTTATCATCTGGGAGTTGCCCATCTTTGAGGTAAAGGACGATTGGGTCCATCCAACATGGGGAGGAATGTACTGTGACTACTTGTTGTAGGGTCATTTGACTAATACTTGGAGCATGAAGATGCTCGATGGGAACAGATTACATTAATTTAGACTCTGGTGCAGAGGCTAGCTTCGCCAAGGAATCTACGAGCTTGTTCTTCTCGCGAGGGATGTGAATTATTTCATATTTGTTCAGCTTTGCGAGTAGGATAAGTACTCGGGATTTATATAAAGCCATCCGCTCTTCTTTCGCCTCGAATTCGCCAAGCACTTGATCGACTATGAGTTGAGAGTCATTATGAATAAGTAAACTCTGAATCGCGAGTACGTTTGCTAGTTCGAGGCCAACGATCAAAGCCTCATATTCTGCTTCATTGTTAGAGACGTGAGTGTCAAATCGCAAAGCATATTGAAAATGCGACCCATCAGGAGCAATTAAGATCAAGCCGGCTCCGTTACCGGTGGCGCATGAAGACCCATCTACAAAGAGCGACCAAGGGATCTGGTTGCTGGTCGCAGGGTTATTGTTGGAGGGAGAATATGTGAATTCAGCAATGAAATCAGTCACGGCTTGACCCTTAATGGCGGTTCTTGGGCTGAACGATATATCATGCTCACTGATCTCAATTGCCCATTTAGTTAATCACCCTGAAACCTCAGGTTTTTGAAGGACCTGTCTTAATGGATGATTCGTAGGTACCAATATAGTGTGGGTTTGGAAGTATGGTCGCAGTTTTTGAGCAGCAGTCACTAAGGCGAGAGCTAATTTCTCCATATTAGAATATCGAGTTTCGGCATCCACCATGCTCGACTAATATAATAAACTGGCCTTTGTACCCCAGAATCTTCTCTTATTAATGCGGCGCTAACGGCCGTAGAAGACACAGATAAATAAAGAAGGAGCTGCTAGTGTAAAACAGGTTTTGATAAAATAGGAGGCACGCTCATATATTGTTTTAGTTGTTGAAATGCCTCTTTGCATTGTGGAGTCCACACCCAGTCGGTTTTTGCAGTAGCTCTGAAGAAGCTTAAAGAAAGGAAGGCACTTATCAGAGGCATGTGAAATAAACATGTTTAATGATGCAATGCGACCAGCCAATCGTTGGACATCTTTGAGAGTGGATGGAGACTTCATTTCGATCAAAGCTTTTATTTTCTCGGGATTCGCCTCGATTCCTCGCTGACCAACCATAAACCTAAGAAATTTCCTGGCGGAAACCCCGAAAGCACATTTTTCTAGATTTAACTTCATCTGATACTTCCTCATCAAGTCGAAGGCTTCTCGAAGATCTGCGAGGTGGTCGTGTGCTACGACGCTTTTCATAAGCATGTCGTCAACATAAACTTCCATATTCCTACCAATTTGCGCGGCGACCATTTTATTGACCTGGCGTTGATAGGTGGCTCCTGCATTCTTGAGACCAAAAGGCATTACCTTGTAACAATACAAGCTGCGGTCAGTGATAAAGGCAGTGTGTTGACTATCGGGCGAGTGTATCATAATTTGGTTATAACCAGAGTAGGCGTCCATAAAACTGAGCAGGGCGTGCCCTGCTGTTGAATTAACCAACTGGTCGATGTGCGGAGTCAGGAAACTATCCTTCGGGCATGCTTTGTTCAGATCAGAGTAGTCCACGCACATTCTCCACTTGCCATTAGCTTTTCGAACAAGGACCACGTTCGCGATCCATTCTGGGTAGTCAACTTCCTCAATGAAATTGACATTCAACAATTTTTCGACCTCAGTTTTAATCACCATTTACCTTTCTGCGATGAAGGCACGTCGACGCTGATGGACAGGTTTGTGCTTCGGATCAACATTCAGGCGATGAACTATGACGCTGGGGTCGATACCTGGCATGTCACTATGGGACCAAGCAAATACATCTTAATATTCGGTGAGAAAATGAATTAGATTTTCACGAAAAACATCGCTCAAAGAAGATCCAACATAAACCTTCCTGGACGAATTTTCTTCAGATAAGTGGATTGCGACTGTCTCTTCCCTCGGGGTCCCTGACTGAAGAGCACTCTCTCTTGGGTCCAACGTTGTCGCTATCGGGGGATCTGATGAGTCTCCTGTAATCATCATAATAAGAGCTACTTGGGCTTTCTTTCGATCTTGTACGACGATTTCATAACATGCTCGAGCTTCCTTTTGATTTCCTCGTACGACCCTGACTCCATTTGGAGTAGGGAATTTGATACACAGGTACAAGGGGTGTAAAGATGCTCCTATCTTTTTTAGCGAAGTTCAGTGCAAAATAGCGTTGTATACTGATCTTCGATCCACCACAAGGAAATTAACGAAGACCGTAGTTTTGGCTGGACTTTCTCCGAAGGTGACCGGAAGGTTGATGTTTCCTTTTGGTGTTACAACTTCACCCCGAAGCCGACGAGGGGAGTGGAGACTGGTTTGAGCAGACTTCTGATGAGTGTCATTTTATTGAAAGCTTCTAAGTAAAGAACATCAGCGGAGTTACCTGTATCCAACATAATACAATGAGTTAAATAATTTGATACCTTTAACGCGACCACAATGGAGTCCTCGTGAGGGAAATGAATCCCTTCTACATCTGCAAGAGAAAAAGAGATCGGAAGATGGCTAGGATTTGTCATATCGGACAATTTTTCCAGCCAATAAATATGCTGGGGCTTCTGAGATGCCTTGCAGGCATATGCTTTCCTTGATGCTTGAGAATCTTCTCCACAATATGGACCTCCAGCAATGGTTCGGATCTCACTAGTGGGTTCAGCATCCTCTTGCGAAGGGTGATGCTGAGGTGACTTTTTCCTCTGTAACGGGGCTTCCGCTCTCTTAGGCGACCGACCCTGTAGCACCACGTAATCTCGGAGATGACCCTTTCGAATCAGGGCTTCAATGTGATCTTTTAATGATATACAATCTTGGGTGTTGTGCCCATGATCTTTGTGGAAATAGCAGAACTTTCTCTTATCTCTTTTTTCAGGATCGGACTTGATCTTTAAAGGCCACTTCACATACGGTTTGTGCTTGATCTCCATTAATACTTTCTCAGGAGATTGGTTAAGAGGTGTATAGTTATAATATTTACTAGAGTAGGGCTTCTTTGGGGAATGATCCCATCGATCACGCCGGTATTTCTTATCAGGAGGAGAGATCTCCTCAGGCTTACGTTTCTTGCCCTATATACCGTGACGTGCCAAAGCAACATCTTCCGCATTGATGTATTTTTGAGCCTTTGCTTGGAATTCCGTCATAGTTTTAGGAGGATTCTTATCCAAGGCAAACCAGAATTTTACGCTTGTAATTCCGGTTATAAGGGCGGTGAGGCCTTTATCTTCAGTATAACCTTCAGTTTGGACGGCTTCTGCAGTGAACCGAACTGTAAACTCCTTAATTGTCTCCACATGCTGCTGCTTTAGATCCATTAAATGAGATGCCAGCTTTTTGGTACGAATGCTTGTTCGCTTCCCCAAGTGTAGGGTTGAGATGTAGTAATAATCTCGGTAAGACCGAGGTCGATCCACAGGGACTTATGTAGGAATTCACAAACACTTCCAATAGCGTCTATTGAAAAGCTAACAAACAGATTTGAGAAGATTGATGTAAATAGCAATTTTGAACTTAAACTGAAGTAATCAATTAATAAAAGGCACTAGGGGTTCAAGGATCCACTTGTAGTAATCCTTGATGCTCAATTCGCTGTGGTTTCTCACTTTCTCAACTAGAATCGAAATTAAGATCTATCTAGTCGGATGATAGAGCAGTTAAACCAACAATCTGCCATATGTAAGATCAATGTATATGATTCACTCAATGCAAACTAAGACAAGCATACTCAATTGCATAGATCAGTCCCAATTCCAATATGCTAAGATCACAATCATAATCATCATTAAATCCTGTCACAAGACAAAACTAGATTATGATTTGAACTTATTCAAATCACATACATAGTCCCACATAGTACAGAATTTTCAGAAAAGTAGAACTTTGGTAGGAAGTTCCCACATGAAGATCATGAATCTAGAGCGTATTCCGATTCCTCAGATCATACAGGTCTAGATTAGTACACAACAATTAAGAACTCAAGCACTTCTTCCAAACATCTATGAGTCATCATAAGACTAAGAAAAACTACTTAGAACTTGAATTAAACTTCAAACCATTGTTCATAAACATGAAATCCAATCTTAAAACCAACTTTAAACGAATTGAAACATCTTAGATTCACTACAAGCTTCACCTCTTAGCCCTAGCTAAGAGGTTTAGCCGTTCATGATCCAAGGAAACATGAAACAACTAAGAAAAACATAAAATAGCAAACAAACTAAGAGGAGTTGTGGAACTCCGAAATCCACTTTCGCCGCCTCCCACTATGCCGGTTCTATTCTAGGATGCCCTGGGAATGATCCCTAGGTGTCCTTTTATAGTGGGGAAGCTCCGCAACGTCAGAATCTTCCAGAATTTGCGTAAGACTACGTAGTGCGCAGAGAAAATCGGCGCCCAAAATAGAAACTTTCTGTTTGAATGCATGGCCGACCAGTCTGGACCGGTCGGACTGGGCTTGCCGACCGGTCACGACCGGTCGGACCTCTTCTGGAATAGTCCAGGGAGCTCACTGGAGAAAAACAGGATTTAGCCAACCAGTCAAGACTAGTCGGTCCTGTTGTGTTGCTGGTCCAGAGGAGAAACAAGAGGTGGCCGACCGGTCAAGACTGGTCTTGGCCTGTTTCTTCTGCATTCTCTTCTTCCATTCTTCCCTCTCTGCTTCCTTCTCTCTTCGACCCACCTTGGGTCTTCATCTAAGGCTCTTAAAGGGATCTTTTTAGTCTTCAATTGGGCGGGGTTCATCTCATTCCTACAATCATAAAATCATGCATTAGATTAGTCTTTAAATCATGAAAACCTTGCATAATGAGTGATGAATTGGGGTTAGAATATGCACAATTAAGAGCTCAACAATGCTCCCCATGAACTGAGAGAGGAAGAGCTCCGATAATTGAGAGAATGATCCAATAGACCAAGGTTTTAGGCCTCGAAACCATGTACGCCCTGCATCCTTTAGAGTTAAGGAGAAAGCCCTACACATAATTTCTGAACCATGTCCCTCCAGCTCCATAAGAGACTTATACGTCTCCAGATATTCGAGAGGATCGTCGGTGCCTATATACGGGGTAATGATAGGCGTTCGGTATTTCTTAGGCAAGGGAGCCTCTATAACCTCGCGGGTGAAGGGAGATTCAGATTGATGGATTGATGCAAGAGCAATAGGTGGGAGGTTAGCCCGATATCGTTGTTCCATATTGTCGAAGCGATCCTGGATTCTCTTGAGATCTCCTTCCCATGGTAAGGTGTAGCTTGAAGTTTCGACAGCAGACCCTTGAGATTGTTGTTGCCGGGAGGTACTGGAGTGTATAGAATGTGGGGGTGGTACTGAGACTTGATTGCCGTGTGGCATTCAATTTGAAGGAAGATTCGGTTGGGTTCATGGCTCGCCCGTAGAATGTCTAGAAGCTACTGGTATAGGTCGCACCGGCGGCCCTTCTGGAGGTTGCTATTGTGGTTCCGGAAAGTGTTGATCAAACCGATCAGATAAGGTTTGAAGTTCAGCTTTGAGAGTAAGAAGTGTGTTTCTGACGAAACGCATAATGTCGTCTTGACTGCCGGATATATCATGAAATGGATTTTGTGATGTAAGTTGGATTCTACAGGGAGAACCCCTATCGAGGCAACCTGAGGGGGATTAGACGCTAGTTCAGTGACGTCAGGCGGAGGTAACGTCTATCTTGAAGTGGAAGGATGAACCGTCTTTTTGGGAGGCATGGTGGGAGATAACAATCAGCAATGAGAATGGCTAATGCTGATAACCTCGTTTCCACAGACGACGCCAATCTGTTTACGTCGGATTTGATAACAGATCCTCCATACGTTCACGTTCCTTTGAACAAGCTTCCCTCCAAACCTGAAAGAATAAAAGAGAAAACTAAGGGTGGCCGGCGTTCAGCCGTTGGCCCTCCGAAGCTTAAGTCAGACGGGACATGGTTGTAAAATGAAAAGCCGGATATGAGCTCATAAATTGTGTACCTTTTTCATCTATGAAGTAATCTATTTATGCAGATCTCTGGTGATCCAGTCTATTACGCAAGCTGTTAAGATCACTGCTGATTTCATGGGATAAGGATCTTATCCCATTAATCCTCAAATTAAGGAATGACCTAACCACCCTAGACATCTAGCTGATTACGCCTCTTGATGAGGAGGCTCTGAAGCTTTGGATAGAAACAAACCCAAAACCGGCCTATACGGGCTGCTGGTACTAGAAAAGCGGGGAATGCTCGGGATCGGGGATGACTGCTCACATGTTGAGATGCAACCCCTTTCGAGGACCACGAGCTGAGCTGCTCGCATGTTAAGATGCGACCCCTTTCGACGACCACAAGCCGAGCTGCTCGCATGTTGAGATGCGATATGAAGTATAAATGGAGAGAGCTCGCGATTGGACGGAGTGGTCGCGACTCCTGTTGACCACTCTCTGTCCATATTATTTCGACGACCAATTTTACCCCATAACAACGTACAATTCTACTTGGAAGAACCACCCAAATTTCAGTTGGAAGAATGCTCCCACGGGCAATCCTACCAACTTTCAAAGAGGGCCACCCATGCAAAATATGGCCTCACCTCAATTCTCGATGGAGGATACGTTAAAAGCATTTATGCAAGGGAAAATGCAAATCAATCAAACAAATCAACAAATATTCCAAGAGCTTAAAGTCTCGGTTGATGAGATTAAGGGACGCTTGAATGTTAGAGAATGGACATTTCCAACCCAACCTCAGCCCAACCCAAAGCAAGTACATGAAGTAAGCATTCCTAATCTCTCCAACCAACATATGGAGCAAGACAAATCCGTCACCACTCTTAGAAGTGGTAAACAAATTAATAAAACTATTCCGGTGAAGGCCGACAAGCCTAATGATCCGGTAAATTCTGAGGATGAGGACGGATCCAACTTACCCCCACAAGAAACGGAATGCGTTTACAAGCCCGTAACACCATTCACTTCGAGATTGGTTGCTCCAAAATCTCTCCCAAATTCTCATGATATTTTAGAGATTTTTAAACAAGTCAAGATAAACATTCCATTGCTTGATGCCATCAAACAAATCCCCCCTTATGCTAAGTTTCTAAAAGACTATTTGCTTCCCCAAGTGTAGGGTTGCGATGTAGTAATAATCTCAGTAAGACCGAGGTCGATCTACAGGGAAGGAAGTAAACAATTCCAACCATCCTAATAACTAGAATCTAAGAGGTTTGTGAAATCAATTTTTAAACATGAAACAAGAAAATCTGATAATGAAAGGGTAACTAGAGCATCAAGGATCCATTAATAGCTCTCCTTGGATGTATAATTCATATGGTTTCTCAATTACTCAACTAGAATCAAAATCAAATCCTATCTAGCCGGATTATAGAGTGGTTATATTATCAAAACAATCTGTCCTATGTGTGATTAATACACATGATTCCCTCAATTCAAGTTAGGACTTGAGCACACTCAATTGCATACTAGTTCCAATAGGTTAAGATCATAACCATGATAAACATCAAACCTTGTCACAAAGCTTAACTATATCATGATTTGAACTTCATTCAAATCATATGAATAATCAACACATAATTCAGAATTTAAAACAAAACGGTAAAACTTTGGTTTGAAGTTCCCACATGATGATCCAAGTCTAGAGCGTATTGAATCCTATTCCTCGGAGCGTACAGGTCTAGAGCCATGTAAAACAATTAAGAACTAAAGCAATTCTTCAAAACATCCATGAGTCATCATAAGATTAAGAAAAACTACTTAGAACTTTATTCAAACTTCTAAAAACCATTGTTCTTCAATAAATCCAACTTGAAACCAATAAAACGAATTAAAACATCTAAGTAAGCTATAAATTCCACCTCTTAGCTCTAGCTAAGAGGTTAGCTAATGAAAAACATAAAAACAAACTAGAACTAGAAGAAGAAGAAAAATAGTTGTAGGAGGCTAAGAAGCCTCCTAGGTCTTGAATCCTTTGCTCCCCACGTTGCTAGATGGGTTAGGAAGAGGCTGTAGGTGTCCTTTTATATCTTGGAGGCGTCACCTACTTGGAAGAATCACGAAACTACGGAGTCCTCTCGCACTCAGGAAATCCAAAAATCAGAATACGAAAGTGCAACTCGCTGTCTGCATGTGGCCGACCGGTCTTGACCGGTCGGACCTGTCTGGGAGAGTGTCCAAGGAGTGTAGAGACCAAGTGATAAGTACCTAATATTGTATAATTAACCTTGGTTGTTTAGGGCATTATCATTATTTTTTTGGTTAATTATACCTAATTAGGCAAATTTTCAATGATCAGGTGATCAAGAGAGGTTGGACAAGATCCGAGCCAATTAAGGCGATTTAAGCCCAAAAGTAATTAATGTCAAGTGGGTGGCGATCCTGAAGAAAATCGAACCATAAAGATTAAAGGATAGATCATGTTCTACATTGAACCACATCACAATCGCTCTTTAGAAATCCAGATGCCAAACATGTGACACCAGGAATCCATCAATCCATCAGCCTTATGCACGGACCACCAACTCAGCAAGTGTGGAAGAGATCTCCACCGTTTAAGCATGCAGCCCATCTAGTGGACCTCACCTTCAGACGTCCACCGTCCACTATGGACCTCACCTGTTGAGCACAACCAAACCATTTCAACCATCCCTGTCAAACCTGTACAACTCATCTGTAGGTCCAGCAAAGCCATCAACACCGTCCATGATGTCTGGCATCCAGTAGATGGAGAACCCCTCCATTCCAATGGTCGGCAGCCCTTTCTGCATCAACAAGCAGCCGGATCTCCACACAAGCAGGATTTCATCTTCACCATCTCATGTGCAGTGATGTCCACCGTCCATCCATTCAAGCAGTTGATGGACCCTACCTTTCATACATCATCAGCAATTGAGACCATCCATCCTTCCACAACTGTGGTGGACTCAACCAGATCACCTTCATTCCACCATCCCGTCCACATGCAACATCAGCGCCAGCCCTGCTTCATCTCCACACGTGTGTAATTAGCAAGATCAACAGTGGCATCAAGCTACTGAGGTTCGGCCCATCATCACCATCCAGCAAGACCGTCCAACTTCACCACCGTTCATACTCCAGCCGTCCATCCATTCATCAAGTGGACCGTCCATCTCCAGCATCCAAACTCTAAACAGTGGACCCCAGCCAATCCATGGTCACCTCACGTCCACCGTCCACATCTAGTGGCCAGATGATCATCATTAACACCGTCAAGTGGGCTCCACCAGCTAAATAACCAGCGTCCATCCATTTCTACCCACATCACGTCCAGCAGTGGACGTCCGTCCAGCTAAACCAGCTCAGCCGTCTATCGAGATGGGCTCAAATCTCCACCGTCCAAGGCTGGACATCAGCATCATCAATCTCCACGCCCGCATCATCATCAGCCACTCATTCAACGTCCTGCAAGGTGGACCACACCAATGTACTAGGCTGATCCACTCCATCCATCCTGTGCAGTAACTGGATGATCCAGCATTCCCACAAGTGCTCGCCCAACTTACATCAGAACATCCATCAGCAGGAATGTGTGCAACTCATCTTTCATCCAAACCATCCAACCATCCATTCCAAGTAGCAGTTCAAGCTACTCCAGCTCCGACGTCCAGATGGACTCCACCAGATCATCCAACAGCTGGAATTCACTAAGCAAGAGCTCTCTCTCTCTCTCTCTCTCTCTCTCTCTCTCTCCTTTTCCATCCTTGGGCCAAGCAAATGCTTTCTCCATCCTCTTCTATCCATGAGCTCCAAACCTAAAGAAAAGTTTGCTTTGGGCATTCCAAGCCTAACTCCTAACCCAAACCTAAAAAGCAAAACTATTAGCTTGGAATTGCCACCTCATCACCCAAGCCTAACTCCAAGCCTTAACCTAGAGAAGATTTTCTTGGAGTGCCACCTAGGCTTGGAGCTTCTCATGAGCTTATAAAAGGAGCTCCTCTCCCTCTCATTTGAATCATCCTTCAAATCCAAACTCCTCTCTACAACTCTTCTCTTCTTTAGTTTTCTTTCTTTCTTTCTTTTGTAATGTAGAGTAGTTTTCCCTTTTGTAGAAGTTTTAGTCTTCCATTGTAGCGTGGTTAGCTAAACCTCTAGCTAAGGCTAGGGGTGAAGCCTTTGAAGAAATTTGTAAGCTTTGGTTCTTTCGGTTCAACAGTTGTGCTTGAATGTTGGATTTCTCTTTGGTTGATTGGTTCGGTTATCCACCTCGGCGGACGCTATTGTTGCGTAAGCCCCTTGATCCATCGTCGACTCTGGGCACGTTGGATGCTTGGGATCCCTTGCACACCAATTAGCTAGTTCATGATCGATAAAGTTTCTTGATCCATTGTCGACTCCGGGCATGATGGATGCTTTGGATTCCCTACGATCATTGAGCTAGTGCAGGTAAAGTCATCGATCTGTAAAATCCCTTGATCCATTATAGACTCCGAGCACATTGGATGCTTTGGATTCTCTGCAATCGATGGATGAGATCTTAATGGTTGGATCTGTTAATCATAGCCTCTTATCTTGTAAGTATGCATTTAATAGTATGATTTGTGATCTTATCGATTGACTTTTTGGCAAAGTATTTGATCTGTATAATTTCTTGATCCATTGTCGACTCCGAGCATAGTGGATGATTGGAATTCCCTACGATCAACTAACGAGTGCTTTATGGTTAAATCAATCGGTTTAGATCACTATCTTTTATGAAATATGCAAGTGGTTGAACCGTTTTATTTTCCAATTAGAATGGATCTTTATTCGATTCCAGTTGAGTTATAGTTGGACCAATGAATCAAACATTGTGGATAAATCAAAGGTGGATCCCTAATGCCTTAGCCCCCTTTTCTATTTTTGTCTTTCATCATACACACAACTTGCTCCACTCTTGTGGATTAAACTAGATTTCATCTCACTCACCTAAATTAATTCCTCTAAGTATTCTTAACCTCAATCCCTGTGATTCAACCTCAGTCTCACTGAGTATTTTACTACTTCTCTACTTGCACTTGGGTATACAATCTTCGGGTTGTAATAAGTTTTTGGCGCCGTTGCCGGGGATTGTAACGATTATAGAATATTTTCGGCATTTTTTTTGTATATATATTGTTAATAGCTTACTAACTTCTTTTATTTTGTTGTTTTTAGGAATTACTCATAGCCAAGTGTTATTCTTCCCGGGTAACCTCTTTCCTTATCTCTTTGCTTAGTGTTTATGCATAAGTGGATTCGTGATCACACAAGACGCCTTCTAAGCGACGGAATTTTGGTTGAAGGTTTATCCGATCACCGTGTTAGAAAATTTCTCGATACTTGTGAGTTAACCATAAACATGGCCGATGAATATGATCAGGATGAGAATAAAGTACATAATGAGCCACCATTTAAGAGTTTACGTGATTAGTTACAACCTACAAGAACGAGTACTCCTTGTATGGTTTTCCCAGTAAACGTAGGGAACATTGATTTTAAAACTGGAGTAATACAATTACTTCCCAAATTTCATGGACTTAACTCTAAAAGTCCCTACTTACATTTGAGGGAATTTGATGAAGTAGTCGCTACCTTGCATTACGACAATGTCACCGATGACGTAGTTAGGCTAAAGTTATTTCCCTTTTCTTTGAAGGAAAAGGCTAAATCTTGGCTACACTCCTTGAGGCCGAGATCCAGCGGAACATGGCAAGAAATGACTAGGGAATTTCTCAAGAAGTTTTTCTCTATTCATAAAACCAACACCTTGAGACGGAACATCATGAATTTCTCCCAAAAGGAGAATGAAACATTTTTTCGGTGTTAGGAACGTTTTAAGGAACTCCTACACACCTACCCACATCATGGCTTTGAATCATGGCGAGTGATTAGTTTCTTTTATGATGGGTTAAATTCAGACCAACGCCAATTTGTAGAAATGATGTGTAATGGTGAGTTCATGAGCAAAGGTTCTGATGATGCTTGGGATTACTTTGATCTCTTACCAGAAAATGCCCAATCTTGGGACACATCTGATAAACAAGATAAGATCAGGCCTAAGCCTAAGGAAAAGAGAGGTGTTTACCTTCTCGCAGAGGATTACGATGTTAATGCAAGGATAGTGTTGAGCTCTTAAATGTGCATATTCTAACCCCATTTTATCACTAATTATGCTTGAAATACATGATTAAAGACCCAACTAATGCATGGTTTTGTGGTTATAGGAATGAGAGAGAAGAGTCATCAATAGAAGGCAAAGACGCTATTTACAAGCATTGAAGATCACAAGATCAAGCGTCAAAGGATGGAAGAAAGAAGCAAAGGAGAGAAGAAAGAAAGCAGAAGAATACACTGAAGACCAGTCGTCCATAGCCCAGGACCGATTGTCCGACCGGTCTAAACACTCAACAGAAGGGGCCATACTGCATAACTTGCTGGACCATCCACGACCGGTCGTCCACTGCTCAGACTGGTCGTGCGACCGGTCTTCAAATTAAAAATCTGAATTCGAATTTATGAAAAAGCCTCTGGACAATTTTTGCGTTTTTGAGACCGGTCGTCCAGGAGCTCAGACCGGTCGTGCGACTGGTCGTCTGCGTAACAGAGCGTGTTTCACAAGCTCCAATTTTCTCTGCGCAGTCTAGGATTTCGTGCGCAATCTGGAACTCTCCGCACCATTCTATAAAAGGGGACCTAGGGCTTCTTCCTAAGGCATCCTAGAAGAGATTGAGCATGGTGGGAGATGGTAGAAGTCGGATTCGAAGTTCTACAACTCCTCCTAGTTTATTTTTCTAGTTTATGCTTTGTTTAGTAGTTTTCATGTTTCCTTGGATCATGAACGGCTAAACCTCTTAACTAGGGCTAAGAGGTGAAGCTTGTAGTGAATCAAAGATGTTTCAATTCGTTAGATTTGGTTTCAAGTTGGATTATTAGTGAAGAATAATGGTTTGAAGTTTAAATAAAGTTCTAAGTAGTTTTTCTTAATCTTATGATGGCTCATGGATGTTTAGAAGAATTGCTTGAGTTCTTAATTGTTTTGAGTTATTCTAGACCTATATGATCCGAGGAATTGGATTTAATACGCTCTAGACATATGATCCTCATGTGGGAACTTCATACCAAAAGTCTATTTTTCTGAAATTTCTTGATTATGTGAGATTGTGTATGTGATTTGGATCAAGTTCAAATCATGATCTAATTATGCTTAGTGACAGAGTTTAATGATGATTATGATTGTGATCTTAACCTATTAGAATTAGGATTGACCTATGCAATTGAGTGTGCTCAAGTCCTAGCTTGAATTGAGAGAATCATGTGCATGATCCACACATATGACAGATTGGTTGTTTTAACTGCTTTATCATCCAACTAGATAGAACTTAATTTCGATTCTAGTTGAGAAAGTGAGAAACCACAGCGAATTGAGCATCAAGGATTGCTACAAGTGGATCCTTGAACCCCTAGTGCCTTTATTAATTGATTACTTTCAGTTTAGTTCAAAAGTGTTATCTTCATCAAATTACTCAAATTCTGATAGTTAGCTCTTCAGTAGAAACCATTAGAAGTATTTTATGATTTCCTACACAAGTTCCTGTTGATCGACCTCGGTCTTACCGAGATTATTACTACATCGCAACCCTACACTTGGGGAAGCGAACAAGTTTTTGGCGCCGTTGTCGGGGACTTTAACGGTTTTAACAGAATTTCTAAAGATAGTTTCAATTGAAATTTTTAGGAATAGTACTAACTTAGTTTGTTTTATTTTGATTTTTTCTTTTGCAGGGATTTTAAGAAGTTGAGGAAGAAGTTAGGGATCTTGAGTTCTCAAATCAGGTTTTATCTTTCTAACCTTAATCTTCTTCTTCCCTTATTCATTCCTATCATATTCATCTCTTGTAGAGTGGGTGGAGATTCCTTTTTGGATCTCTGATAGGTTGGCCTTGTGCCACCTTGATTCCTATTGGTCGGCACTGCCGTCTTAGATCACCTTGTGTTCAGAGATTTCTCTTCTTAATCCTATTCCTCTTTCTTCTTTATCTGCACTTTTCTCAAAAGATTCAAAGAGTGGATGGGGAGTACCAGGAGAAATCGGTCTCTATCCTTGCTTCTGGCTAAGCCATTGCAAGGCACCTTGTGCTTCAGTCTTAGAGAGAAGTAAAGGAAGGAAGGAATAATTCTTCTTTCTTGTTTCATTCTTTTAGGATTTGCATGCCACATTGGGCTCGGGATTCTAATAACCGACTCATTAGTGAAGGGGGAATAGTAGAAGGAATTGATAGAGAGCCACGTGCTAAGAGACATTTAAATTCTCTAATTTTGTCTGAAAGTATAGCTGCAAATCAACCCAATCCTATGGCCAATCAAAATCTAGGCCAAAACCAAACCGAAACGGGAGAGAATGTGGTTGAGAATGTTCCCCGACCCAGAACATTACGTGATTACTTGCAACCAGCAAGAGCGAGCACTCCCTCGTGCATAGTTTTTCCACAAAATGCAGGGAACGTAGATTTGAAACCGGGAGTAATCCAACTCCTCCCGACATTCCATGGACTAGACAGTGAAAGTGCCTATCAACATCTTAAAGAGTTGATGAGGTGATAGCCACAATGCACTTTGCAAATGTAACCGATGATGTGGTGAGACTTGAATGATTTCCTTTTACCCTTAAAGAGAAAGCTAAAGGTTGGCTTCATGCATTAAGGCCAAGATCAATTGGCACATGGACTGAGATGTCTAGGGAGTTCATTAAAAAGTTCTTCCCTACTCACAAAACAAACATGTTGAGGCGCCTTATCATGAATTTTGCCCAAAAGGAGGACGAGACCTTCTTCCAATGTTGGGAGAGGTTCAAGGACTTGTTAAATGCATGCCCACATCATGGCTATGAAATTTGGCGGGTAATAAGCTTTTTCTATGAAGGACTGACTTCACCCATGCACCAATTCATAGAGATGATGTGTAATGGAGAATTCATGAATAAGGAAGCCGAGGAAGCATGGGACTATTTTGATGAATTGGCCGAGAATGCACAGTCTTGGGATACATCTAGACCAACAAATTCAAAGACAGGCCAACAAAAGGAAAAAGGACGAATTTATGTCCTCTCAGAAGAAGATAATATAAGTGCACGTGTGGCAAGCCTCACAAGAAAAGTTAAGGCCATGGAATTGAAGAAAGGAGAGACGATCAACTCAAAAGACGTTTAAACTGTTTGTGGAATTTGTGCCGAAAATCAACATACTACAAAAGATTGTCCCACAATTTCAGCAGTCCAAGATATCTTACAAGAACAATCAAATGTCATAAACAGTTATCAACGGACATTTAGTACTCCAAACTCAAACACGTATAATTCTAGTGGGAAGAACCATCCCAACTTCAGTTGGAGGAATGGACCCACTACGAATGCAAACATACCCCTCAAGCTCAACCTCTACTGGGTCCATCCCTAGTCATTACACCAAAAGTTACGCTAGAGGAGATGTTGGGTGCATTCGTATCGGTTCAAGCTGAATATAACAAGACTAATTCTCTGAAAATAGATAGGTTCATGCAAGAGCAATTGAAATTTAATCAAAATTCAACTCAAGCCATCAATGACTTGAAAACCTCAATGGCTAGGGTTAATCTCACCTCAGTGTTAGGGAAAAAGGCACACTT
Source organism: Liriodendron chinense (assembly GCA_003013855.2). Lineage (NCBI taxonomy): Eukaryota > Viridiplantae > Streptophyta > Magnoliopsida > Magnoliales > Magnoliaceae > Liriodendron > Liriodendron chinense. Next base: position 537,953 of record ML058398.1, read on the forward strand.
CCTACCCAACCTCTTCCTAACCCAAGGACCCAATTTGAGATACAAGACGCAAGCTCATCCTCCCAAAATACGGAGCATGTTCAAGCTATCACCACTTTGAGAAGTGGGAAAATAATCGATAAATCTAATCCTGTGAAGGCCCTAAAGCCTAATGAACCACAAATTTCTAAAGAGGATGATAGCCCGAACAACACTCCACAAGAGAAAGAACCGGAAAGGCAATACAAGCCGATTGCCCTGTTTCCCCAAAGGTTGATTTCACCCAAACCTTTCGACAAAACACTGAAAATTTTAGAGGTTTTTAAGCAAGTGAAGATCAACATCCCGTTTTTGGATGCTATAACGCAAATACCATCATATGCCAAATTTCTAAAGGAATTGTGTACAGTCAAAAGGAAACACAATGTTCATAACAAAGTACTTTTGACTGAGAATTTGAGTGTTATTATCAAACAAGAGGTGCCCCAAAAATACAAGGATCCAGGTAGTCTAACCATCTCATGTGTTATAGCCAAAAAGCGATGGTCGAAGATATCAAAGAGCCCACATGGTCGAGGCTCGCATATCGTAAAAGTACGGTATACAACTCCCGAACCACCGAGTCCTCATGGTCAAGGCTCGCATATCGTAAAAGTATGGTATACACCCCCGAATATGCGAGCAGCTCGGCTCGTGGTCGTTGAAAGGGGCCACATCTCAACATGCGAGCAGTTATCCCCGAGCCCGAACATGCCCATATAGGCCGGTTTTGGGCTTATCTCTGTTCATGGCTCCGGACCTCAGGGGATCACCATCAGGGAACGTAATCAACCAGATGTATAACTGGAGTATGACATCCCCTTATCTAGGGAATAATAGGATGAACACCTTATCCTCAGAAATCAGAAGTAATCTTAATGTCTTGCGTAACAGACTGGATCACCCAGATATGTATAAATAGATGACTCCACAGAGAATAAAGGTACACAATCTCTAAGCCCATATCCCGCTTTTTACTTTACAACCATGTCCTGTCTGACTTAAGCTTCGGAGGGCAAACGGCTAGACACCGGCCACCCTTAGTTTTCTCTTGTATTCTTTCAGGTTCGGTGGGAAGTTGGCTTGAAGGAAGGTGAACGTCTGGAGGACCCTGTTACCAAATCCGACGTAAACAGATTGGCGCCGTCTGTGAGAACAGGTCACTGAATTAACCATTCTAATCATTGATCGTTATCTCCCACCATGCCTCCTAAAAAGATGGTTCATCCCTCCACTTTAGGACAGACATTACCTCCGCCTGACATGACTGAACCAGCACCTAATCTCCCTCAGACTGCTTCGACGGGCATACCCCAAGGAGAGCCTAACGTGCCATAACAAAACCCATTTTTCGATGTATCCGGCAGTCAAGAAGACGTTATGCGTTTCTTCGGAAACACACTTCTAACTCTCAAAGCCGGGCTTCAAACCTTATCTAATCGGCTTGATCAGCACTTTTCGGAACCACAACAACAACCTCCAGAAGGGCTGCCGGTGTAACCTTTACCAGTAGCTTCTAGACATTCTACGGGCGAGCCACGAACCCAGCCAAATCCCCCTCCTTCAAATCGAATGCCACCCGGGAATCAAGTCCCGGTACCCCCTCCATATTCTATACACTCCAGTGCCTCCCGGCAACAACAATCTCAGGGGTCTGCTATCGAAACTTCAAGCTACACCTTACCATGGGAAGGAGATCTCAAAAGAATCCAGGATTGCTTTGACGATATATAACAGCGATATCGGACTAATCTACCACCTATTTCTATTATGTCAATCCACCGATCCGAATCTCCCTTCACCAGCGAGGTCATAGAGGCACCCTTACCTAAGAAATACCACACGCCTATCATCGCTCTGTATACAGGCACTGGCAATCCTCTCGAACATCTGGAGGCGTATAAGTTTCTTATGGAGCTAGAGGGACATGGTTCAGAAATTATGTGTAGGGCTTTTTCCCTAACCCTAAAGGATGCAGCGCGTACATGGTTCCAGGGCCTAAAACCCCGGTCCATCGGATCCTTCTCTCAATTATCGGAGCTCTTCCTCTCTCAGTTCATGGGGAGCATCTGTACCAAAAAGCCGGCATCTCATTTAATGGACCTAAAGCAGCAACATGGGGAGACCATTAAGGAGTTTACAGTTCGGTTCACTACAGAAGCCGTCCAGACTGAAGGTTATATCGAAGATAAAGGCCTCACCGCCCTTATAGCCGGAATTACAAGTGAAAAATTCCAGTTCGCCCTAGAAAAGAACCCTCCTAAAACTATGACAGAATTCCAAGCAAAGGCTCAAAAGTACATCAATGCAGAAGAAGTCGCTTTGGCATGTCACGGTATACAGGGCAAGAAGCGTAAGTCTGAGGATATCTCTCCTCCTGATAAGAAATATCGGCGTGATCGACGGGATCTTTCCCCAAAGAAGCCCTACTTTGGTAAATATCATAACTATACACCTCTTAACCAATCTCCTGAGAAAGTGTTAATGGAGATCAAGCACAAATCGTATGTGAAGTGGCCCTCAAAGATCAAGTCTAATCCTGAAAAAAGAGACAAGAGAAAGTTCTGCTATTTTCATAAAGATCATGGGCACAACACCCAACATTGTATATCATTAAAAGATCACATCGAAGCCCTGATTCGAAAGGGTCATCTCCGAGATTACGTAGCACGACAGGGTCAGTCGCCTAAGAGAGCGGAAGCCTCGTCGCAAAGGCAAAAGTCACCTCAGCATCACCCTCCGCAAGAGGATGCTGAACCCGCTGGTGAAATCTGAACCATTGTTGGAGGACCGGCTTGTGGGGGAGATTCTCAAGCGTCAAGAAAAGCATACGCGCACAAGGCGTCTCAAAAGCCCCAGCATATTTATTGGTTGGAAAAGACGCCCGATGTATCGAATCCTGGCCATCATCCAATCTCTTTTTCTCTTGAAGACACAGAAGGAATTCATTTCCCTCACAAGGATTCTATCGTGGTCGCATTAAAGGTATTAAATTACTTAACCCATCGTATCATGTTGGATACAGGTAGCTCCTCTGACGTTCTCTACTTAGAAGCTTTCAATAAAATGGCACTCGCTAGAAGTTTACTCAAACCAGTCTCAACTCCCCTCGTCGGCTTCGGGGGCTAAGTTGTAACACCGGAAGGAAGCATCGACCTTCCAGTCACCTTTGGAGAAAGCCCAGCAAAAACTACTATCTTCGTTAATTTCCTCGTGGTGGATCGGAGATCAGCATATAACGTCATTTTGGGCCGAACTTTGCTCAACAAGATAGGGGCAGCTTTACACCCCCTGTACCTGTGCATCAAATTCCCTACTCCAAATGGAATCGGGGTTGTACGAGGAAATCAAAAGGAAGCTCGAACATGTTACGAAATCGTCGTACAAGATCGAAAGAAAACCCAAATAGCTCCTGTCATGACAATTATAGGAGACTCATCGGATCCTCCGATAACTACAACGTTGGACCCAAGAGAGAGTGCTCTTCAATCGGGTACTCCAGGGGAAGAAACTGTCGCAATCCACTTATCTAAAGAAAATTTATCCAAGAAGGTTTACGTTGGATCTTCTTTAAGCAATTTCTTTCGTAAAAATATGATTCGATTTCTCACCGAGTATCAAGATGTATTTGCTTGGTCCCATAGTGATATGCCAGGTATCGACCCTAGCGTCGTGGTGCATCGCCTGAATGTCGATCCGAAGCACAAACCTGTTCACCAGCGTCGACATGCCTTCACCTTAGAAAGGCAAATGGTGATCAAAACTGAAGTCGAGAAGTTATTGACCGTCCATTTCATCGAGGAAGTTGACTACCTGGAATGGGTCGCGAACGTGGTCCTTGTTCGAAAAGCTAATGGCAAGTGGAGAATGTGCGTGGATTACTCTGATTTGAACAAAGCATGCCCGAAGGATAGTTTCCCAACTTCACGCATCGACCAATTGGTTAATTCAACAGAAGGGCACGCCCTGCTCATTTTATAAATGCCTACTCTAGTTATAACCAAATTAGGATGCATCCACCCGATAGTCAACACACTGCCTTCATCACTGACCGCGGCTTGTATTGTTACAAGGTAATGCCTTTTGGTCTTAAGAATGCGGGAGCCACCTATCAGCGCCTGGTCAATAAAATATTCATCGCGCAAATCAATAGGAATATGAAAGTTTATGCCGACAACATGCTCGTGAAAAGCGTCGTAGAAAATGACCACCTTGCAGATCTTCGAGAAGCCTTCGACTTAATGAGGAAGTATCAGATGAAGCTAAATCCAGAAAAATGTGCATTCGGGGTTTCCGCTGGAAAATTTCTTGGGTTTATGGTTGGCCAACGAGGAATCGAGGCGAATCCCGAGAAAATAAAGGCTTTGATCGAAATGAAGTCTCCGTCCACTCTCAAAGATGTCCAACGTCTGGCTAGTCACATTGCATCATTGAACAGGTTTATTTCGCGTGCCTCAGATAAGTGCCTACCTTTCTTTAAGCTTCTTCGAGCTACTGCCAAAGCCGACTGGGTGTGGACTCTGCAGTGCGAAGAAGCATTTCAACAACTGAAGCAATATATGAGTGCACCCCCTATTTTATCAAAACCTGTTACACACGAGCAGCTCCTTCTTTATTTATCTGTGTCTTCTACGGCCATTAGCGCCGCATTAATAAGAGAAGATTTTGGGGTACAAAGGCCCGTTTATTATATTAGTCGAGCGATGGTGGATGCCGAAACTCGATATTTTGATATGGAGAAATTAACCCTCGCCTTAGTTATTGCTGCTCGAAAACTGCAACCCTATTTCCAAGCCCACACTATATTGGTGCCAACAAATCTTCCATTAAGACAGGTCCTTCAAAAACCTGAAGTTTCGGGGCGATTAACTAAATGGGCGATTGAGATCAGTGAGCATGATATATCGTTCTGCCCAAGAACCGCCATCAAGGGTCAAGCCGTGCCTGATTTCATTGCTGAATTTACATATTCTTCCTCCTGTGATAACCCTGCGACCAGCAACCAGACCCCCTGGTCACTCTTTGTGGATGGGTCTTCGCGGGCCACCGGTAGCGGAGCCAGATTAATTTTAATTGCTCCTGACGGGTCGCATTTTCAATATGCTTTACGATTTGACACTCACATCTCAAACAATGAAGCAGAATATGAGGCTTTGATCGTCGGCCTCGAATTAGCAAATGTTCTCTTGATTCAGAGTTTACTTATTCATAGTGACTCTCAACTCATAGTCAATCAAGTGCTCGGCGAATTCGAGACGAAAGAAGAGCGGATGGCTTTATACAAATCCCGAGTACTTATCCTGCTCGCGAAGCTGAAGACATATGAAATAATTCATATCCCTCGCAAGGAGAACAAACTTGCAGATTCGTTGGCAAAGCTAACCTCTGCACCAGAATCTGAATTACTATAATCTGTTCCCATCAAGTATCTTCATGCTCCGAGTATTTGTCAAACGACCCCAGAGTAAGTAGTCACAATCTATTCCTCTCCATGTTGGATGGACCCCATCGTCCTTTATCTTAAAGATGGACAGCTCCCGGATGATAAAAAATCCGCATGGCAAATTCGTCATCGTGCTGCGAGGTATACCTTACTAAACGGAACGCCATTGCGTAAGAGCTTTACTTTACCATACTTAAGGTGTCTTCATCCAGAAGAAGCGCATCGCATTCTTAATGAAATGCACCAGGGGGCATGTGGTAACCATCCTAAGGGACGCTCTTTAACATATAAAGCAATGAGACAAGGGTACTACTGGCCCACTATGAAGGTGGACGCAATCGAATTTTTCAAAAAATGTGACAAATGCCAACGTTATTCTCCAATACCTCACGTGCCATCCGAGTAGATGACGCCGATGGATGGACCCTGGCCCTTTGCCCAATGGGGAGTCGATATCATCGGACCATTGCCCACTGGAAAGGCCAGAACATGTTTGCAATTGTAGCAGTCGATTATTTCACCAAATGGGCCAAGGCAGAGCCATTAACCACAATCACCGAAAAACAGACCACAAAGTTCATATGGAGAAACATCATATGTCGCTATGGGCTCCCCCATACTATAATCACTGACAATGGAAAGCAGTTTAACAACGCCACGTTCTCAGAGTTTTACGAAAAATGGAAGATACGAAGTATTCGTACCTCCCCATATTATCCTCAGGCTAATGGGCAAGTTGAAGCAGTTAACAAGATCATCAAACATCATCTAAAGACTAAGCTCGATGAATGTAAAGGCATGTGGCCAGAGCTTCTACCCGAAGTCTTATGGGCTTATAGAACTAGGACTCGCATGTCAACCGGAGAAACTCCTTTCTCTTTAGCTTTTGGCACCTAGGCAGTCATCCCAGTCGAAGTCCAAGTCCCCTCGTATCGAATCGAGCAGTACGATTCCACGAATAACCAAGATGGGTTGAGGTTTCATCTCGATCTCTTGGAAGAAAGAAGGGACGCATCCCAACTTCGAGCAGCAACTTATCAATAGCGTATTGCTCGCTATCGTAATGCCAAGGTCTGACCCAGAGCTTTGCAGCTCGGCGATTTGGTCCTTAGACAGAACCTCTGAATTCCTGCTCGCTCGTTGGATCCAAATTGGGAAGGCCCTTACCGAGTTATCAAAATTGTGTGACCAGGTACATATTATCTCGAAGATATGTAAGGAAGGCCCTTACGTCGCCCTTGGCACGTGGAGCACCTACTCCGATATTTTTCTTAACTCGATGTAAATTGTTGAGCTCTTAATTGTGCATATTCTAACCCCAATTCATCACTCATTGTGCAAGGTTTGCATGATTCAAAGGCTAATTAAATGCATGTTTTGTTATTATAGGAATGAGAGTGAATTCTGCTTAATTGAAGGTGAAAAGGCCCATTTAGAACCATTGGAATGAAGACTAAGGTGCACCAAAGAAAGAAGGAAGCAAGGAGAGAAGAAAGTAGAGGAAAGAAAAGAAGAAAAAGAAGAAAGAAGAAGTCTGACCGGTCTTGACCGGTCGGCCAAGGGAGCCAGACCGGTCTTGACCGGTCAGCCAACCCTGTGCACACGCTGGACTGATAGGCTAGGCCCGTCCGACCGGTCAAGACCGGTCGGCCAGAGAGTTTTTCTTCCTCCAAAGGTTGCTGGACTGTTTTCCCATTGAGGCACGACCGGTCGTGACCGGTCGGCCAGCCCAGTCCGACCGGTCCAGACAGGTCGGCCATGTGAATTAAAACAGAAATTTCTAATTTCAGTCCAATTTTCTCTGCGCACTGCGTAACTCTTACGCAGATTCTCGATTCTTCTGAAGCTGCGGAGCTTCCCTACTATAAAAGGACACCTAGGGATCGTTCCTAGGGTATCAGAGGAGGGTTTAAGCAAGCTTGGAGGCGGCAGAAGTGGATTTCGTAGTTCCACAACTCCTAGTTTGTTTTGCTGTTTTTATGAGTTTTTTTTGTTGTTTCATGTTTCCTTGGATCATGAGCAGCTAAACCTCTTAGCTAGGGCTAAGAGGTGAAGCTTGTAGTGGATCCAAGATGTTTCAATTCGTATTCAGTTGGTTTTAAGTTTGGAATTCATGTTTATGAACTATGGTTTGAAGTTTATACAAGTTTTAAGTTGTTTTCCTTAGTCTTATGATGACTCATGGATGTTTGGGAGAATGACTTAAATTCTTAATTGGTTTGCATTAGTCTAGACCTGTATGATCCGAGGAATTGGAGTGCGCTCTAGTACTATGATCTTCATGTGGGGACTTCCTACCAAAGTTCTACTTTTCTGAATTTCTGTAATGTGTATGGACTGTGCATGTGATTTGAATCAAGTTCAAATCCTGATCTAGCCTTGTCTTATGACAGGACTTGAGGATGGTTATGATTGTGAACTGAACCTTTTGGAATGGGGACTGACCTATGCAATTGAGCATGCTCAGCTTAGCCTACATTGAGTGAATCCTATGCATTGAACTTACATATGACAGATTGTTTGGTTTAACAGTTCTATCATCCGACTAGATAGATCTTAATATCGATTCTAGTTGAGAAAGTGAGAAACCACAGCGGATTGAACATCAAGGATTGCTGCAAGTCGATCCTTGAACCCCTAGTGCCTTGTTATCATTATTTACCTTCAATTTTATTCAATTTTGTTATTCAAATCAAATCCATACAAAATCTGATTGTTAGCTTTTAATAGACACTTTTGGATGTGTTTGTGAAATCTTACATAAGTCCCTGTGGATCGACCTCGGTCTTACCGAGTTTATTACTACATCGCAACCCTACACTTGGGAAAGCGAACAAGTTTTTGGCGCCGTTACCAGGGACTTTGACGGTTTTTCACAAATTTCTGAAATTAGTATCTATTTAGTATTTTTAGGATTTTAGGACTAACTTAGCTTGTTTATGTGATTTTTCTTTTTAGGGATTTCTAGGTGTTAGAACGAGGAAAAATCAAAACTTGCTCGTTAGCAGTCTTTTTTTTTCCCTTTTCCTGTGTTCCTTTTATTCTGGGGGAATTCTGAGTATAGAGACATTCATAGACAATCATACGCAATCACAAAGTGTACACGAGAGAGATATATCGCAAGGTGAATTTTATTCTAGAGATTCCGAGATCTTTTACATTCCGGGCTGTGAACTGGTCACGAACACTTAATTACATCAACGGATGATCACCCTTGATTAAAAGGCAAAAGTAAATGCATGCATGTATCATAAATGAATTAAACAAAGCATTAAAGGAGCATAAATATAAATAAAGCACAGCATAGACAACATAGAGATTTTTACGTGGAAACCCATACGGGAGAAAACCACGGCACAAAGCGACAAGATTCCACTATGAATTTCAGTTATACAATAGATGGAATATCAAAGGGATAAAGCTCGGATAGATCGAGCAAGTAATTTAAATCGTCAGGGATTATAGTCTCGAGTTCATGGTCGCCGAGACCAAGTCTAGGATTTATTATGGAATACTTCACCGTTAAGACCAATTAGATGTTGGTCCCATACTCCTCGGGTGTTCCTAGTTGAGTAGCAACCAGGATTTTAACCGAATCGTATATCTCAGTGTCATGACGCGTCTCTATGGACGATATGACTTTCAGGGATACACTTTACGGTTGTCGTTTAGTGCAACCAGGGCCAGTGACCGTCTCTGCTAGGACGGGTGACTTACTGGAATGCACTCCATGGGGTCTTAGTGCGACCAGGGTTTCAACCGAGTTGTATATCTCAGTGTCATGACGCGTCTCTATGGACGATATGACTTTCAGAAATACACTCCACGGTGTCCACTTACTGCAACCAGGGCCAGTGACCGTCTCTGCTGGACGGGTGACTTACTGGAAGGCACTCCATGGGGTCATTGTGGAAACAGGGTTTCGACCGAGTCGTATATCTCAGTGTCATGATGCGTCTCTATGGACGATATGACTTTCAGAAATACACTCCACGACGTCCACTTACTGCAACCAGGGCCAGTGACCGTCTCAGCTGGACGGGTGACTTACTGGAGGGCACTCCATGGGGTCTTTGTGCAATCAGGGTTTCGACCGAGTCGTATATCTCAGTGTCATGACGCGTCTCTATGGACGATATGACTTTCAGAAATACACTCCACGGCGTCCACTTACTGCAACCAGGGCCAGTGACCGTCTCTGCTGGACGGGTGACTTACTGGAGGGCACTCATTCCCTTAGCCACTCAACTGACGGATCCCGCCTTTGGACAGGACGCACATCAACTGGTCTTAACGATGAAGTATTTCAGACGTTTAGAACTCTTTCATTATGGTTTTCGATGATAACCATAGTCCCCTTTGATTTAGTTTCCTAATTCGATCCGAGATGAAATAAATTCATGCAATGGATGCAAATGAGTACAGTACAAAGTAACTATGCTTTATGCATGCTCAAGAGAAGATCGCATTTATGCTAGATGCTCAGTGTATCAGACAAATTATGCATTTAATTTGATCAATCTGCTTCGTATATATCTTTGTGTCATTGATATTTTGCCCTCGCGTCTTTGAGATCGCGATTGATTTCATTTGGCATTAGTAGATTTTCGGGCCATCAGGGCACTTCCCAGGGCCTGTTTACGATCTGATCGGAGGATTTGGTGAATACCTATCACGATCGTCTTTGGATAGAGGCGGATTATGTCCACGAGAGTCACAGTGCGATCGCATTTCGATTTGTTTAGTGTAAGTCGATTTCTGAGCCAACAGGGCACTTCCCAGGGCTAAAAATGACTAAGTAGTGGACCTGTTTATGGTCTGATCAAGGTTTCTCGGAGATCCTGAGATCAGGTAATCTCATTGTAATGCATGATTATGGTATATCATGTTATGGCGGAGAGAAGTCTCCCTCTCGGTTTCGGTCAAATTCCGCACGATTCCTCTCGCTTTCGGCCATTTCCGGCTCTTTCGGAAGGATTTCCGAGGTTTGCAATATTGGCCAAGTGTTGGCCATTTTGATCAAATTACTGATTTGGCCCACTTAACATCAACCGTTGGTGAATCCGGTCCGGGGGATGGATAGAGGACATTGATGTATGTCTAGGAGTGCTGACGCGATCGGAAGGCGGGCCACGTCGAAGGTGGGCCACATCATGGAAGGCCCCACCTCCCCATCAGCGTCCAGGCGCATGGGAGGTTGGGTTGGTTTGGGCGCATGTGACTCCTCCTCAAGCGCATGTGGGAGAAAAGTGAGGAGAAAGAGGAAATGGAAGGGAGGTGAGCGCATGTGCCTGCCCCTTGGGCGCACTTATGCGCATGTGGCCTCTCCATTGAGCGCACTGAGCGCATGTGGCCTCTCCCTTGGGCACACTTGAGCGCATGTGGCATGAGGGAGTGAAGAGAAAGATGGCACTATGGGCGTATGTCCTCCAAGGACTTGGGAAATTTCCCATTTGCTTCCAACAAAAGGATGGGCGCATGTTGCTTCTCTTCCTCTTATTGCAACTCCGGTGAGAGAAATCCCTTTCCGGTTGTGGCATCCGGCGAGGTGTGGGCGCATGTGGATAGTCTACTGAGGATTCCGACAAGGATTTTACCTTGCTCTGCCAATCCTTTCCAGATAATGAAGCCTCTCCCTTTCTCAACAAGTGAGTGGGGGTATTTATAGCACTTAATCGGGTAGCTACTCGGGTGTCGGGCGCATGTGGTTTGCAAAATGGAGGGCATGCGCATGGAAATATTCTGGAGAGATGAGTCATGCGCATGTGGGGATTATGCGCATGGAAATATTCTGGAGAGACGAATCATGCGCATGTACCCATGCCCCAGGCGGATGTGGCATGTCATGGGCGCATGTGCCACTGGTATGGGCGCATGTGGCCTCTATGTTAGCCGCATGTGGCCCCACTTAGCATATTTTCATGATTTTTGTAATTTTTTTTATTTAGAATATTGAAAAGGGAGAGAGAGAGCTCTCATGCGCATGTGGTGAGAGAGTGAATGCATGTTTCCTTAAAACATTCGCATGTGGAGAGAGAGTGAACAAATGCATGTGGAGAGAGAGTGAACAAATGCATGTGGAAATATGCACGCAATGACTTCAAACTTGCTATTTAAGGTTTTTCGGGCATTTTGGATCATTTGGCGGTAATCCGCATGTCTGATTCCAACCCGAAATGGTACCTGTAGGCTTTTGGGCCCTTATAGTCGGATATAGTCAGGGCAAAAATGCATTTGGAAGCGTGTGGGTAAAGATATGCATCGTGCGACCTCGAAACTTGCAGGTTAAGGGTTTTAGGACGTTCCGAATCATTTGGCGGTAATTCGCATGTCTGATTCCACCCCGAAATAGCATTCGTAGGTTTCAGTCACGATCGCGCATGTTAGGGCTGCACTGGCGTTTTTCGAGTATTTCGGATCTCGAAATCAGTCCAATTTGTCGTAGGTGGATCGTTGAATACTGTTTTATAATGGGTGCAAATTTGAGCCCCAACACTAGGAAGCTGAAGAAGATACATGGATTTCAAGTGCCGAATCAGGTTCTATCTTTCTAAACCTCACTCTTCTCCTTCTCCTATTCACTCCTATCATATTCATCTTTTGTAGAGTGGGTGGAGACTCCTTTTTGGATCTCTAAAAGGTCAGCCTTGTGCCACCTGGATTCCTATTGGCCCGCTCTGCCGTCTTGGATCACCTTGTGCTCAGAGATTTCTTTTCTCACCTTTACTCCTCTTTCTCCTTTTTCTGCACTTTTTCTCAAAAGATTCAAAGAGTGGGTGGGGAGTTCTTTGAACCCCTATTGACCAGGAGAAATCGGTCTCTATCCTTGCTTCTTGCTTAGCCATTGCAAGACACCTTGTGCTTCAGTCTTAGAGAAGAGTGAAGAAAGGGAGGAAGAATTCTTCTTTCTCTTTGTTTCATATTTTTGGTTTTGCATGCCACATTGGGCTCGGGATTCCAATAACCGACTCATAAGTGAAGGGGGGGATAGTAGAAGGAATTGACAGAGAGCCACGTGCTAGGAGACATCTAAACTCTCCAATTTTGTCTGAAGGTATAGCTGTAAATCAACCTAATCTAATGGTCAATCCTAATCAGGGCCAAAACCAAACTGAAAAGGGGGAGAATGTGGTGGAGGATGTTCCTCGACCTAGAACTTTACGTGACTTCTTGCAACCAGCAAAAGCAAGCACTCCCTCATGTATAGTATTTCCACCAAATGCAGGGAACGTGGATTTGAAACCGGGAGTGATCCAACTTCTCCCTAAATTTCATGGATTAGACAGTGAAAGTGCTTATCAACACCTTAAGGAGTTTGATGAGGTAATAACCACCATGCACTTTGCTAATGTGACTGACGATGTGGTGAGACTTAAATTCTTTCCTTTTACTCTTAAAGATAAAGCTAAAGGTTGGCTTCATGCATTAAGACCAAGATCAATTGGTGCATGGACTGATATGCACAGGGAATTCATAAAAAAATTCTTCCCTACTCACAAAACAAACATGTTGAAGCGCCTTATCATGAACTTTGCCCAAAAGGAAGATGAAACCTTCTTCCAATGTTGGGAGAGGTTTAAGGACCTATTAAACGCATGTCCACATCATGACTATGAAATTTGGCGGGTTATAAGCTTTTTCTATGAAGGACTGACTTCACCCATGCGCCAATTCATAGAGATGATGTATAATGGGGAGTTCATGAATAAGGAGGCTGATGAAGCATGGGATTATTTGGAAGAATTGGCTGAGAATGCACAGTCTTGGGATACTTCAAAACCAACAAATTCCAAGACTGGCCAACAAAAGGAAAAAGGAGGAATGTATATCTTATCAGAAGAGGATAGCATCAGTGCACGGGTGGCTAGCCTCACAAGAAAGGTTGAAGCCATGGAATTGAGGAATGGAGAGACGATTAACTCCAATGACGTTGAAACTGTTTGTGGAATTTGTGCCGGAAACCAACATGCAACACAAGAGTGTCCCACAATTTTAGCAGTTCAGGACATCTTACAAGAACAATCCAATGCCATAAACAGTTATCAACGGCAATTTGGTGCTCCAACTTCAAACACGTTTAATGCTAGTTGGAAGAATCATCCCAACTTCAGTTGGAGAAATGGACCCACTGCGAATGCAGCCCCCATCCCTCAAGCTCAACCTATACTAGGTCCATCTCTAGTCATTACTCCAAAAGTGACGCTAGAGGAGATGTTGGGTGCATTCGTATCGGTCCAAGCTGAGTATAACAAGACATTCTCTAAAAATAGATGGGTTCATGCAAGAGCAATTGAAATTCAATCAAAATTCAACTCAAGCCATCAATGAATTGAAAACATCACTGGCTAGAGTTGAATCTCATCTTAGTGTTAGAGAGAAGGGCACACTTCCTGCCCAACCTCTTCCTAACCCAAGAACCCAGTTTGAGATACAAGATGCAAGCTCATCCTCCCACCACATGGAACATGTTCAAGCTATCACCACTTTAAGAAGTGGGAAAGAAATTGACAAATCTAATCCAGTGAAGGCCCCAAAGCCTAAGGATCCGAAAATTTCCAAAGAGGATGATAGCTCAAACAACACTCCACAAGAGAAAGAACTAGAAAGGCAATACAAGCCGGTTGCTCCGTTTCCACAAAGGTTGATTTCACCTAAACCTTTAGATAAAAATATGGAAATTTTAGAAGTATTCAAGCAGGTAAAGATCAACATTCCGCTGTTGGATGTAATAAAACAAATACCATCGTATGCCAAATTTCTAAAGGAATTGTGTACAGTCAAAAGGAAACACAATGTTCACAATAAAGTACTTTTGACTGAGAATTTGAGCGCCATCATCAAACAAGAGGTCCCCCAAAAATACAAGGATCCAGGTAGTCCAATCATCTCATGCATCATAGGAGATTACCGGATTAAACAAGCCTTACTCAATTTGGGGGCAAGTGTGAATCTCATTCCATACTCGGTCTACGAACAACTTGGGTTAGGTGAATTGAAACCCACCAAAACCACACTCCAACTTGCTGATAGATCCATTCGTATACCAAGAGGAATGATTGAGGATGTTCTAGTCCAAGTTGATAAATTCTACTACCCAGTAGACTTTATCGTCTTAGATACACATCCCGTGATAGGCACCGGTGCTCAAATTCCCGTCATACTTGGACGACCGTTTCTAGCTACTTCAAATGCAATTATCAATTGTAGAAACAGACTTGTACAAATGTCCTTTGGAAATATAACCCTTGAGCTGAACATATTTGATTTATGCAAACAACCACGGGAGGTTGATGAAGATATCCACGAACTAAACATGATTGAATCATTCGTGGAAGATACAGTCCCCTTGCCACTATCTTCCGACCCGTTGGAGGCATGTGTGGCCCATTCTCATGAGATAAATGATGACACAACACAAGAGATGGATGCCATTCTAGATGTGATGCCGGTGCTTGATAATAAAAGATGGAGGGCCCTATTTGAGCCTTTGCCTGTAAACGAGAACAAGGCCCTCCCATCCAACATTAAAGCACCAACACTCGACCTAAAACCATTACCAAGTGAGCTGAAATATGTTTATTTAGGTTGAGATGAGACATACCCAGTGGTGATTTCTTCCCACTTGGATGAGGAACAAGAGAGTAGGCTAATGACCACTCTATTAGAGCACAAGAGTGCCATTGGATGGTCAATTGCGGATCTCAAAGGCATAGACCCACTGATTTGTACTCATCACATACACCTTGAGGAGAATGCGAAGACATCCCGGCAATCATAAAGACGACTAAATCCAAACATGAAGGATGTAGTTAAGGCCGAAGTGGTGAAACTATTGGATGTGGGTATTATTTACCCAATATCCGATAGTCAATGGGTGAGCCCAACTCAAGTGGTGCCTAAGAAATCCAGAATAACCATCGTAGCCAATGCCAATAATAAACTCGTGCCAACTAGAGTCACTACCGGTTGGAGAATGTGCATTGACTACAGGAAGCTAAACATTGTCACGAGGAAAGACCACTTTCCCCTACCGTTTGTTGATCAAATTTTAGAACGGTTGGCGGGTCATTCCCACTTTTGCTTCTTTGATGGTTATTCAGGGTACAACTAAATAGAGATTGCCCGTGAAGACCAAGAAAAGACTACATTCACATGTCCATTCGGCACTTTCGCCTATAGACGGATGCCGTTTGGATTATGTAATGCCCCCGCCACTTTTCAGCATTGTATGATGAGTATCTTTTCTGATATGGTGGGGACAATTCTCGAAGTCTTCATGGATGATTTTTTCGTATTTGGTTGTAGCTTTGATGAGTGCCTTGAACACTTGAAATATGTGCTGAAAAGATGTGAAGAGAAGAACCTGTGCTGAATTGGGAGAAGTGTCACTTCATGGTTTAAAAGGGAATTGTACTTGGTCACATCGTTTCACAAAATGGAATCGAGGTGGACAAAGCGAAAATTGAGCTTATCTCTAACCTTCCACCACCTAAGAGCATACGAGATGTACGGTCCTTTTTGGGACACGCAGGATTCTACAGAAGGTTTATAAAGGACTTCGGTTCACTCTCTCGTCCTTTATGTAACCTACTTCAAAAGGAAAATTCATTCGAGTGGAATAAAGAATGTCAAAAGGCCTTTACCACCCTTAAAGGTATGTTGACATGTGCTCCCATAATGCAACCACCTGATTTGAGCCTTCCTTTTGAAATTATGTGCGATGCTAGCGACTATGCTATTGGGGCCGTGCTAGGCCAAAGAAAAGAGAAAAGGCCATGTGTCATCTACTATGCAAGTAGAACCCTAAACTCAGCCCAAGCAAACTACACCACTACTGAAAAAGAACTTTTAGCCGTAGTTTTTGCCTTGGACAAGTTTAGGTCCTACTTGATTGGATCCAAGATCATTATATTCACTGACCATGCCGCGCTTAAGTATCTTCTCTCTTATAAGGATGCTAAACCACGGTTGTTAAGATGGATCCTTCTACTCCAGTAATTTGACATAGAAATCCATGATAAGAAAGGAGTAGAAAATGTCATAGCTTACCATCTCTCTCGACTTGTTCTCACTGATTCCCCTGAAACGACCGCGATCAATGACATGTTCCCTGATGAACAACTTTTTGCTGTTTCCCAATTGCCATGGTATGCGGACATTGCTAACTATCTTGCTACAGGTACAATTCCTACACATTGGAAAAAGTAAGATAAGGATAAATTCTTCATGGAGGTGCGAAAATTCCTATGGGACGACCCATACTTATTCAAGTATTGTCCCGATCAAATCATAAGGAGATGTGTGCCAGATGATGAACAACAAATTATCATCTCCTTCTGTCATTCTCAGGCATGTGGTGGCCACTTTTTGGCTAAAAAGACCACAGCGAAAATTCTGCAATGTGGGTTCTATTGGCCCACCATGTTCAAAGACACACATGAGTTTTGCAAAGCATGTGAACCTTGTCAGAAATTATGAGGAATTTCCCGTAGAAATATGATGCCACTCAATCCCATCTTAATAATCAAAATTTTTTATTGTTGGGGCATCGATTTCATGGGTCCATTCCCATCTTCTTTTAGAAACACATACATCTTGCTTGCCGTTGATTATGTTTCCAAATGGGTCGAGGCCATCCCTTGCCGGAATAATGACCATAAAACGGTCACTCACTTCTTAAAAGAGAATATTCTTTCCCAGTTTGGAACACCTCGAGTCATCAAAGTGATGGAGGGTCTCACTTTTGCAATCGCCCTTTTGAAACCTTAATGAAGAAATATGGCGTAACACATAAAGTGAGCACTCCCTATCACCCACAAACTAGTGGACAAGCTGAGATATCCAATAGGGAGATTAAACACATTTTAGAGAAAACGGTGAACCCCGATCGCAAGGATTGGTCACTTCGGCTTACTGATGCGCTTTGGGCCTACCATACTGCTTTCAAAACCCCTATTGGAATGTCTCCCTATAGACTTATCTATGGGAAGACGTGTCACTTGCCTGTGGAGTTGGAACATAGGGCATATTGGGCAATTAAGAAGATGAATTTTGATTCTGACAAGGCAAGCTCGTTGCGCAAACTGCAATTGAATGAACTTGCAGAAATCCGAAACGAAGCATATGAGAATGCGAGAATTTACAAGGACAAGACGAAGATATTCCATGATAAGAATATTCTTCGCAAGACATTCACGATCAATCAAAAAGTCCTCATGTATAATTCTTGCCTACATCTATTTTCGGGAAAATTGAGATCTCGATGGACCGGTCCCTACATTGTACAAACTGTCTATCCATATGGGACTGTCGAGCTGTTAAATCCAAGGAACGGCAACATTTTTAAGGCAAATGGGCAGCGATTAAAGCCGTTCTTTGAGAAATTTCCTTCAGAAGGTATGTCCATACCTCTGAATGATCCTGTGTATCAGGATGATTGATCTCCTAGTCTGACGGAGGTATGGAGTAGTTAGGATTAGGATTTTGTTGCTTTTGTTTACTTTTGCTTAGGTTTGTTAGAAGGAGGAAGAATTCCACTTTTCACTTTTTCAGGTACTCTCATTCCTCACTCCCTTTTATGCTCACATTGCTCTCATGTTTTGTTTATTGCACATCTTTTACATTGAGGACAATGCAAAATTTGGTTGGGGGGTGTAGGATCACTTGGATGAATCCAGCGTTTTGTAACATTTCAAGCAATTGTGTGGAAACATTTCGATTTTTTTTTCAAAAATTCAAAACTCTTTTGGAAAACTTTGGTTCTATGCATTCAAGATGATATGAGTATAAGAAGAGGAGATATGAAGTGTATGCGGTTGCAAATCTTGATCTTCTCTTGGCATAATGGTTTTATAGGAGAATTCCCCTAATTCTGTGATCGATAGAAAATCTGAACACTTTTACACCTAGTCCACATTACACGATTTTCATGGGTTGAAGGGATTATGTGATTTATGAATTAGCTAGACTTTGAATTAAGGTGTTGAGAAGTCAAGCCGGGGTACTTTGTCCATCCTTGTCCATGGGAAAACAATGCAAGATATGGATTTCTAAAAATCCTATCTAAATTAAAAGAAAAAGGAAAAGGAAGGATGAAATTGGGAATGATGGAAAACTGGTGGAAAATTCCGATTAGAGCTACCTACTACCAACCGGGGGATGGTCTACCCGTAACCAAAGCCGGAAATGGGACGTATTGTGAAAGTCGTCGAAAGGACGGTAAGGCAAATTTCTGCCATTGGCTTGATGTGGCTCCATATACCTTGAGATCTATGGTTTGGTTGATCTATGAGGAAGATAATCCTAGAAACTCATGAGATGAATTTTTCACTATGCACAGTAGGTTGAATTTGTTCAAGTTCGTCTATTTATCAACCAATCAGCGGGAATTTCATATGAATGCTTATCATGTTTTGAGGGTTTACGGTTTCAACCTCTGTCGCCTAATATTTCTGAATCTTACACTTATATGTTTTGGGATGTACAGAATAATGGTTTCTAAAAGAGAGTTGAGTTTTGAAGAATGGAATTAGTTTCACGCATGTTTTGCTCGGGACTAGCAAAATGCTGGTTGGGGGGTGTGTTGATCTCTTAATTATGCATATTCTAACCCCAATTCATCACTCATTGTGCAAGGTTTGCATGATTCAAAGTCTAATTAAATGCATGTTTTGTTATTACAGGAATGAGACTGAATTCTGCTTAATTGAAGGTGAAAAGGCCCATTTAGAACCATTGGAATGAAGACCAAGGTGCACCAAAGAAAGAAGGAAGCAAGGAGAGAAGAAAGTAGAGGAAAGAAAGGAAGAAAAAGAAGAAAGAAGAAGTCCGACCGGTCTTGACCGGTCGGCCAAGGGAGCCAGACCGATTTTGACCGGTCAGCTGACCCTGTGCACACGCTGGACTGATAGGCTAGGCCAGTCCGACCGGTCAAGACCGGTCGGCCAAAGAGTTTTTCTTCCTCCAAAGGTCGCTGGACTGTTTTCCCATTGAGGCACGACTGGTCGTGACCGGTCGGCCAGCCCAGTTCGACCGGTCCAGACTGGTCGGCCATGTGAATTAAAACAGAACTTTCTAATTTCAGTCCGATTTTCTCTGTGCACTGCGTAACTCTTACGCAGATTCTTGATTCTTCTGTAGTTGCGGAGCTTCCCTACTATAAAAGGACACCTAGGGATCGTTCCTAGGGTATCGGAGGAGGGTTTAAGCAAGCTTAGAGGCAGCAGAAGTGGATTTTGGAGTTCCATAACTCCTTCTAGTTTGTTTGCTGTTTTTATGAGTTTTTTTGGTTGTTTCATGTTTCCTTGGATCATGAGCAGCTAAACCTCTTAGCTAAGGCTAAGAGGTGAAGCTTTTAGTGGATCCAAGATGTTTCAATTCGTATTCAGTTGGTTTTAAGTTTGGAATTCATGTTTATGAACTATGGTTTGAAGTTTATACAAGTTTTAAATTGTTTTCCTTAGTCTTATGATGACTCATGGATGTTTGGGAGAATGACTTAAATTCTTAATTGGTTTGCATTAGTCTAGACCTATATGATCCGAGGAATTGGAGTGCGCTCTAGTACTATGATCTTCATGTGGGGACTTCCTACCAAAGTTCTACTTTTCTGAATTTCTGTAATGTGTATGGACTGTGCATGTGATTTGAATCAAGTTCAAATCCTGATCTAGCCTTGTCTTGTGACAGGACTTGAGGATGGTTATGATTGTGAACTGAACCTTTTGGAATGGGGACTGACCTATGCAATTGAGCATGCTCAGCTCAGCTTACATTGAGTGAATCCTATGCATTGAACTTACATATGACAGATTGTTTGGTTTAACAGCTCTATCATCCGACTAGATAGATCTTAATATCGATTCTAGTTGAGAAAGTGAGAAACCACAGCGGATTGAACATCAAGGATTGCTGCAAGTGGATCCTTGAACCCCTAGTGCCTTTTTATCATTATTTACCTTCAATTTTATTCAATTTTGTTATTCAAATCAAATCCATACAAAATCTGATTGTTAGCTTTTAATAGACACTTTTGGATGTGTTTGTGAAATCTTACATAAGTCCCTGTGGATCGACCTCGGTCTTACCGAGTTTATTACTACATCGCAACCCTACATTTAGGGAAGCGAACATAAATCTGAATGAAATTTAAATAAAGATGGATTGTCTTTTGGTCGCTACTCCATTTGATTGGACTCGAATAGCCTCGAAGGGAATACATACATTCTCTTGGCCAAATCTTCTGCCCTAGGCAGAGTTGAAGCCTCAATCGATAGATCAGTCTATCTCTACGTGGACGTGGTCACCAAGACCCCCGGATTGAGCCTAACTCATTATTTCATGAGTTAAGTACTTAGGCATTCAACACACAACCAACAAAAACTAAAAAAAGGAGAAATGACATGCAAACCATAGTATCAAAAGGAATTTCTCATTCATTTCATTGACTAAAAAGTCAGGTTGCTTACAAACGAAAAATGCAAACTTTTACATAAGATGGAAAAAGGAGAAGAAAGAAGATGATCATCCTTGAGCATCAATCGGGGGAGGAGCGCTACTTTCAGCCTCAGGGCCCACTTCCAAGACCCTTCCAGCTTGAGTAACTTCAGTGACCTCGTTTTCAGCGGCCGCCCTTTCCTCTGCAGCTATGATAGCTGCGACCTTCTCGAACTCTTCCATATCAAAAGACGGAGACATCCGCTGCACCACTCGTAGTGCGCAGTCGCGACCAGCATCGTACAATTCATATCTTTCATCGTCATACAGCTGCGAAGTTCGGAACTCCATGATAGCGCGGGGCCCCTCCTCGGAGAGCATCTTGACAAGGGTCACTCTCTCCTCCTCCCAATGGATGGAGTCATCTTTAAGTTGCGCAAGGGTGGAGTGTTCGCTCGCCTCAAGTGTAAGGCTACGATGTAGTAATAAATCTCGGTAAGACCGAGGTCGATCCACAGGGAAACAGTAACAGCTTCCTAATTACTCCAGCAACTCAGTTTAATAGAGTAAATTCAGATTCAATGGGATGCTTAATTAAAACAGTAACTTAATGAAAAATCAGAGATTTAATGTACTAAGGCTTTCAAGGATCCACTTGTAGCAATCCTATGTCAATTCAGTCAATCCAAGTAGAGAACACAACTAAATTTGAAGTCCCATCTCTCATCTAGTTGGAAAGTAAAGCATTCACACACATTCATCCAATTCAAGTTGAACTTTCCAAGTTCAAGTCCATTCAATCAATGTAGAATTCAAATTCATAGCCTGCGGAGTAACAGCCATGCCTATGGACTATGGCCTGCTCAAGGATTACTATAATTCGAATCTAAACAAGCAACCTGTGATAATCTCAGAGAATTAAAAGGAATTCATGTCCGGAGCACATAAACTCAGATAAGACATCTCAAACTACCACCTATTGGACTGAAACATAAGAAAAATCTAACTTTGAATTGAAAAATACTTGAATCAAACTGAAATTAACATAGAACTGGCTACAAGCTTCACCTCTCAGCCTTAGCTGAGAGGTTTTAGCCGAGCATAGTCATGCAACAACTAAAAACTCCGAAATAAAAGCATAAACTAAGAAAAACCGGATAGAAGAGTTGCAGTCGCTCCACAGTCGCTTCCTTCCTCCAAACTCACGTTCCTTCCCTTCTTTGATACCTTAGGGAGAGCCCCTAGGTGTCCTTTTATAGCAACAAACTCCCCTTGCGTCGGATCCTGCGAAAGACTTCGCATTGCGCAGTGAAATTCGGAGTCCCAATTTAGACAGGACTCATCCTTACGCAGAGCCGACCGGTCACGACCGGTCGGGCTGATTTCCAAGCATTCCAGTGAGTACAGCCGACCGGTCATGACCGGTCGGACTGATTTCCGTTCATCCAGCGTGTGTGCCCGACCGGTCATGACCGGTCGGGCTTTGTTCCCACCTTGTCCAATGTATACAGCCGACCGGTCATGACCGGTCGGGCTCCAATGTAATGTGGTCAGCCTTCATGGCCGACCAGTCATGACCGGTCGGCCTGTCTTCCATTTGATTCTTCTTCTCTTCTTTTTCTCCTTTTTCTTCTTCTCTCTCTTCTCTTTGCTTTCTCCTTTCTTTGGTCTTCTTTCGTCTTCATCCAAAAGCTCCAGAAGCATTCTTTTGGCTTGTAATTGAATGAAGTCCGCTCTCATCCCTATACTCACAAAACATATGTTAGGTGGGCCTTTAAACCATGAAAATCATGCAAATCTTGTCATGTAATGGGCAATGCAATGTATAAATTGGAGGTTCAACACACCCCCCAACCAGCTTTTTGCTAGTCCCGAGCAAAACATGCGTGAAACAAATTCAAACCTCCAAACCCAACTCTCTTCCAGAATCCATGTTTCTATCCATTCCAAGATGCATAAATATAAGATTTGGAGAAATTTAGGTGATAGAAGCTGAACCTTGGATTCTCAAAACATAAGAAGTGTTTACATGAAGTTCCCGCTGACTGATTGATAAATAGAAGAATTCGAACAAATTCAACCTAGTGTGCATAGTGAAAGTTCATCTCATGAATTCCTGGAATCATCTTCTTCATAGATTAAGTAGACCAAGGATTTCAAGGTGCACAGAGCAACAGCAAGCCTATGACAGGAATTTGTCTTACCGTCCTTCCGACGGCTTTCACACTACGTCCCATTTCCGGCTTTGGTTACGGTTCGACCATCCCCCGGTTGGTAATAGGTAGCCCTTTTCGGAATTTTCCACCATTTTTCTTTCCTTCCCGATTTCATCCTTTCTTTCCTTTTTCTTTTAAATTAGATAGGATTTTTAGAAATTCGTATCTTCCGTTATTTTCCCATGGACAATGATGGACAAAATACCCCGGCTTGGCTGCTCAACACCTCAAAACCAAAGTCCGGCTAATCCACAAATCACATAAACCTGTTACTCATGAAAATCGTGTAATGTGAACTTGGTGTAAAGGTGTTCAAATTGTCTATCAATCACAACAATAGGGGAATTAACATATAAAGCCATTATGTTGGAAGAAATTCAAGACTACAACATCACACACTTCGTTTCTCCTCTTCTTAAACTCATAGCATCTTGAATGCATGGAAATAAGGTTTTCTAAAAGAGTTTTGAAATTTTAGAAAATTTGAAAAAATTTACGCATGTGAGGCTCGAAATGGTGCAATATGCTAGATGAGGGATCTCATCTCACCCCCCAACCAAATCTTGCATTGTCCTCAATGTAAAAGATATGCAATTAGCATGAACATGAGAGCAATGGTAAAATATGAGAGAGTGGGAACAATAGTACCTGAGAAAGCGATCATGGAAGTTTGCAACTCCAACACTAAATCCTACTAAAACAGTAAAACAAAACTAAACCTACCTATGCTATACCTCCATCAGACTAGGAGATCAATCATCCTGATAGACCGGATCATTCAGGGAGATGGACATGTCCTCTGAATCAAATTTCTCAACAAATGGTTTAAGGCGTTGTCCATTAACTTTGAAACAGTCACCATTCGCTGCATTCTCAATCTCAACAGCCCCATGAGGAAAAACTTCTTTAACAATATATGGGCCGGTCCATCGAGATCGTAATTTTCCCGGAAAAAGATGAAGTCGGGCATTATACACGAGCACTTTCTGTCCTCCATGGAAAGATTTCGTTAAGATGTGCTTGTCATGAAAGGCCTTCATCTTGCTCTTGTAAATTCTCGAATTCTCGTATGCATCGTTCCGGATCTCATCAAGCTCATTTAATTGAAGTTTGCGAAGCGAGCTAGCCTTGTCAATGTCAAAATTTAGAGCCCGAATTGCCCAATAGGCTTTGTGTTCTATCTCCACAGGCAAATGGCAAGCTTTCCCATAGACAAGTCTATAAGGGGACATTCCAATGGGTGTTTTGTAAGTAGTACGGTGAGCCTAAAGTGCATCATCTAATCTTAGGGTCCAATCCTTGCGATCCGGTCTCACCGTCTTTTCCAAAATCTGCTTGATTTCCCTATTGGAGATTTCAGCTTACCCACTTGTTTGTGGGTGGTATGGGGTACTCACTTTGTGCCTAATACCATATTTCTTCATCAAGGTTTCAAAAGGTCTATTGCAAAAGTGAGAACCACCATCACTAATAATGGCTCGAGGCGTCCCAAATCTAGAAAGTATGTTTTCTTTGAGAAACTTGAGAACCGTACGATGATCGTTGGTTCTACATGGGATAGCCTCTATCCATTTAGACACATAATCTACGGCCAACAGAATATAGACATGTCCAAAAGATGAGGGGAATGGTCCCATGAAATCGATGCCCCAACAGTCAAAGACTTCAAGATATTGAATTGGGGTGAGAGGCATCATATTGCGACGGGATAATCCTCCTAACTTCTGGCAGCGCTCGCATGCTTTGCAAAACTCGTGGGTATCTTTAAATAATGTGGGCCAATAAAAACCACACTGCAGAATTTTTACAGTTGTTTTCTTGGCTGAAAAATGACCCCCACATGCTTGATCATGACAAAAGGAGATGACTGAATTGTGTTCATCATTGGGGACACATCTCCTTATAATTTGGTCTGGGCAATATTTAAACAATAGAGGTTCATCCCAGAAGAATCTGCGCACTTCCCTTAGAAATTTACGTTTGTCTTGCGCAGTCCAATGAGTCGGCATCGCACCTGTGGAAAGATAATTGGCTATATCAGCGTACCATGGTGGATGCATAGCAACAAAGAGTTGCTCATCAGGGAATGAGTCCTCAATAGGTGACTCGTCAATGGAATTTGGTAGGACTAGGCGGGATAGATGATCCGCCACCACATTTTCTACTCCCTTCTTATCTTTGATTCCAAATCGAATTCTTGAAGGAGTAGGATCCATCTTAGCAAACGGGGCTTAGCATCCTTCTTGGAAAGAAGGTATTTCAGCGCCGCATGATCTGTATAAACGATAACTTTGGATCCTATTAAGTATGGCCTGAATTTGTCCAAGGCAAAAATGACAGATAGGAGCTCTTTCTCCGTAGTCGAATAGTTAACTTGGGCAGGATTCAAGGTCCTACTTGCGTAGTAGATGACATGGGGCTTTTTATCCTTCTTTTGGCCTAACACTGCCCTAATAGCAAAATCGCTTGCATCGCACATCAACTCAAAAGGAGTGGACCAATCTGGTGGTTGCATGATAGGAGCGGTTGTTAACATGTCTTTTAGCTTTGAAAAAGCTAATTGACATTCGGCACTCCACACGAATTGGTTCTCCTTGTGTAGAAGGTTGCATAAAGGCCTTGAGATGTGACTAAAGTCCTTTATAAACCTTCGATAGAAACCGGCGTGTCCAAGGAAGGACCGCACATCGCGTATGCTTTTGGGTGGTGGTAGATTGGAAATTATGTCAATTTTCGCCCGGTCTACTTCTATTCCATTGGACGAGATGATATGTCCAAGGACTATTCCTCTTTGTACCATGAAATGGCACTTTTCCCAGTTTAATACAAGTTGCTTTTCCTCACACCTCATCAAAACCAACTTCAAGTGCTTGAGACACTCCTCAAATGTACAACCAAAAACAGAAAAATCATCCATGAATACCTCAAGAAACTCTCCCACCATGTCCGAAAAAATACTCAACATGCATCGTTGGAATGTGGCGGGTGCATTACACAACCCGAATGGCATTCTTCGGTAAGCGAAGGTGCCAAACGAGCATGTAAAAGTGGTTTTCTCTTGATCTTCCGGGGCTATCTCAATTTGGTTGTATCCAGAATAGCCATCTAGGAAACAGTAATAGGAATGGCCTGCCAACCTCTCCAATATTTGATCCATAAATGGGAGAGGGAAGTGGTCTTTCCTAGTAACTGTATTGAGCTTCCTATAATCAATGCACATACGCCAACCGGTTGTCACCCTTGTCGGTATAAGTTCGTTGTTGGCATTCTCAATGATGGTAATACCGGATTTCTTGGGGACAACTTGGGTAGGACTCACCCATTGGCTATCTGAGATGGGGTAGATAATACCCACATCCAATAGCTTCAACACCTCGGCTTTGACAACCTCCATCATGTTTGGATTTAGCCTTCTTTGAGGTTGTCTAGATGTTTTTGCATTTTCCTCAAGGTGTATACGGTGAGTGCAAACCGAAGGATCTATCCCTTTGAGATCCGCTATGGTCCAACCTATGGCTTCCCGATGTTCTTTGAGTAGCTCAATCAACTTGAGCTCTTGGTCTTTCTCTAGGTGGGAGGCAATGACAACTGGGAACGTTTCCTCTTGACCCAAATATACGTATTTAAGCTCTGATGGCAGCGGTTTGAGGTCAAGCTTTGGTGGTTTGATGTTAGACGGTAGAGGCCTTGATGTGGTTGGTGGCAATTTTTCAAAGTGGTGCCTCCACCGGCTAGTATCAACTACCGGTCTTTCTATATTTAATGCCTGCACAATCTCACTACTGATGGGATCTTCGGAATCCATGATATGTGCTAAGCATGTCTCCAAGCTTTCTAGGGGTTCAAGTTGGAGGAGTTCTTCTTCTTCAAAAGTTTCGAGCATGTTCACATCGAAGAACTCATCATCATCGACATCCCTATGTCTTTTGCCCAAATGAAACACATTTACCTCTAGTGTCATGTTTCCAAAAGATAGTTGCATCACCCCATTCCGGCAATTGATGATTGCGTTTGATGTGGCAAGGAATGGGAGGCCTAATATCACCGGTATTTGGGTGCTAGCATCCAAAACCGGTTGTGTGTCCAAGACTATAAAATCTACCGGGTAGTAGAATTTGTCAACTTGGACTAGAACATCCTCAACTATCCCCCTCGGTACACGGATAGACCTATCAGCGAGTTACAATGTGGTTTTGGTGGGTTTTAATTCACCAAGGCCCAATTGCTCATATACCGAGTATGGGATCAAGTTCACACTCGCCCCCAAGTCTAACAAGGCACGTTCAATCCGGTAGTCTCCAATGATACATGAGACTGTGGGACTACCGGGATCTTTGAATTTTGGGGGAGTCTTTTGAGTGAGGATGGCACTAACTTGCTCAGTTAAGAAGGCCTTTTGCTGCACATTATATTTGTGTTTTGTTGTGCATAGGTCTTTTAGAAACTTGGCATAAGAGGGAATTTGTTTGATGGCATCAAGCAAAGGGATATTGATCTTGACTTGTCTGAAAATCTCTAGAATATCTTGAGAATTTGGGAGAGATTTTGGGGCAACCAATCTCAATGAGAATGGTGCTATGGGCTTGTAAATGCGTTCCGGTTGTTGTGGGGCTAAGTTAGATCCATTTTCATCCTCAGAATTTACCGGATCATTAGGCTCATCGGCCTTCACCAGAATAGTTTTGTCAATTTGTTTACCACTTCTAAGGGTGGTAATGGATTTAGCTTGCTCCATGTTTTGGTTGGAAGGATTAGGGATGCTTACTTCATGTACTTGCTTTGGATTGGGCTGAGGTTGGGCCGGAAAGGTCCCTTCCCTAGCATTCAAGCGTCCCTTAATCTCATCAACCGAGACTTTCAGCTCTTGGAACAATTGCTGATTCGATTCATTTATTTGCGCTTGCCCTTGCATAAACGCTCTCAAGGTATCCTCTAATGAGAATTGAGGTGGGGCCATATTTTGCATGGGTGGCCCTCTTTGGGAGTTGGTAGGATTGCCCGTAGGAGCATTCTTCCAACTGAAATTCGGGTGGTTCTTCCAACTCTCATTGTATGTATTACCTACCGGTCCATTGAAGGGCCGTTGATAACCATATGTGGCATTGGCTGTCTCTTGCAGCACTTCCTTAAATGCAGGAATTGTGGGACAATCTTGCGTAGCGTGTAAGTCGGTGAGACAAATCCCACATGTGGTTTCAACAGCTTCCTTGGACTTGGAAACTCCATTTTTGCTAAGTTCCATGGCCTTAACCTTCCTTGTGAGGTTGGCTATCCTTGCATTTACGTTGTCTTCCTCTTTAAGGACATATATCCCTCCTTTCTCTTGAGTAGGCTTGGGGTTCTTGGGTTTATCCGAGGTATCCCAAGATTGGGCGTTTTCAGCCAACATGTCCAAGTAACTCCAAGCATCATCTGGGTTTTTACTCATAAACTCGCCATTGCACATCATTTCCACAAATTGGCGCATATTAGAACTTAATCCATCATTGAAAAAATTTATAACTCGCCAACTCTCATAGCCATGATGTGGGCAAGCAAGCAGGAGTTCCTTAAATCTTTCCCAACATTGAAAGAATGATTCACCCTCTTTAGCTGAGAAATTCATTATGGCCCTTCGAAGAGTGTTTGTTTTATGAGCCGGGAAGAACTTTTTCAAGAATTCCCGGTTCATCTCAACCCATGACCCAATTGAATATGGTCTAAGAGAGTGAAGCCAATCTTTGGCTCTTTCTTTCAAAGTGAAGGGAAAAAGTTTAAGTCTGATTGTATCCCCAGAAACATTGGGATAATGCAAGGTGGCCAACACTTCTTCGAATTCTTGCAAGTGTAAGTATGGGCGGTCAGAGTCTAGCCCATGGAATTTAGGTAAAAGTTGGATTACTCCCGGTTTTATGTCGAGGGTCCCACCGTTAGCTGGTAGAACTATGCAAGAAGGTGTAATTGTACAAGCAGGTTGTAGGTAATCCCGTAGTGATCTCATTGGAGGAACATTATGTACCTCATTCTCTCCTACTCCTTCCTGATTTGCGTTTGTGGTTGGAGTAGGGGGGGGGGGGGGGGGGGGAGGATTCCTTAAGGGTGTTTGATCCATACTCCCCAAACTTTCACAATGCTCTTGATAATTCCGGACTCATCTATGGACTGACAATGGTCCAACTAAACCACCTTCGGATTGGAGACGATTTGAATGGTTACGTTCCCAACGGGACATAAACCACTCAACCAGAAACTGAAACTAATCCTATTCTAGGAAACTAAAATCTGAAACTGAAAGAAAATTCTGCAGAAGCTAAGTTAGAAGGGTATCACCTGATGCGCTTGAACTAGAGAAAAAAAACTCCTACAAACAGAAAAACTTGTTAGTTCTAAGAAAATCAAAACGCCTAACTATTTCTACTTCTACAGCCACTGAAATTATTTGAAAACCGTTATCTAATATCCCCGGCAACGGCGCCAAAAACTTGTTCGCTCGCCTCAAGTGTAAGGCTGCGATGTAGTAATAAATCTCGGTAAGACCGAGGTCGATCCACAGGGAAAGAGTAACAGCTTCCTAATTACTCCAGCAACTCAGTTTAATAGAGTAAATTCAGATTCAATGGGATGTTTAATTAAAACAGTAACTTAATGAAAAATCAGAGATTTAATGTACTAAGGCTTTCAAGGATCCACTTGTAGCAATCCTATGTCAATTCAGTCAATCCAAGTAGAGAACACAACTAGATTTGAAGTCCCATCTCTCATCTAGTTGGAAAGTAAAGCATTCACACACATTCATCCAATTCAAGTTGAACTTTCCAAGTTCAAGTCCATTCAATCAATGTAGAATTCAAATTCATAGCCTGCGGAGTAACAGCCATGCCTATGGACTATGGCCTGCTCAAGGATTACTATAATTCGAATCTAAACAAGCAACCTGTGATAATCTCAGAGAATTAAAAGGAATTCATGTCCGGAGCACATAAACTCAGATAAGACATCTCAAACTACCACCTATTGGACTGAAACATAAGAAAAATCTAACTTTGAATTGAAAAATACTTGAATCAAACTGAAATTAACATAGAACTGGCTACAAGCTTCACCTCTCAGCCTTAGCTGAGAGGTTTTAGCCGAGCATAGTCATGCAACAACTAAAAACTCCGAAATAAAAGCATAAACTAAGAAAAATCGGATAGAAGAGTTGCAGTCGCTCCACAGTCGCTTCCTTCCTCCAAACTCACGTTCCTTCCCTTCTCTGATACCTTAGGGAGAGCCCCTAGGTGTCCTTTTATAGCAACAAACCCCCCTTGCGTCGGATCCTGCGAAAGACTTCGCATTGCGCAGTGAAATTCGGAGTCCCAATTTAGAAAGGACTCATCCTTACGCAGAACCGATCGGTCACGACCGGTCGGGCTGATTTCCAAGCATTCCAGTGAGTACAACCGACCGGTCATGACCGGTCGGACTGATTTCCATTCATCCAGCGTGTGTGCCCGACCGGTCATGACCGGTCGGGCTTTGTTCCCACCTTGTCCAATGTATACAGCCGACCGGTCATGACCGGTCGGGCTCCAATGTAATGTGGTCAGCCTTCATGGCCGACCGGTCATGACCGGTCGGCCTGTCTTCCATTTGATTCTTCTTCTCTTCTTTTTCTCCTTTTTCTTCTTCTCTCTCTTCTCTTTGCTTTCTCCTTTCTTTGGTCTTCTTTCATCTTCATCCAAAAGCTCTAGAAGCATTCTTTTGGCTTGTAATTGAATGAAGTCCGCTCTCATCCCTATACTCACAAAACATATGTTAGGTGGGCCTTTAAACCATGAAAATCATGCAAATCTTGTCATGTAATGGGCAATGCAATGTATAAATTGGAGGTTCAACATGGAGCACTCTTTTTCCAGATTGTTGCTGACTTCCTTTAGCCACGACCTACTTTCTGCGAGCTGCTCCTCTAGCGAGATCTTATCCTAGCGGAAGATCTCTCTTTCTCTCTCTATCTTCTTCTTCATCTCCACGAGCTTGGAGAAGTTCGAATCCAAGGCCTGATATCTGTCAGTCAGGACTTAGAGCTTTTCGATGAGGATTTTTCTTTCCTCAGTCATCTTCGCGATCAAGGTCTCTCGAGATTTAATGACTTGGTCCCTCCCGTGGACCGCCTTCTCCAGGGCAATCCTCTTCCCCTCAGCCTCATCTATAATACGGCGGGCGGCAAGGATATCACACCTCGTCCGTATAATGAGATCCAAGCCCTGCACAAAGAGAAGGACGACTATCAGATATGCACTTAAAGATCAACAAAGAAAGCAAAAAACAGGGTCAAATCAAAGCACTCTTTACCTGGACCATCCTCACTCCCGCGTCAAGAGAGAGGTCTTCAGGACTTGGTTCGGGGAGGGCACTGAAGGTCTGGGGAGAGATGTTATCGAAAAGGAATTTATAGATCGGGTGTAGGTGGCTGGGGACGGTGAATGTCCCGACACCGGAGGGCTGGGCTACGACTAGCCCAGCAGGGCTAGCATCTTGAGCAACAGCTTGCTCGCGAGCAGGCATCAACTCACGAGCACCTTCTGGCTCGCGAGGTTCTTCAGCTGGGGGGCAACTTGACCCCACCCCATCATTCCTTGGGGAGTTATCTACGATATTAATGATCGGTGGTTCGGGAGGAACCACCAGTGCAGAAACCACTGGGGCAACTGCTGCAGTGTCAGGAAGGGGTTCACGCGGCTATGGGGTTTGGGCAATCTCACCCGACAGATTAGACGGTTGAGATGGACCGGCAGATTTCTTCTTCTGCCTCTTCGAGCCAGTGCCCTTTAAGCGAGGCAGCAACCCTCTCCCCCCACATTCGTCATCGTGACCTCCTCGCGAGATATTAACCCGACAGCTACGAGTCAGGAGGCTGACAGCAGGTCTCGATGTGCTTGTCACGAGCAGGTAATTTGTAAACTTTTACTATCTTCTTGTGGATTCCTCCCTTCAGGCTCGGTTTCCCCACAGTCGGAATACCTGCAAATGCGAGCATGAGTCAGATAAACAAGAGTCAGATAAACAAAAGATCCAAAGTCAGTTTATAAATTAGGGCAGAGTGGAGCTTTACCCACCTTCACCGAAAAAGCGGCTCACATTGTGGCCCCCAAAGGTGGATCCCATCTCAGACTCCCAGTTCTCGGAAGTAAAGAACCAGCGTTTCCTCCATCCGGGGTAATTCAAAGAGGGTTTCCCCAAAACGAAATTATCCCGGTGCCAGTAACATAAATAATACCAGCCTTCGCTGGAGGGAGCCCTCTTGAGCTGCTACATTCTGAGAAACTCCTCGGCGGTCAAGTCTCCATTACCGGCTTGCGCCCATAGAACGAAAGAACTCAAGACCACCCTCCAACCATTTACAATAAGTTGCTCGGGGGAAATCTTATAGATATGGAGTACGTCACGGATAAAAGGGTGAAGGGGAAGGCGTACTCTAAGGATGAAGAGGTAATTGTAGAGAGCTACGCAGCCAGGGGGAGGTGAATCCGGAGTCTCTCCCTCTCCAAGCAACCGAAAAGTAACGGAGTCGGGAACTTGATATTTTTCCAGTAACTCACTCAGCCGCTCCTCCATCATTATGGAGGGATACCCGGACGCAGAGTATTTGCCGACCGGAAGCCTCGCATTGTTAGAGGAAGAAGATTTCGGAGTAACGTCCCCCAGAGGGACGGTTTCCTCATCAGAACTCCCCGCCATGGTTTTTTAAGATAAAAGAAAAAGAGAGAGGAGGGATAATATCTTGAAGAAAAAGAAGAAGAATGAAGTTATACCAGAGGGAATCGGAGGAACAGAGTTACACCAGAGGAGGCATAAGACACCAGAGGAAAAGAGGGGAGCAAGGAGAGAAGAAGATTTTTCGTAAAATTCGGATGAAATTTTAAAAATTTTGCAGGCTCCGTATATTTATAAGCAATCATTCCTCAAGATTTGCTGACACGCGGCGACCATTCGTTTGGCACAACAATCGAACGGGTGTGGTCATTAATTCCGTGGATATGTGGCGGGCGTCTCTTCATTTCCTCTCTGCCGAAAAGCTCGAAAAGCTGGCGTTCATTACTGACAGTCCAATCATGTACGGCTTCACCTCCGAGAAATGCATTAGGCGGTTATGCATGCTGGTAAGCAAGTCCTTCCCTTAGACTCCTTGACGACAAGGACTTGGGGGGCATCTGTTATAGCCAAAAAGCGGTGGTCGAAGATATCAAAGACTCGAGGCTCGCGAGCGCCTTTTTTATGGTGTTTAACATGCGAGCCCTCATGGTCGAGGCTTGCATATCGTAAAAGTACGGTATACAACTCTCGAACCACCGAGTCCTCATGGTCAAGGCTCGCATATCGTAAAAGTATGGTATACACCCCTGAATATGCGAGCAGCTCGGCTCGTAGTCGTTGAAAGGGGCCACATCTCAACATGCAACAGTTATCCCCGAGCCCGAACATGCCCATATAGGCCGGTTTTGGGCTTATCTCTATTCGTGGCTCAGGACCTCAGGGGATCACCATCAGGGAACGTAATCAACTAGATGTATAACTGGAGTATGCCATCCTCTTATCTAAGGATTAATAGGATAAACACCTTATCCCCGAAAATCAACAGTAATCTTAACGACTTGCCCGGATCTGTATAAATAGATGACTCCACAGAGAATAAAGGTACACAATCTCTAAGCCCATATCCCGCTTTTTACTTTACAACCATGTCCCGTCTGACTTAAGCTTCGGAGGGCAAACAGCTGGACGTCTGCCACTCTTAGTTTTCTCTTGTATTCTTTCAGGTTCGGAGGGAATTTGGCTTGAAGGAAGGTGAACGTCTGGAGGACCCTGTTACCAAATCCGATGTAAACATCATGCATCATAGGAGACTACCGGATTAAACAAGCCTTACTTGACTTAGGGGCAAGTGTTAACCTCATCCTATACTCGGTTTATGAACAACTTGGGTTAGGTGAATTGAAACCCTCCAAAACCATACTTCAACTTGCTGATAGATCTATTCGTATACCGAGAGGAGTGATTGAGGATGTCTTAGTCCAAGTGGATAAATTCTACTACCCAGTAGACTTTATTGTCTTGGATACACATCCCGTGATAGGTATTGTTGCTCAAATTCCCGTCATACTTACCCACCCTTTTCTAGTTACTTCAAATGCGATTATCAATTGTAGAAACGGGCTTGTACAAATGTCCTTTGGAAATATGACTCTCGAGCTGAACATATTTGATTTATGCAAACAACCACGGGAAGTTGATGATGAGATCCACAAGACAAATTTGATTGAATCATTCGTGGATGATACATTCCCCTTGACATTATATTCCGACCCTTTGCAGGCATGTGTTGTCACCGAGTTGGAAAGCCCTAGGTCGAACTTTGGCGTTTCGATAGCGAGCGATGCGTTGTTGATATGCAGTTGCTCGCATCTGGGAGGCATTTCTGCGCTCTTCCAAGAGATCAAGATGAAGTCGCAGACCTTCCTTATTACCTGCGGGGTCATACTGCTTGATCCGATACGAGGGCACTTGGATTTCCACTGGTACTATTGCGTCGACACCAAATGCTAAGGAAAAAGGGGTTTCGCCTGTTGATGTACTAGTTGTGGTTCTATATGCCCATAGTACTTCTGGCAAAAGTTCCAGCCACATACCTTTACATTCACCTAGCTTGGTCTTTAAGTGGTGCTTAATGATTTTATTCACTGCCTCAACTTGCCCATTTCCCTGGGGATGATAGGGAGAGGTGCGGACGTTACGTATCTTCCACTTGTCACAAAATTCATCGAAAGCTGTATTGTCGAACTGCGTTCCGTTGTCGGTGATTATAGTGTGGGGGAGTCCATAACGGCATATGATATTTCTCCATATGAACTTGGTAGTTTGTTTCTCAGTGATTTTGGCTAATGGTTCTGCCTCGGCCCACTTGGTGAAATAATCGACCCCTACTATTGCGAACCTATTTTGTCCTTTTCCGATAGGCAAGGGCCCGATAATATCGACCCCCCATTGAGCGAAAGGCCAAGGGCTATCGACTGGAGTCATTTGTTCGGACGGTACATGAGGTATAGGAGAGTATCGCTGGCACTTGTCACGTTTTTTGGAGTATTCAATTGTATCTGCTTTCATAGTGGGCCAAAAATATCCTTGCCTCATCGCCTTATATGCTAGGGATCGCCCCCTTGGGTGGTTACCACATGCCCCCTGGTGTATTTCATCGAGAACACGACGTGCGTCTTTTGGATGAAGACACCTTAAATAAGCAAGGAAAAACTCCTACGCAACAATATTCCATCCTGTAAGGTATACTTGGCGGCTCGATGACGAATTTGTCGTGCGACTTTCTTATCGTCTGGAAGGTAACCATCTCTGAGGTAAAGGAGTATGGGATCCATCCAACACGGAGATAGTTGTACCGAAGTTACCTGCTCGAGAGTTGCCTGATCGATACTCGGATTCTGAAGATGCTCGATGGGGATTGAATGTGATAACTCAGATTCTGGTGCAGAGGCGAGCTTTGCCAGGGAATCTGCGAGTTGGTTCTTCTCGCGAGGGATATGAATTATTTCATAAGTCTTCAGTTTTGCGAGCAGGATAAGGACACGAGATTTGTAAAAGGCCATCCTTTCTTCGCTGGCCTCGAATTCACCGAGAACTTGGTTGACAATAAGCTGGGAGTCGCTGTGAATGAGCAGATTTTGTATTGAAAGGACAATTGCTAGTTCGAGGCCAACGATCAGGGCCTCATATTCTGCTTCATTGTTTGAGATGCGAATATCAAAACGTAAAGCGTATCGGAAATGCGACCCGTCTGGAGCGACTAGAATTAGGCCCGCTCCACTACCGGTGGCCCGCGATGACCCATCCACGAAGAGTGACCAGGAAGGTTGGTCGCTGGTTGCGGAGTTGTCATCGGAAGAGGAGTATGTGAATTCGGCGATAAAGTCAGCCACGGCCTGGCCCTTGACTGCGGGCCTGGGGCAGAACGAGATACCGTGCTCGCTAATCTCGACCGCCCATTTAGTTAATCGCCCTGAAGCCTCAGGTTTTTGAAGGACTTGTCGCAACGGATGATTTGTTGGTACTAGAATAGCGTGGGCTTGAAAGTATGGTTGCAGTTTTCGAGCTGCCGTGACTAAAGCCAGGGCCAACTTCTCCATATCAGAATAACGAGTTTCAGCGTCCACCATTGCCTGACTGATATAATAAACGGGCCTTTGTATCCCGGAATCTTCTCTTATTAAAGTGGCGCTAACGGCCGTGGAAGACACAGATAAATAAAGGATGAGTTGCTCGTGCGCTACAGGTTTAGATAAAACAGGGGGTGTGCTCATATATCGCTTCAGTTGTTGAAAAGCTTCTTCGCACTGTGATGTCCATTCCCAATCAGATTTTGCTGTAGCACGGAGGAGCTTAAAGAAGGGTAAGCATTTGTCAGACGCTCGCGAGATGAACCTGTTCAACGATGCGACGCGACCAGCCAAATGCTAGACGTCCTTAAGAGTGGTCGGGGATTTCATTTCTATCAATGCTTTTATTTTTTTGGGATTTGCCTCAATCCCTCGCTGGCCAACCATGAATCCGAGAAACTTTCCAGCAGATACTCCGAATGCGCACTTTTCTGGATTCAACTTCATCTGATATTTCCTCATCAGATCGAAGGCTTCTTGAAGGTCAGAAAGATGATCATCTTCTACGATACTTTTCACGAGCATGTCATCGACGTAAACTTCCATATTTCTGTCGATTTGGGCTGCAAATATTTTGTTGACGAGGCGCTGATAAGTGGCCCCTGCATTTTTAAGACCAAACGGCATTACCTGGTAGCAATATAATCCCCGATCTATGATGAAGGCGGTATGCTGGCTATCAGGTGGATGCATCATGATCTGGTTGTAACCAGAATATGCGTCCATGAAACTAATCAGAGCATGTCCAGCTGTTGAATCGACCAGCTGGTCGATTCGCGGCGTCGAGAAGCTATCTTTGGGACATGCTTTGTTCAAATCTGAATAATCGATACACATTCTCCATTTGCCATTAGCTTTTCGGACGAGAACTACGTTCGCGACCCATTCTGGGTAGTCAACTTCTTTTATGAAATTGACTGTTAGCAGCTTCTCGACTTCAGTTTTTATTGCCATTTGCCTTTCTGCAGTGAAGGCACGTCGACGCTGGTGTACGCGTTTATACTTCGGGTCGATATTCAGACGATGTGCGATGACGTTGGGGTCGATGCCTGGCATATCTTTGTGAGACCAAGCGAACACGTCTTGGTATTCGGTGAGGAAACGGACCAGATCTTCACGATAGACACCGGTTAAAGAGGATCCAATGTATACGACTTTGGACGGGTCGTCTTTAGTTAATTGAATCGCCACTGTTTCTTCCCCAGGAGTTCCTGATTGGAGGACGTTCTCTCTCGGATCTAACGAGGTATCTGTCGAGGAGTTGGGTGAATCTTGTACTATCACCATAACGGGCGTCGCTTGCGCTTTCTTTCGATCTTGTAAGGCTATCTCATAACAAGACCGGGCCTCTTTTTTATTTCCTCGTACAACCCCAACACCATTTGGGGTAGGGAACTTGACGCACAAATATAAAGGATGTAGAGCTGCCCCAACCTTATTAAGAGAGGGTCGGCCCAAAATGGCGTTGTATGCTGATCTTCGGTCCACCACAAGGAAATTTATGAAGACAGTTGTCTTCGCTGGACTCTCCCCAAAGGTAACGGGAAGGTCAATGCTTCCTTCAGGCGTCACCAGTTCGCCCCCGAAGCCAACGAGGGGAGTTGAGACTGGCTTGAGTAGACTTCTGGCGAGTGCCATTTTGTTGAAAGCTTCCAGGTACAGAATATCAGTGGAGCTACCTGTATCCACCATAATACGATGGGTTAAATAGTTTGATACCTTCAGAGCGACCACGATAGAATATTCGTGAGGGAAGTGAATTCCCTCTGCATCTTCGAGAGAGAAGGAAATCGGAGGTTGACTGGTTTTCGATGTGCTGGGTGTATGTTCCAGCCAGTAGATGTGCTAGGGCTTCTTGGACGCTTTACGAGTGTATGCTTTTCTTGAAGCTTGAGAATCGCCACCGCATGCTGGTCCCCCGATGATGGTGCGGATTTCGCCGGTAGGTTCAGTGTCTTCTTGTGCAGTATGAGGGTGAGGCGACTTCTTCTAGCTGGGTGAGGCTTTTGCCCTTTCTGGTGATCGACCTTGACGAGCAACATAATCTTGGAGATAGCCCTTTCGAATGAGAGCTTCGATATGATCCCGCAGAGTTATGCAGTCTTGGGTTCTATGGATCTTTGTGGAAGTAACAAAACTTGCCCTTATCTCTCTTTTCAGGATCAGATTTGATCTTGCCCGGCCATTTTACATATGGTTTATATTTGATCTCCATTAACACCTTTTCATGGGATTGGTTGAGAGGAGTGTAGTTATGATATTTACCAGAATAAGGCTTCTTGGGAGAACGGTCTCGTCGATCACGCCGATATTTCTTATCTGAGGGTGAGATTTCCTCCGGTTTACGCTTCTTACTTGGTATACCATGACGTGATAGAGCAACTTCTTCTGCATTAATATACTTCTGAGCCTTTGCTTGGAACTCTGCCATGGTTTTTGGAGGGCTTTTATCTAATGCGAATCTGAACTTCTCGCTTATAATTCCGGCTATGAGGGCAGTGAGGCCCTTTTCTTTTGTGTAGCTTTCCGTTTGGACGGCCTCAGCGGTAAATCGTACCGTGAACGGGATGATTGTCTCCCCCGGTTGCTGTTTCAATTCCATTAAATGGGACGCTGGCTTCTTGGTGCGGATGCTTCCCATAAATTGAGAAAGGAACAGCTCCGACAGTTGTGAAAAGGAGGCGATAGATTGAGGCCTCAAACCCCAGAACCACGTACGAGCTGCTTCTTTTAAAGTTAGGGAAAAAGCTCTACACATGATTTCTGACCCATGTCCCTCTAGTTCCATGAGAGACCTATAAGTTTCCAAGTGTTCGAGCGAATCGCCAATACCTGTATATGGAGTGATGACAGGTGTACGATATTTTCTAGGTAGAGGTGCTCCCATGACCTCACTGGTGAAAGGAGATTCAGATTGATGTATCGAGGCTACCACAGCTGATGGTCGATTTGCCTGATATCGCTGCTCCATGACATCAAAACGATCATGGATTCTCTTGAGATCTCCTTCCCATGGTAAAGTATAACCTGACGTTTCAATTGTGGACCCATGGGATTGATGTAGACAAGAAGCACTAGAATGCACGGAATGTGGAGGTTGCACAGGAGGTTGGTTGTCCAGCGGCGTTTGATTTGATGGAGGATGATTTAACTGAACCTGTGGCTCGTCCACAGAATGCCTAGAGGCCACCGGTATGGGTTGCGGTGGTAAACCTTCGGAAGATCGTCTCCGCGGCTCTGGGAAATGATGATCGAGCCGATTAGAGAGGGATTCAACCCTGGCATTGAGGGCCAAGAGGGTATTTGTGAGGGAACGCATGACGTCGTCTTGACTTCCTGGAGCCTCAAATAACGGGTTCGCCGATGGCACGTTCGGAACTCCTTGAAGGTTATTTGTTGATGTGGTTTGAGGGATAGGTACAGATTCCGTCTCATCAGGCAGAGGTGGTGCCTGCCTTGAAGTGGAAGGATGAACCGTCTTCTTCGGGGGCATAGTAGACAGTGGTAAGAACGATTGACTTTAACGATCAAGTCGTTCCCACAGACGGCGCCAAACTGTTTACGTCGAATTTTGTAACTGGATCCACCAGACGTTCACCTTCCCTCCAAGCTTTTGGATTTCCTCCTCGGACCTGAAAAGGGACAGAAAGCAACTAGGGGTGGCCGGTATCCAGCCGTTAGCCCTCCGATGCTTAAGTCAGATAGGGCGAAGAAAATAGAACAGCCAATCACCGGTGGTAAAGATTGAATATTGTGTACCTGTATCTTTAATGGAGTCATCTTTATATAGATCTGAAGTGGTTCAGTCTATTACGTAAGATACCAAGATCCTGCTGATCTCATGGGATAAGGTTCTTATCCTGCTTACCCTTAGATAGAGGAGTGATCTAATCCAATTACTCATCTGATCAGTTACGTTCCTTGATAATAATCCCTTGGGACTCGAAACCATAGAAGAAGATAAGCCCAAAATCGGCCTATACGGGCTGCTGGTACTGAAGGCTAAGGGGTGTCATCACTGATTTATCAGGAAGCTATTCGCATGCAGGAAGATGCTCACGAGACCAAGTGCTCATACATTGAGATGTGACACCTTTCAACGACTCGTGGTAAGGACTGCTCGCAAGTAAAAAACAACTTCTCTCGCCTTCCAATATTCGACTATCGACCACAAGGGCTCGAAGACTTGGTAACCGTGCGCTGTTTTTCCTAATATGCGAGACGCGAACAAGTGTTCTCGATAGTCGAATAAATGTGCTCGCGGGATCGGAGCATCGTCAGAATATACGAGTCGCGAACAGACGTTCTCGATAGTCGAACAGAGGTGCTCGCGGGATCGGAGCATCGTCAGAATATACGAGTCGCGAACAGACGTTCTTGATAGTCGAACAAAGGTGTTCGCGGGACCTGGACGTCATGAAGATAATAATAAGCCTCGAGCAGACGATCTCCACTATTTTTTACTATAACAGATGCCCCCCAAGTCCTTACCGCCAAGAAGTCTAAGGGAAGGACTTATTCATTATCACACGTAACCGCCCGCCGCCTTCATCGAGAATGAAACCGTACATGATTGGGCTGGAATTAATGAGCGCTAGCCTTTCGCAGCCTTTCTGCAGACAGGAAATGAAGAGACGCTCGCCACGTGTCCGGGGAGTTAGTGGGCGTGCCTGCTCGATTGCCGTACCGAAGGAGAGGATGCCATGTGTCACCAGATGCGGCGGAATGATTGTTATAAATATACGGAGTCCGCCATATCTCAGGTTTCCTACAGAAGCTTTTCGAAAGAAGAAAGAATTTCTCCCGTCATTTTCCTCTCCAACTTCTTTCGGTGTTCCCTCTTCTTCCTTCGGTGTTCCTTCTTCTTCCTTTCTTTCGTACTTGGGTACATTTCCTTTTTCCTCTTTTTCTTCTTTAACCTTCTCATGGCTGGAAACTCTGACGAGACCACCGTCCCTCTGGGAGATGCTACACCGGAATCCTCTGCTTCTAGTAATGCAAGGGTTCAGGCAGGTAGATACACGGCATCCGGATATCCTTCTATTTTATCGGAGAACCGGCTGGTTGAGTTACGGGAGAGATATCTGATCCCCGACTCAATCATTCTCCGGTTGCCCGGAGATGGAGAGACACCAGACTCTCCTCCCCCAGGATGCGTGGCTTTTTATGAGTATCAGCTCATCCTGGGGGTACGCCTTCCTCTCCATCCCTTCATACGTGACGTTCTCCGATGTTATAAGATTGCCCCCGGGCAACTCATCGTGAACGGATGGAGGGTAGTTCTAAGTTCCTTTGCCCTCTGGGCTCAGGCCGGCAACGGGGAGCTCACAGCTGAAGAGTTCCTCCGTATGTTCCGTCTGAAGAAGGCGCCCTCCAGCGAAGGCTGGTACTACCTGTGCTACTGGCACCGGGATAACTTCGTGCTGGGGAAACCCTCCTCGAACTATCCCGGCTGGAGGAAACGGTGGTTTTATGCTTCCGGTAACTGGGAGTCTGCTTCCTCCAGGGGTCCAGGGGTGACCCATTTTTTCTGTGAAGGTAGGCACAGTCCCACATTGTGCTGTTTCTCCAGTTAAGATTTTAGGGTTTTATTCATTTTTTGACTCTGTTTGTGCTCGCAGGTATCCCGGCCTTGAACAAACCAAATTTGAAGGGAGGGATTAACAAGAAGATAGTAAGAGTATACAAGTTGCCTGTTGGTGATAGGCACATCGAGGCCTGCTTGTCCTCCTCGCGACTCGCAGCAGCGGGATTAATATCTGGCGAAGAAGTCGTGATGACAAAGGCTGGAGAAAAGAGGGGTTTGTTGCCTCGACTCAAAGGCACAAACTCCAAGAGGCAGAAGAAAACTCCTGCCGGACCATCTCAACCAACCACCCGACCTGCGAGCACGGTGGGGGCGCCAGCTGCTCCTGCTCCTATCATTCCTTCGCTGGTGGTCGCACCCGGACCACCAGTAATTAATATCGGAGACAATTCTCC
This sequence comes from Liriodendron chinense, assembly GCA_003013855.2. Lineage (NCBI taxonomy): Eukaryota > Viridiplantae > Streptophyta > Magnoliopsida > Magnoliales > Magnoliaceae > Liriodendron > Liriodendron chinense. The sequence continues at coordinate 580,231 of ML058398.1, forward strand.
GAGGGATGACGGGGTAGGATCAGCCGCCCCCCAGCCGAGGAAACTCGCGAGGAGGCAGGAAATCGGGAGTCGGCTCCTGCTCGCGAGGTGGCTCCTACGAGCGAGGTAGCACCAGCTAGCGAGTCGGCTCCTGCTCGCGAGGTGGCTCCTACGAGCGAGGTAGCACCAGCTAGCGAGTCGGCTCCTGCCGCTCCTGTCACGAGCACAGCAGCGCTGGTCGTTGCCTAGCCATCCGGCAGTGGGTCCTTCACGATCCCGCGCCACCTCCACCCCATCTGCAAATTCCTTTTCGACAACATCTCCCCCCAGACTTTCGGCACCCTTCCGGAACCGAGCCCTGAAACCCTCTTCCTCGAAGCGGGGGTGAGGATGGTCCAGGTAAGACCTCGTTGATATTTGTTTACTTCAATATTTTTGGGCTCTCAAGTATTTTTTCCCACGTTTTCTTTTCCATTCTGCAGGGCTTGGACCTCATCTTGCGGACGAGGCGTGATATCGTCGCCGCCCGTCGCGTGATCGATGAGGCGGAAGGGAAGAGGATCGCCTTGGAAAAGGCGGTCCAAGGAAGGGATCAGCTCCTCAAATCCCGTGAGGCAGTGATCTCGAAGAGAGATGAGGAGAAGAAGATCCTCATCGAAAAAGTCTAAGTCCTAACCGATAGGTACCAGGCTCTGGACTCCAGCTTCGCCAAGCTCGCGGAGTTGAAGGAGAAGGCAGAGAGAGAGAGAGAGAGAGAGAGAGAGAGAGAGAGAGAGAGAGAGATCTTCCGTCAAGAGAAGATCTCGCTGGAGGAGCCGCTCGCACAGGCCAAGTCGCAGCTCAAGGAAGTTAGCGAAAGCTTGGAGAAGGAGCGCTCCACTCTCGCGCAGCTCAAGGATGACTCGATCCACTAGGACGAGGAGAGATTCGCCTTGGTCAAGATGCTCTCTGAGGAAGGGGCTCGGGCAATCTCTGAGTTCCGAACCTCGCAGCTATATGACGACGAAAGATAGGAGTCATATGATGCTGGTCGCGACTTCGCACTACGAGTAGTGCAACGGATGTCTCCGTCTTTTGACATGGGGGAATTCGGTCGAGTCGCGACCATCATAGCTTCAGAGGAGCAAGCTGCGGCCGAGAATGAGGTGACCGAAGCCACTCGGGCTGGAGGGGTTCCAGAAACGGGCCCTGAAGTCGAGAGCGCGGCTCCTCCAAGAGATTGATATTTTGCTTTTTCTCTCCCCTGTACTTATGAGCAAATTTTGTAACGATTGATTATTAATGAAAAGATACTTTTGATGATATTCTCATTTCCTTCTCGTCTTCTTGTTATGCAATGAATGCCTTTCATGTGATGAATGTCTTCTCGTTTGATAAGTAGTTATGAGTTATGCTTAACCCGGGGGGTCGTGATGACCATACCCTCGTGGAGATAGACTGATCTATCGATTGAGGAATGAGTTATGCTCAATCCGGGGGGTCGTGATGACCATACCCTCGTGGAGATAAACTGATCTATCGATTAAGGAATGAGTTATGCTCAATCCGGGGGGTCGTGATGACTATACCCTCGTGGAGATAGACTGATCTATCGATTGAGGACTCCAATTTTACCAAGGGTAGTAAATTGGCCAAGAGAACGTATGTAATTCTCTTCTGGGCTATTCGAATCCAAGTGAATGGAGTAGCGGCCAAAAGAAGACGTCTTTAGTTTTTATTCATCCAAAAGGTTTTATGGAGTTACATCGAATCAAGGGAAATATTGTAGCAAATGTTCCACGTGCCAAGGGCGTCGTACGGGTCTCCCTTGCATATCTTCAAGATAATAGGTACCGGGTCGCACAATTTTGATAACCCGATACAGGCCTTCCCAATTTGGGTCCAACGAACGAGCAGGAACTCCGAGGTTCTGCCTAAGGACCAAATCACGGAGTTGGAAAACTCTAGGTCGAACTTTAGTGTTTCGATAGCGAGCGATGCGTTGTTGATATGCAGTTGCTCGCATCTGGGAGGCATTTCTGCGCTCTTCCAAGAGATCAAGATGAAGTCGCAGACCTTCCTGATTACCTGCGGGGTCATACTGCTCGATCCGATACGAGGGCACTTGGATTTCCACTGGTACTACTGCGTCGACACCAAATGCTAAGGAAAAAGGGGTTTCGCCTGTTGATGTACTAGTCGTAGTTCTATATGCCCATAGTAATTCTGGCAAAAGTTTCGGCCACATACCTTTACATTCACCTAGCTTGGTCTTTAAGTGGTGCTTGATGATTTTATTCACTGCCTCAACTTGCCCATTTCCCTGGGGATGATATGGAGAGGTGCGGACGTTACGTATCTTCCACTTGTCACAAAATTCATCGAAAGCTGTATTGTCGAACTGCGTTCCATTGTCGGCGATTATAGTGTGGGGGAGTCCATAACAGCATATGATATTTCTCCATATGAACTTGGTAGTTTATTTCTCAGTGATTTTGGCTAATGGTTCTGCCTCGGCCCACTTGGTGAAATAATCGACCCCTACTATTGCGAACCTATTTTGTCCTTTTCCGGTAGGCAAGGGCCCGATAATATCGACCCCCCATTGAGCGAAAGGCCAAGGGCTATCGACTGGAGTCATTTGTTCGGACGATACATGAGGTATAGGAGAGTATCGCTGGCACTTGTCACATTTTTTGGAGTATTCAATTGCATCTGCTTTCATAGTGGGCCAAAAATATCCTTGCCTCATCGCCTTATATGCTAGGGATCGCCCCCTTGGGTGGTTACCACATGCCCCCTGGTGTATTTCATCGAGAACACGACGTGCGTCTTTTGGATGAAGACACCTTAAATAAGGCAAGGAAAAACTCCTACGCAACAATATTCCATCCTGTAAGGTATACTTGGCGGCTCGATGACGAATTTGTCGTGCGACTTTCTTATCGTCTGGAAGGTAACCATCTCTGAGGTAAAGGAGTATGGGATCCATCCAACACGGAGATAGTTGTACCGAAGTTACCTGCTCGAGAGTTGCCTGATCGATACTCGGATTCTGAAGATGCTCGATGGGGATTGAATGTGATAACTCAGATTCTGGTGCAGAGGCGAGCTTTGCCAGGGAATCTGCGAGTTGGTTCTTCTCGCGAGGGATATGAATTATTTCATAAGTCTTCAGTTTTGCGAGCAGGATAAGGACACGAGATTTATAAAAGGCCATCCTTTCTTCTCTGGCCTCGAATTCACCGAGAACTTGGTTGACAATAAGCTGGGAGTCGCTGTGAATGAGCAGATTTTGTATTGAAAGGACAATTGCTAGTTCGAGGCCAACGATCAGGGCCTCATATTCTGCTTCATTGTTTGAGATGCGAATATCAAAACGTAAAGCGTATCGGAAATGCGACCCGTCTGGAGCGACTAGAATTAGGCCCGCTCCACTACCGATGGCCCGCGACGACCCGTCCACGAAGAGTGACCAGGAAGGTTGGTCGCTGGTTGCGGAGTTGTCATCGGAAGAGGAGTATGTGAATTCGGCGATAAAGTCAGCCACGGCCTGGCCCTTGACTGCGGGCCTGGGGCAGAACGAGATATTGTGCTCGCTAATCTCGACTGCCCATTTAGTTAATCGTCCGGAAGGCTCAGGTTTTTGAAGGACTTGTCGCAACGGATGATTTGTTGGTACTAGAATAGCGTGGGCTTAAAAGTATGGTCGCAGTTTTCGAGCTACCGTGACTAAAGCCAGGGCCAACTTCTCCATATCAGAATAACGAGTTTCAGCGTCCACCATTGCCCGACTGATATAATAAACGGTCCTTTGTATCCCGGAATCTTCTCTTATTAAAGCGGCGCTAACGGTCGTGGAAGACACAGATAAATAAAGGATGAGTTGCTCGTGCGCTACAGGTTTAGATAAAACAGGGGGTGTGCTCATATATCGCTTCAGTTGTTGAAAAGCTTCTTCGCACTGTGATGTCCATTCCCAATCAGATTTTGCTGTAGCACGGAGGAGCTTAAAGAAGGGTAAGCATTTGTCAGACGCTCGCGAGATGAACCTGTTCAACGATGCGACGCGACCAGCCAAATGCTGGACGTCCTTAAGAGTGGTCTAGGATTTCATTTCTATCAATGCTTTTATTTTTTCGGGATTTGCCTCAATCCCTCGCTGGCCGACCATGAATCCGAGAAACTTTCCAGCAGATACTCCGAATGTGCACTTTTCTGGATTCAACTTCATCTGATATTTCCTCATCAGATCGAAGGCTTCTTGAAGGTTAGAAAGATGATCATCTTCTATGATACTTTTCACGAGCATGTCATCGACGTAAACTTCCATATTTCTGCCGATTTGGGCTGCGAATATTTTATTGACGAGGCGCTGATAGGTGGCCCCTGCATTTTTAAGACCAAACGGCATTACCTGGTAGCAATATAATCCCCGATCTGTGATGAAGGCGGTATGCTGGCTATCAGGTGGATGCATCATGATCTGGTTGTAACCAGAATATGCATCCATGAAACTAAGCAGAGATGTCCAGCTGTTGAATCGACCAACTGGTCGATTCGCGGCTTCGGGAAGCTATCTTTGGGACACGCTTTGTTCAAATCTAAATAATCGATACACATTCTCCATTTGCCATTAGCTTTTCGGACGAGAACTACGTTCGCGACCCATTCTGGGTAGTCAACTTCTTTTATGAAATTGACTGTTAGCAGCTTCTCGACTTCAGTTTTTATTGCCATTTGCCTTTCTGCAGTGAAGGCACGTCGACGCTGGTGTACGGGTTTATGCTTCGGGTCGATATTCAGACGATGTGTGATGACGTTGGGGTCGATGCCTGGCATATCTTTGTGAGACCAAGCGAACACGTCTTGGTATTTGGTGAGGAAACGAACCAGATCTTCACGATAGACACCGGTTAAAGAGGATCCAATGTATACGACTTTGGACGGGTCGTCTTTAGTTAATTGAATCGCCACTGTTTCTTCCCCAGGAGTTCCTGATTGGAGGATGTTCTCTCTCGGATCTAACGAGGTATCTGTCGAGGAGTTGGGTGAATCTTGTACTATCACCATAACGGGCGTCGCTTGCGCTTTCTTTCGATCTTGTAAGGCTATCTCATAACAAGACCGGGCCTCTTTTTTATTTCCTCGTACAACCCCAACACCATTTGGGGTAGGGAACTTGACGCACAAATATAAAGGATGTAGAGCTGCCCCAACCTTATTAAGAGAGGGTCGGCCCAAAATGGCGTTGTATGCTGATCTTCGGTCCACCACAAGGAAATTTATGAAGACAGTTGTCTTCGCTAGACTCTCCCCAAAGGTAACGGGAAGGTCAATGCTTCCTTCAGGCGTCACCACTTCGCCCCCGAAGCCAACGAGGGGAGTTGAGACTAGCTTGAGTAGACTTCTGGCGAGTGCCATTTTGTTGAAAGCTTCCAGGTACAGAATATCAGTGGAGCTACCTGTATCCACCATAATACGATGGGTTAAATAGTTTGATACCTTCAGAGCGACCACGATAGAATCTTCGTGAGGGAAGTGAATTCCCTCTGCATCTTCGAGAGAGAAGGAAATCGGAGGATGACTGGTTTTCGATGCACTGGGTGTATGTTCCAGCCAGTAGATGTGCTGGGGCTTCTTGGACGCTTTACGAGTGTATGCTTTTCTTGAAGCTTGAGAATCGCCACCGCATGCTGGTCCCCCGATGATGGTACGGATTTCGCCGGTAGGTTCAGCGTCTTCTTGTGCAGTATGATGGTGAGGCGACTTCTTCTAGCTGGGTGAGGCTTTTGCCCTTTCTGGTGATCGACCTTGACGAGCAACCTAATCTTGGAGATAGCCCTTTCGAATGAGAGCTTCGGTATGATCCCGCAGAGTTATGCAGTCTTGGGTTCTATGCCCATGATCTTTGTGGAAGTAACAAAACTTGCCCTTATCTCTCTTTTCAGGATCAGATTTGATCTTGCCCGGCCATTTTACATATGGTTTATGTTTGATCTCCATTAACACCTTTTCATGGGATTGGTTGAGAGGAGTGTAGTTATGATATTTACCAGAATAAGGCTTCTTGGGAGAACGGTCTCGTCGATCACGCCGATATTTCTTATCTGAGGGTGAGATTTCCTCCGGTTTGCGCTTCTTACTTGGTATACCATGACGTGATAGAGCAACTTCTTCTGCATTAATATACTTCTGAGCCTTTGCTTGGAACTCTGCCATGGTTTTTGGAGGGCTTTTATCTAAGGCGAATCTGAACTTCTCGCTTGTAATTCCGGCTATGAGGGCAGTGAGGCCCTTTTCTTCTGTGTAGCTTTCCGTTTGGACGGCCTCAGCGGTAAATCGTACCGTGAACGGGATGATTGTCTCACCCGGTTGCTGTTTCAATTCCATTAAATGGGACGCTGGCTTCTTGGTGCGGATGCTTCCCATAAATTGAGAAAGGAACAACTCCGACAGTTGTGAAAAGGAGGCGATAGATTGAGGCCTCAAACCCCGGAACCACGTACGAGCTGTTTCTTTTAAAGTTAGGGAAAAAGCTCTACACATGATTTCTGACCCATGTCCCTCTAGTTCCATGAGAGACCTATAAGTTTCCAAGTGTTCGAGCGGATCGCCAATACCTGTATATGGAGTGATGACAGGTGTACGATATTTTCTAGGTAGAGGTGCTCCCATGACCTCACTGGTGAAAGGAGATTCAGATTGATGTATCGAGGCTACCACAGCTGATGGTCGATTTGCCTGATATCGCTGCTCCATGACATCAAAACGATCATGGATTCTCTTGAGATCTCCTTCCCATGGTAAAGTATAACCTGACGTTTCAACTGTGGACCCATGGGATTGATGTAGACAAGAAGCACTAGAATGCACGGAATGTGGAGGTTTCACAGGAGGTTGGTTGTCTAGCGGCGTTTGATTTGATGGAGGATGATTTAACTGAACCTGTGGCTCGTCCACAGAATGCCTAGAGGCCACCGGTATGGGTTGCGGTGGTAAACCTTCGGAAGATCGTCTCCGCGGCTCTGGGAAATGATGATCGAGCCGATTAGAGAGGGATTCAACCCTGGCATTGAGGGCCAAGAGGGTATTTGTGAGGGAACGCATGACGTCGTCTTGACTTCCTGGAGCCTCAAATAACGGGTTCGCCGATGGCACGTTCGGAACTCCTTGAAGGTTATTTGTTGATGTGGTTTGAGGGATAGGTACAGATTCCGTCTCATCAGGCAGAGGTGGTGCCTGCCTTGAAGTGGAAGGATGAACCGTCTTCTTCGGGGGCATAGTAGACAGTGGTAAGAACGATTGACTTTAACGATCAAGTCGTTCCCACAGACGGCGCCAAACTGTTTACGTCGAATTTTGTAACTGGATTCACCAGACGTTCACCTTCCCTCTAAGCTTTTGGATTTCCTCCTCGGACCTGAAAAGGGACAGAAAGCAACTAGGGGTGGCCGGTATCCAGCCGTTAGCCCTCCGATGCTTAAGTCAGATAGGGCGAAGAAAATAGAACAGCCAATCACCGGTGGTAAAGATTGAATATTGTGTACCTGTATCTTTAATGGAGTCATCTTTATATAGATCTGAAGTGGTTCAGTCTATTACGTAAGATACCAAGATCCTGCTGATCTCATGGGATAAGGTTCTTATCCTGCTTACCCTTAGATAGAGGAGTGATCTAATCCAATTACTCATCTGATCAGTTACGTTCCTTGATAATAATCCCTTGGGACTCGGAACCATAGAAGAAGATAAGCCCAAAATCGGCCTATACGGGCTGCTGGTACTGAAGGCTAAGGGGTGTCATCACTGATTTATCAGGAAGCTATTCGCATGCTGGAAGATGCTCATGAGACCAAGTGCTCATACATTGAGATGTGACACCTTTCAACGACTCGTGGTAAGGACTGCTCGCAGGTAAAAAACAACTTCTCTCGCACTCCAATATTCGACTATCGACCACAAGGGCTCGAAGACTTGGTAACCGTGTGCCGTTTTTCCTAATATGCGAGACGCGAACAAGTGTTCTCGATAGTCGAATAAATGTGCTCGCGGGATCGGAGCATCGTCAGAATATACGAGTCGCGAACAGACTTTCTCGGTAGTTGAACAGAGGTGCTCGCGGGATTGGGGCATCGTCAGAATATACGAGTCGCGAACAGACGTTCTCGATAGTCGAACAAAGGTGCTCGCGGGACCTGGACGTCATGAAGATAATAATAAGCCTCGAGCGGACGATCTCCGCTATTTTTTACTATAACAGTACCGCTTTTAAGACCCCCATTAGAATGTCTCCCTATAGACTTTTCTATGGGAAAGCTTGTTAGTTGCCCGTGGAATTGGAACATAGGGCTTATTGGGCAATAAAGAAGATGAATTTTGATTCTGACAAAGCTAGCTCATTACGCAAACTTCAATTGAATGAACTTGCAAAACTCCGGAACGAGGCATATGAAAATGCGAGAATTTACAAGAACAAGAAGAAGATGTTCCATGATAAGAACATTCTTCGTAAGACCTTCACGATTAATCAAAAAGTCCTTATGTATAATTCTCGCTTACATTTATTTTCGAAAAAATTGAGATCTCGATGGACCGGTCCCTACATTGTACAAACTGTCTACCCATATGGGATCGTCGAGTTGTTGAATCCAAGGAACGACAACATCTTTAAGGCGAATGGTCAGTGGTTAAAGCCGTTCTTTGAGAAGTTTCCTTCAGAAGGTATGTTCATACCTCTGACTGATCCTGTGTATTAGGATGTTTGATCTCCTCGTCTGATGGAGGTATAGAGTAGTTAGGATTAGGATTTTGTTGCTTTTGTATAATTTTTCATAGGTTTCTTAGAAGGAGGTAGAATTCCACTTTTCATTCTCTCAAGTACTATCATTCCTCACTCCCTTTATTTTAGAATTGCTCTTATGTTTTGCTCATGGAATAACTTTTACATTGAGGACAATGCCAGATTTGGTTGGGGGGTGTAGGATCACTAGGATGTATCCAGTGTTTTGTAACATCTCGAGCAATTATGTAGGAATTTTTTTTCAATTTTTCTAAAATTCAAAACTCTTTTGGAAAAACTCTTTTGAAAAACTTTGTTGCTATGCATTCGAGATTATATGAGTATAAGAAGAGGAGATACGAAGTAAGTGATGTTGCAAGCTTTGAACCTCTCTTAATATAATGGTTTTATATATGAATTCCCCTATTTATATGATTAATAAAAAATTTGAACACTTTTACACCTAGTTCACATTACACGATTTTCATGATTTGAAAGGATTATGTGATTTTTGGATTGGCTAGACTTAGATTTGAGGTGTTGAGGAACCAAGTCGGGGTACTTTGTCCATCCTTGTCCATGGGAAAATAACGAAAGATATGAATTTCTAAAAATCCTATCTAATGTAAAAGAAAAAGGAAAAGGAAGGATAAAAATTGGGAATGATGGAAAACAAGGTGGAAAATTCCGAGAAGGGCTACCTATTACCAACCGGGGGATGGTCTAACCGTAACCAAAGCCGAAAATGGGACGTAGTGTGAAAGCCGTCGGAAGGACGGTAAGGTAAATTCCTGTCATAGGCTTGTTGTTGCTCTATACACCTTGAGATCTATAGTTTAGTTGATTTATGAAGAAGATAATCACAGAAACTCATGAGATGAACTTTCACTATGCACCTGGGTTGAATTTGTTCGAGTTTTTCTGTTTATCAATCAATCAGCTGGGATTTCATATGGACACTTATTATGTTTTGAGAGTTTCAGGTTTCAACCTCTATCACCTAATTTTTCTGAATTTTACACTTGTATGTCTTGGAATGGATAGAAACATAGTTTCTAAAGGAGAGTTGGTTTTTGGAGAATTGAATTTGTTTCATACATGTTTTGCTCAGGACTAGTAAAATGCGGGTTGGGGGTGTGTTAAGCTCTTAAATGTGCATATTCTAACGCCCCATTTTATCATTAACTATGCTTGAAATATATGATTAAAGACCCAACTAATGCATGGTTTGTGGTTATAGGAATGAGAGAGAAGAGTCATCAATAGAAGGGTTAAAGACGTTATTTACAAGCATTGAAGATTACAAGATCAAGCGTCAAAGGATGGAAGAAAGAAGCAAAGGAGAGAAGAAAGAAAACAGAAGAATACACTGAAGACCGGTCATCTGACCAGTTGTCCATAGCCCAGGACCGGTCGTCCGACCGGTCCGAACACTCAATAGAAGGGGCCATACTGCATAGCTTGCTGGACCATCCACGACCGGTCGTCCACTGCTCAGACCGGTTGTGCGACCGGTCCTCGAATTAAAAATCTGCATTCGAATTTATGAAAAAGTCTCTGGACAATTTTTGCATTTTTAGACCGGTCGTGCAACCGGTCATCTGCGTAACAGAGCGTGTTCCACAAGCTTCGATTATCTCTGCGCAGTCCGAGATTTCATGAGCAATCTGGAACTCTCCGCACCATTCTATAAAAGGGGACCTAGGGCTTCTTCCTAAGGCATCCTAGAAGAGATTGAGCAAGGTGGGAGACGGTAGAAGTCGGATTCGGAGTTCTATAACTCCTCCTAGTTTGTTTTTCTAGTTTATGCTTTGTTTAATTGTTTTCATGTTTCCTTGGATCATGAACGGCTAAACCTCTTAGCTAGGGCTAAGAGATGAAGCTTGTAGTGAATCTAAGATGTTTCAATTCGTTGGATTTGGTTTCAAGTTGGATTATTAGTGAAGAACAATGGTTTGAAGTTTAAATAAAGTTCTAAGTAGTTTTTCTTAATCTTATGATGGCTCATGGATGTTTAAAAGAATTGCTTGAGTTCTTAATTGTTTTGAGTTATTCTAGACCTGTATGATCCGAGGAATTGGATTCAATACGCTCTAAACATATGATCCTCATGTGGGAACTTCATACCAAAAGTCTATTTTTCTGAAATTTCTGGATTATGTGAGATTGTGTATGTGATTTGGATCAAGTTCAAATCATGATCTAATTATGCTTAGTGACAGAGTTTAATGATGATTATGATCTTAACCTATTGGAATTAGGATTGACCTATGCAATTGAGTGTGCTCAAGTCCTAGCTTGAATTGAGAGAATCATGTGCATGATCCACACATATGACAGATTGGTTGTTTTAACTGCTCTATCATCCGACTAAATAGAACTTAATTTCGATTCTAGTTGAAAAAGTGAGAAACCACAGCGAATTGAGCATCAAGGATTGCCACAAGTGGATCCTTGAACCCCTAGTGCCTTTTATTAATTAATTACTTTCAGTTTAGTTCAAAAGTGTTATCTTCATCAAATTACTCAAATTTTGATAGTTAGCTCTTCAGTAGAAACCATTAGAAGTATTCTGTGATTTCCTACACAGGTCCCTATGGATCGACCTTGGTCTTATCGAGATTATTACTACATCGCAACCCTACACTTGGGGAAGCGAACAGATAGCAGGGCTCACACGTAAAGTAGAAGCCATGTAATTAAGGAAGGCCAATGCTATTAAAACCAGGGAGACTGAAAGTGTTTGTGACATTTGTGAGAGCGATGCACACATTACTAAGGGTTGTCCTACAATCCCGGCTTTTCAAGAAGTGTTGCACGATCAACCCAAAGCCATGAATACTTATCAAAGACCTTTTAATGCCCCAGTGTCAAACACGTATAATCCTAATTGGCGGAACCATCCCAACTTCAGTTGGAGAAACGGACCAACTGCCAATGCTAATCCACTAGCACTCCTTATGTGCCCCCACAGAGGAAGACTCTGGAGGACACTGTGCAAAATCAAATCAATCAGAGCTTCATGCAAACCCTCCAAGAGCTTAAAACTGCGATGGAAAGATTCGAATCTCGCCTAATTGGACTCAAATCACGCCAGAATGTTAGGGAGCGAGGGACCTTTCCGGCCCAACCTCAACCTAACCCAAGGGGACAGTATGAGGTGAATGATTCGGGTTCTTCCAACCCTCATGTTGAGCACACTAAATTTGTCACCACCCTAAGAAGTGGTAAGGTGATTGAAAAAGATATTCCTAGGACAGTTGATAAACCTAAGGAACCATCTAAATCGAAGAGTGATGACAGATCTAATGATGATAAACCTGAGAAGGAGACAGAGCATGTTTTCGAACTAGTGGTCCCATTTCCCCAACGCCTATTCTCATCTAAAGCAATAGTTAAAGCTCAAGATGTCTTGGAAGTTTTTAAACAAGTGAAAATCAACATACCCTTGTTAGATGCAATCAAGCAAATACCTTCATATGCCAAGTTTCTGAAAGATCTTTGTACTATGAAGCGCAAGCTCAATGTACAAAAGAAATTTTTTTTTTTACTGAACAAGTCAGTTCTATCATTAACCAGAACTCTCCCCCAAAATACAAAGATCCAGGTAGTCCTACTATTACTTGCATAATAGGGAACTCCGGGTCGAACAGGCACTTCTTGACTTGGGGACGAGTGTCAATCTTATACTCTTCTCGGTGTACGAACAGTTGGGACTCGGTGAATTGAAACCCACCAAGACCACCTTGCAACTTGCGGATCGATCTGTACGGATACCGAGAGGAGTAGTGGAAGATGTGTTGGTAAAGGTCGACAAATTCTACTTCCCAGTAGACTTCATCGTCTTGGATACCCAACCTGTAGCAAATGTTAGCACCCAGATACCTGTTATTCTTGGCCGACCATTCTTAGCAACTTCCAATGCTGTGATCAACTGCGGGAATGGGGTCGTGAAGTTTTCATTTGGCAATATGAAGTTAGAGCTAAATGTTTTCAACATGTGTAAACAACAAGGGAATGATGATGAGATCCATAACGCCAACCTGATCGATACCCTCATGGAAGAAGAATTCCTTCTAACCTCTCTGTCCGAACCCTTAGAAGCATGTCTAGCCCACTTCGTTGATTCTGATGATGAGATGATTTTGAAAGTGGTGAATGGATTGTTAGAATCCACCCTTGTACATGATACAAACCAATGGAGGCCTCATTTTGAAAAACTCTCTCTAAATGATTCACGACCTCTACCATCAAGAATTGAAGCACCAAAGCTTGACCTGAAGCCATTACCTTTGGAATTGAAATATACATACTTGGGTCAAGACAATACTTTTCCTGTGGTTATTTCATCTCACCTTGATAAAGACTAAGAGAACAAATTGAACAATGTTCTCAAGGAACACAAGGATGCCATAGGTTGGACAATTGCTGACATCAAGGGAATTGATCCCTTGATTTGTACCGATAGGATACACCTCGAGGAGAATGCTAAACCCTCTAGATAACCACAATGGAGATTGAATCCAAACATGACTGAAGTGGTTAGAGCCAAGGTCCTCAAGCTTTGGATGTGGGTATCATCTACCCTATTTCAAATAAGCCAATGGGTAAGTCCAACCCAAGTAGTACCCAAAAAATCTGGAGTTACCATAGTTGCGAATGTAGACAATGAGTTGGTGCCAACTAGAGTCACTACTAATTGAAGAATGTGCATCGACTATAGGAAACTGAATACTGTCACTAGGAAGGACCACTTTCCTTTACCATTCATTAATCAAATGTTAGAGAGGTTAGCTGGTCACTCCTATTACTGTTTCCTGGATGGGTACTCTGGATACAACCAAATAGAGATTGCCTTAGAAGATCAAGAGAAAACCACATTCACTTGTCCATTTGGCACCTTTGCATATAAGAGGATGCCTTTCGGACTGTGTAATGCTCCTGCCACTTTTCAGAGATGCATGCTCAGCATTTTCTCTAACATGGTTGGACATTTCTTAGAAGTCTTCATGGACGACTTCTCGGTTTTTGGTTGTTCCTTTGATGAATGTTTGAACCATTTACAATTGGTCTTGACAAGGTGTGAAGAAAAGAATCTTGTTTTAAATTGGAAAAAGTGTCATTTTATGATTCAAAAGGGAATTGTTCTTGGACATATTGTTTTGTCCAACGGAATAGAAGTAGACAAGGCAAAGATCGACTTAATTACCAACCTACCGGCCCCCAAAAGTGTACGAAACATTCGTTCCTTTTTGGGCCATGCAGGATTCTATAGGAGATTTATAAAGGACTTCAGTCATATCGCTCATCCATTATGCAATCTCCTACAAAAGGATGCTCCATTCGAGTGGACCAATGACTGCTAAGAAGCTTTCATCAAGCTTAAAGGCATGTTGACCAGTGCATCGATACTGCAACCACCCGATTGGACTATACCTTTTGAAATCATGTGTGACGCAAGTGACTATGCTGTTGGGGCAGTTTTGGGGCAAAGAAAAGACAAGAAGCCTTATGTTATATACTACGCAAGTAGAACCTTGAATAGTGCGCAAATGAACTACTCTACTACGGAAAAGGAACTCCTTGCCGTAATCTTTTCACTTGACAAGTTCAGGTCCTACCTGATTGGGTCCAAAATTGTGATTTTTACTAATCATGCGGCTCTCAAGTATCTTCTTTCTAAGAAAGATGCTAAGCCTCGCTTGCTTAAGTGGATCCTTTTGCTCCAAGAGTTCGACCTTGAGATCAGAGATAAAAAGGGAGTAGAAAACGTAGTAGCTGATCACTTGTCTCGCCTAGTACTCTCTGATTCCTTAGAGACGACACTGATAAAGGACACTTTCCCTGATGAACAGTTGTTTGAAGTCTCTTGCAAACCTTTGTTTGTTGACATTATTAACTATCTTGCTGCAGGTAGAATTCCGAGTCATTGTGTAGACACCCTACCTTCGACTACAATGTTGGTAGAGATAGCTAAATGAATGGAGGACCATACCCCCAAAGCCCATGTCCAAACCCAGCTAAACTCACCCTTGTAAGCCCCAATCTATAGCCCAGCTCAAGCCTAAACCCAGTCAACTCACCCCTAAACATCAGCCTGAAAAACCCCCCATAAGAAAAACCAGTCAAAAAATCCTTAAAAAGTCAAACTTGGTGAGTCAACCCACTGAGTCAAATCACTGAGTCAACTCACCAAGTCAGTCCAGCCCATGCACCCAGTCAACTCACCGTGTCAACCCATCTTTCAAACCCAGTCAACTCACCTGGTTTCGAGTCACAGCTTTGGAGCAGGTCCGGACCCCGAACCTCGGGCTTTTCTGCTTCAGGTTTGGAGGCCGTACGCTTCAAAGCTGGAGCAGCGCGGCCATATGGGCGGCCCCCAGGGTGCCGCCCAAACATATTTACAGTAGCTGCCACTGCTCGCAGCTATAAATACCCCCCCCCCCCCCCCCCCCTCTCTTGTTTCGACATCCAGAAAAAATCCCTCAACTCCCAAAGAAATCCCATTAGTTCTGAGTCCATCTCCATCCCTTTAGCCCACTCCTCCACCAAGGAGAGCCCGAGTGAGAAGAGCCTAGCCCTGGTGTAGCCCAACCTGACCTTGGTCTAAGTCTCCCAAGCTATCCAACTCCTGATCTAGCCACTCGAAGCAAACCCTTGCGACACCTCCGTCCATCCAGCTACTCTTTTACCAGCATCATCTCATTCACATCTAGCATAAGTGCAACATTTACTTTTCTTCCAACCCCCCTGCTTATCATGTCACTATAAGCACTTTGATTATTCAAAATACACAGCATGCATCCCGCATAAAGCACCTGTTAGTTCAAGCGTATGCTCTGAGCTTGCCTGTTAATGGAAACCTGTTCATCAGAAACTCTTACTGTTCAGACCAGCATTCATGCATCATATCATTCATGAGAATATATGAGGATTCAATCAGATTTTCAAGTACTAGTTCGATTTTTTGAAGTAGAGACCGTACTTTACGAGCAGTGTGGGGTACTTAACAACTTCTCACCCTGTAACCATGATCCCTTAGCTCGAATCTCTGGTCGCAGATCAAAAGGAGTCATTTTAGAGGAAGGAATCTTCGGATCCCCTTCTCTAACGTTTCTACGAGGTCTAGCCGACTGTAGATTCGTTGTAACTGGCTAGTGGTGACTCCGGTCTTATACAAAGTCACTCAACATATCCAATTTAACCCGACAACCGATAAAGAGCCCTCAAGAACGAGGCGAGCCAGTGGCACAAACGGCGATTCACGCGCACGCACCCCCTTTTCTGAAAGGAAGGGAGAATCTGGGAGTGCGGAGAGGCGAGCGTCCACAGAATGGTGACTCCACTTGGGGAAAATGTTATTCCCACTGGTCGTGATCCAACTTGAAAAATAAAATCTCTCCTGTACTTGAAAGTCAATTAGTCCTCATACAGTCTCATCTGCATAGCATTCTATCCAAAAACAAAAAAAAATAGAAAATCCCCAAAACCCAAAAAAAAGAGAAGAGAATAAAGTATATTCCTCACCATTGCGCCTCATCAGGCTCAACATCTTCGGAAACAACTTCGCTTCTGCAGCATAATCCGCACTCGAGCTCAGCAAACCATGTCCGACCACGAAGAGGAAGCTCACCTCTTCCCCGCCCTCGACCTGGCCGAAGAGCAGCCTCCAGCGCAACAACCAATTGAGAATATGTAAGACCCGTACCCTAAATTGCCCTCCGTACGTTTAGTTTCCGGTACCGGTACGTCCCGGACGGACCAGATTAGAGAGCCTTGATCGCGACCCTAATTTAGTACCGCAACGACCCAAGACTTGTACCCTTGCGACCGCGCGGGCGCCACGATTCCAACGCCTCGCGGCACGCCCCATTGCGATACCCGGTGTGTAAGATGCATACGTTCGTGCAATTCGAGGTGGGCCACGCAACGCGCGTGTGGCATGGGCCCCACTTGCACAATTCCCAACAACATGTCAAATCTATCACCATCACCCTCACCCATACCCCCATCATTATCTAACCATCATCACCAACTCCAACCCATACCTCTCTCCCAAAGTCAACTCCAACCCATTCCTCCCATCCCATCATCATCATCATCACCTAAAGTACCCCCCTCTCCCATACAAGAGCCATACGTGGGGGGGGTGGCCTCTCAATTCCAAGATTTGAGAGAAAAAGAGAAAAAAAAGGAGAGAGAAAGAGATTTGAGAAAGAGAGAGAAGAGAAAGAAGAGAGAGAAGTAGAGAGATTTGAGAGATTGAGTGAGTTTAGAGAGAGATTTAGAGGGAGATCAAGAGAGAAAGAGAGAGATTGAAGGTGAAGATCAAGTTTGGAGGACCCCGATCATCATCCGGACCGTCCGATCGGCAATCTAACCGTCCAACCATCATTGTGAGTGCAAACCTTCCCCCCTTCTTTTCGTTTACTTTTCATTTTCTTCCCTTGGGCCCACCTTGTGATGGGCAATGAGATGGATGGGCTGGATCGTCCATGAATGGGTCCCACCTTTTGATGGTGTGGATCCCACTTGGGGGCCTATTTTGTGGCATATTTAGTGTGGCCAACATACCACTATGACGTATGTTGTTCATCCACGCTGTCCACCATGTGGGCCCACCATGTGATGGCCCAGCTGATAGATGGAGTGGATCTTACACATGTGGGCCCCACTTGAAATTATTAAAGAAAAAAAAGAGTAAAGAGATGGCCGCTGGACAGCCAGCGTCCAGAGGACGCTGCTGCCCAGCAGCGCTGGGACGAAGCCCTTTGGGCATGACCGTGGGTTCCCACTTGTGGGACCCACTTTGATGCATGTATTCGATCCACACCGCCCATCAGTTTCTCCAGCTCATTTTGGGGTTGGACACCAAAAATGAAGCAGATCCAGATCGTAGGTGGACTGCAACATCGAAAACAGTGGAGATAATGTTATGGACTGCTAAACTTCTTGGGCCCACCATGACATTTGTAGACAGAATCACCCGCCCAATATTGGGCTTATTAGGTCCCCAGCGAGCTGGGAAACCTGATAGATGGAGTGGATCTTTCCTAAGTGGGCCCCACCTGAAATAAACTAGAGAAAAGAAAAAGAAAAAAAAAGAAAAAAAAAAGAAAAAAAAAAGAAACATGGACGCTGGACGTCCCAGCGTCTGAGACGCTGGAAACGTCCAGCGTACGCTGGAGGGGTTAGTGGGGTCCCCACTCGTGGGACCCACCTTGATGTTTGTGTTCCATCCACACCGTCTATCTGTTTTCCCATATCATTTTAGGGCTAAGGCCCAAATCTGAAGCCGATCCGAATTTTAAGTGGACCGCACCGCATGAAACAGTGGGGAGACAATTTGTATTGCTGAACTTCCTCGGCCCACCTTGATATTTGTAGCCCCCAAAACATACCCAATATAGGACTCTATGAGTTCCTTATGAGCCAAGGAAACCGTTAGATGGGGTGGATCATCCTCTTGTGGGCCCCACTGGGCGAAAACCATAGAAAAACAAAAAAAAAGAAAGAGAAAAAGGAGAGGAGAGGCGTCCGGGCGCTGGGCGTACCAGCGTCCACGGATGCTGGGCTCGCTGCCCATCTGAAGGCCACCCTGTGGGTCCCACCATGATGTGTGTGCTATATCCATACCGTCCATCCATTTGGGGAGATCATTTTAGGGCATGGCCTCAAGAATGAGACAGATCCAAATCTCCAGTGGACCCCACGACAGAAAACAGTGAGGACAGTGACAGACCGTTGAAACTACCTATGGCCCACCATGATGTTTATTTGAGATCCAACCTATTCATGAGTTCACACGTGTGAAAGGGAGGGAAAACAAGATATCAGCTTGATCGAAACTGCTGTGGGCCCCACTTGTTGAGAGTAAAATAAAAAATATATATATATATATATAAAAATATAAAAAATAATAATAATAATAATAATAATAAAATGCTGCTGCTGGACAGACAGCGTCCAGGGGACGCTGCTGCCCAGCAGCTTAGCCTATATGGGTAATGTCAATGGGCCCCACTCGTTGGGCCCACCTTGAATGTATGTGCTTTATCAATCCAGTCCATATGTTTTTCCAGCTCATTTTAGTAGCTGAGCCCAAAATTTAAGCACATCCAAATGTCAAGTGGGCCATGCCACAGGAACCAGTGGGAATAATGATCTCCACCGTTGAAATCTTCCCAGCCCTACAGTGATGTTTATTTGTCATTCAACCTGTTCATAAAATCACATGTATATGGGTAAATGGAAAATAGAAATATTAGTTTGATTCAAAATGCTTGGGGCCCATTTGGGTGCTACGCTCTATGGGTCCCACCACGATGTATCTGTTTTATGTATGCCGCCCATCTGTTTTTCCATATTATTTTAGGGCCGGGGGCCCTCATAATGAGGTAAATACAAACCTCAAGTAGACCACATTGTAGGAAACCGTGGCCATTGATGCCCACCTTTGAAACCTTCCTTGGGGCCATTGTAATGTTTATTTTTCCATCTAACCAAAGGTGATGGGGCCCGACTTTGGGTCCCACCTTGATGAATGTTGAGTATATCGTGTCGTTCTTCTTGACAGGGGTGTGGGCCCAGTTTTAGGTGGGCCACACGTAGAAAATAAGGGTGATTGAATGCCTACCATTGGAAACTTTACAGGACCCATCTGTTATGTTTATTTGCCATCCTTCCTGTTCATAAGTCACCCAGCCATGGGTAGGGTTCCACACATGTGGTGTGCGGGCCCCACCATGGTGTTTGATTGCCATCTCACTTGATTAGTAGGAAAGCTCAAATATCGGGTTGATCCCAAACTGTTGTGGCCCATTGATGTATGTGGCTTCCCCACTCCTTTGTGCGGTTATACCCAACCACGGGTCCACCTTGTTATGCATGTGTTCTATCCACGTCAGCTATTGGCCTCCATGGTGCGATATGTATGTTGCCCATCGATTAGGACCGCCTTAATTGTTGTGCTTAATCCAAACCATCCAAATGAATGGACCCTAGCATGTTATGTACAGGATGGCCTTAGGACCACCTCTGTGTACGTGTTCGAATGACCGCATTGTCCATCCCGTGGACCCACCTTGATGATTAGTTGTGTAAACCCTTATTGAAAGGTCATCCTTAGAGTTTGCTTGATCCAAGTCACAGGACTACCTTCTTAAACTCACCCTGTGGAACCGTCTTGTCAATTCACCTTGTTAACTCACCATGTTGACCCGTCTTGTCAACCTGCCTTGTTGACTCACCTTGTTGACTCACCATGTTGATTGACCCTGGTAACTCAGCTTGTGTATACTCATATGACTCACCCCTTCTACCCTTGTACCCAACTATTAAAAGACTACCATATTGTGTATATCTCATCCACACCGTCCATTTACCTATAGGACGAGTATGGGGCTCATCCTCGACGTTCGTATGTCATCTAGGCCATCCATTATATGGAGCCTATCTTGTAGTATGAGGTTAGACCTGTTGTCCCTTTTTGGACCTCATTGTATTGACCATCTATCGTAGATTACCCTACTATTTATAATCCTCTGTCATGACATGTCTATCTTGCAACCCCCTTCTATGACATTACTTTTACGGACCATTATTGTGTTCATCTCTACTGTACTACAGGATTATGGGTCTCGGCATGATTTTGAGTATTCCACTCTTGCCGCTCAAGTAGGTTCTACCTTTGATGTGTCGGTAGTGTATTCAATCATTTTCTTTCCATTTGGGTTATCTAAATATTGAAGGTTAATCCACACCGTTTAGTTGTTGGACCATCTGTGTTGTTGTATACCATCCATTTAGAGTCTTATCTCTTTATGTTTCTTTGTATTATAAGTAAATTATCTTTTATGCTATTTTTAGTATGTCTGTTGCCACACGTAGTGTTATTTGGAATACTCATATGTGATCTTTATACTATATGCTTCGACGACCACCATGCATGTGTAATGAGTATGCATCCCGAATCACCATTGTTAGTTGGGGACCACTAGGGCATAAACGCATTCATAAAGCATTCGAGATGTAGTCGCGCAAATGTAATTCACGTGCTCTCTATCGCAAACCTCTCCAATAGGTATGGGACTATTCGAGGACAGGAATCTATCATCCTGACTTACACTGTATGGTAGGAATAGCTTAGCATACCTTGTAGCCCTTGGTGCGAGATTCCCTGGCTAGCGACATCCCGCACTATGACTCGATCATTCATATGTGTCCCCTCATCTTAATCATATCTCAAATAGGTTGGACTAGATTGATTTATAGCCATCGTGGTAGATGAATTACTTGTTGGCACTCATACTGTATACTTGACTCATGCATCATAAATGCTTGGCTCATCTGATTGTCTTGTATCAACCGGCCATATCGGTCGTGATTGTCGTGCAATTCATTACCAGCTGACGGTGACATTGTGTTTGAGACCTTATAGTTTTATGGTGCTCTTTGGAGACTTGCACGGGCATGTCGTCCCACGTTTGTATGCATGGTTGCATTTCGCACCGTCTGCTTGTGCCGCATATAGCATGGTTACTACGTTGCAACCACAGCTCCATCGTGGTTTGCAGGAACACCGGAAATATGTGATCTTTAAACAGGATGCCATAGATGTCCCTGGGTGAAAGTCCCTGAACCCGTTGGTACCAAGGTGGGTGCTCCATTCAAGGACCGGGTGGTTTAATCATACACCAGTATGCCGAATACTAGACGGCGGTGTTTTCCACTGCACGTGGTCAGTTTGGAAGGAGGTCTGACCTAACCTGCCGGAAGAGTGTTGGCAAAGGGGGTTGAGTTTGACCAGCTGTGAGTAGGTCCGCTATTGCACCAGATAGGCTTTGGCATTCTACTGGTGAGTAGTGAGGTCTGTGAGACCCCGGTGATGTTCCGTTTCAGAGATGGTATTGGTATCAGTGATGTGACTGATGTTCTGTATGGTGTGGGACGGTCCTGATGTGGGCGGGTGTGATGTGGGCGAGGCTGTAAGCCTGGGCGAGCTACCACACTGGGCGAGCTACCAGTTCCGAGTCCTGCATTGCTTACGTGATCGCATTATGACTGTTCGTATCTGGACCACTGTACTGAGATGTGGTGATTTGCATACATGCATTGGATCATTGTATGTGACATTAGGCCCTGTAGGCCATTGCATAGTAAGAGTATATAGCCTTGGTAGGCTGGTTACCTGTATTGCATGCTTGCATAGCCATGGTAGGCTAGTTATATGTATTGCATGCTTGCATAGCCGTGGTAGACTGGTTATTCATATCACATGATCGTGTAGCCTAATTGGGCGAAGTCTTGGTTTAAAGTTCTCATCATGCTTTACTGCTTACTCTGATATTATCATGCTTGTCATACGCATTGTGCACGCACACACGCACTCACAAAGCTTCGTTCGAAGCTTATGCACGTTTGTTACGCTGCAGGTTATACCAGAGTGTATCAGCAACGTTGAGTTGGAATTGGGAGTGCAGTAGCAGAAGGTGCCGGATTGTGCACAGTTTTTATATTTACGCATTGTGTATTTACTTTTCAGTACTGTATATAAACGAAAAGATTTAGTGGAAATATTGTGTTTGTCTTTGATGGTACTCATATTGTGATGCTCATGTTTTCAAAAAAAAATTCAGACCCTAAAATCCTCCTTGTGGTATCCCAGGATCGGAACCTGACGTGTAGGGTTAGGATCCGAGATCGGGGTACTACGGAGGCTGCCACCTCTGAATTCGGGTTACAGCGAATGGACGTCGAGAACCGAATTTGGGGAGTGACAGTATATGCCAATCATGCAAGAATTGGCACAAGGAATGAGAGCAATGCAAGAAATGCTCTTGCAATTCATGCAAGCACAAGCTACCGCAACGGCCAACAATCAAGTTGGCCCAGTTCAGCAATCTCAGCAGGCATGCCGGGTCCCTCCGGCCTCCAGCTCAAATCAAGCACAACCATTGGAGTCTGCCCAAGATTACCGACAACAACCATCTCAGCCCTTCGCTATGGGGCATCCTCCTCAATGCCTTCTCGCGACGACAAGACCGTCTTAGAGCGTTCCTATCGCAGGAACTTTCAGTCAACTTCCAGTCAATCTTGCAAGCAACAATCTTAGTAGATTTCAGCACGTCCTCGCCGATGGGACCCCTTTCCTTTCAGCATGTCCCCACCGATGAGACCTTTACTCAATTTCAGCACATCCCCGCCGATGGGATTTCAGTTCAATTTCCAGCAGTAGGGACAGCATTGGCAAATGCCCACAATGGGGGTCAGTGTTAAGCCCATATCAATCAGTGGACAATGGCGAATACCCAACAAGGGGGTCACTTCCCAGCATCTCAGCCTCCTACAAACAGGAGCACTTTTCAATTCCAGCACAATTTTCAGCAATCTTCAATTCAGCAAACTCCAGTTAATTTCCAGCAATCTTCAATTCAGCAATCTCCAGTTAATTTTCAGCAAGTTCCAGCTCAACCTTCAGTACAGTCTCCATTTCAGTTACAGTCCTTTCAAGCACAAGTTCGTCAGAATCCAGTTCAATCATCAAATCAATTTCAGCAACCCACGGTTGCCTTTCAACAAGCCCATAGGGTCAAAGACATCGACCATTATGCCGAGGAAGAACTTACCTTACTTCGAGAGGCACCAGTCGCTCGAACAGACCATGCAGGACTGGACGAGTTGCGGGAGCAGTTCCAGATCTTGTAAAATCAACTTCAGCGACAACAAGGAATCGTTCTACCTTCGACCAAGTTCAGAGACTTGTGTCCTTTTCCAGATGCTCAGATACCTCAAAACTTTGAGGTACCAAAATTCAAAAGATACGATGGCAGTGGTTGTCCCACAGCACACCTCAAGGCTTTCTATGGAGAGATGAGTGCAATCTCAGGAAATGAAGGGGCCCTCATTCGCTTGTTCCAAAAATCTTTGAAGGGCGATGCCCTAGATTGGTACACATCATTGGACTGCCATCGCATCAGGACTTGGGAACAAATTTCCCAGGCTTTCGTCGACAGATTTGCGTACAATCTCAATATGGCACCCAGAAGAGCCGACCTTACGGCTCTCAGGCAAAGGAGTGATGAAACGTTATCTGCTTATATGGGGCATTGGCGAGCGATAGCAGCAAGAATGCGGACACTTATCGATGACGAAGAACAAATCTCCATGATTGTTCATTCAACATATCCTGGCATATCTGGATATCTCATCTCGTATCCATATGCGAATTTCTCATAGTTGATCCATGCTGGGGAGCAAGTTGAAGCAGGAATCCGCGCAGGGACAATCTCCCCACGGCCTCATCAGGCCACTCCAGTCAAACGGAACAGAGTGGAAGGAAGACCTATCGGATATGGGAATGAAAACCGCAGCGGTTCTCCTCCTCATCCGACAGAGGTAAACAACATCATCACCACTGCCTAAGGCAACCAATATGCTCCCCGATAGGGACGTCAACCGTATCGGCAGAATCAGACTCAGCATCAATCTCAGAGGTATCAGCCACAACCAAATCCTCAACCACAGCCACAACCACCATGACAACAGCAGCAGTTCAGGGGGAACGTCCAATACTCATATCAGAATAGGCAGAATTACAAGGAGCTCAGGAAATTCACTCCTCTCACTCAGCCGCTCAGTCAAGTCATGGCTATGCTGGTACAAAAACAGTTACTCACTCTAATGGCACCCAGGCCTCCTCCAAATCCTCTACCTCCAAACTACCGAGAAAATGAGTATTGTGCCTACCATCAAGGGCGTGGCCACACCACTGATCGATGCATGACTCTGAAGAATGCCATACAAGATCTGATTGACAACCGCAAGATCGTCATCTTAGTCCCTGGAACTTCTCTAGCAGCTTCCACCAACATCCTTCAGAATCCTTTGCCTCAGCATTCGATGGACCCCAGTTCGTCTCGTATCCCCGCCATCAACAGCATAGAAGAAGGAGAGCGTCTCGATCACTTCTTCTCCCCTATCCAGTCCATTCATGCTTACACTTATGGGCCAACAAATCCTCCTCCGATCTTGCAAGGGGCAAACCCCTTTCCTCCTTCAGTCTCCGAGCCGTTAGTACTCGAAGGAGCACCTCCATATGATGCACCAGTTGTTCAAGGGCTCATCCCCCTGCATGGGGCACCTTACAGCCATTCGTGTTGGGAGCCGATCATCCTGGTAGGAGTACAGTCGTATATCGAGCCCGCATACGAACCTGTCGTTTTGCAAGGAGCAATTTCAGCTCAAGAACAATCCAATCTGCGATGGAGGGATTATACTCATAAGCAGCAAGAACCCATTGTCTTGGAAGGGACTCCTCCGGTCGAGCTGGTCATATTGCAAGGGGCAAGTCCTGGAGGTGTATCAATTATACTACAACAGCTGGGCCAAACAAAGAAACCCTCTGCCATATCAAGAGGACTAGTGTTCATTCCATTGGAACCTCCTGCTCCAGGAACAATCAAGCCAAGACCACGACCTTATGTGATCTATGAAGACAAGCCTCGATATTATCCCTTCAGCACAAGCAACAATGTGATCCTCAAGGCAAAAGCTCCATATAAGGAAGATTTGGTACCCACGCCAGCATCGTTGCTGTTGAGCTCTTAATTGTGCATATTCTAACCCCAATTCATCACTCATTATGCATGGTTTTCATGATTTAAAGGCTAATCTAATGCATAGTTTTGTGGTTGTAGGAATGAAAGAGAGACTTCATCATTCGGATGCTTTGAGGCCCTTCTTACATACCTTGAAGATTAAAGGAAAGGAAGAACAAAAGAGGGAAGAAGAAAGGAAAGAAGAGAAAGAAGAAAGGAAAGAAAAAGGAGCCCCACAAGGTGGTCCGACCAGTCAAGACCGGTCGGCCAACAATTCTGCCTTCTACAGAGGCTGCTGGACCAAACCAAACAGGTCTAGACCGTTCAAGACCGGTCCGCCAGCCCTGTCCGACCGGTCGGCCATGCAAGTTTAGCTTTCTAGATTTTAGACAGTAGGCTATTCCCCTTTTTGGATTTTCAGAATATTTTTTTGAAGCCATCTTGATGATATTTGGAAATCCAATACATTCATGTCGAAGAGGAGCTCGACCCCGAAATAACCCAAGTGGTTTCATGTCGATCAGAGCTACGGATTGATCGTGGCGGCCAAAACAATACGAAGTGTTCAGAAAGTTCCAGATTCCGCCTACTCCACTCTGGGCCGGTCCAGGTGACCCATCATTGATGATATGAACAATCTACTTTGACCATCTTCTATACCACATCCATATATGAATAACCACAAAGTTTCAGATCAAAAGGATGTGTGGTTTGATCGTACCGGTTGGAGAAAGATGGACCATCCAGAAAGATTCAACTATACAGAGTTTATAAAAGCCCTAAGTGTTCTAATTTTCGGCTCACATTCTGGGATTGTTTTGAACAATCTAATCCATCTATCATGTAGAGGAGGAAGTTTTCTACCAATGTTCAAAATTTATGATCAATCCAACATCTGTACACTCCAGATCGTTGAAAGCAAGATGACTGGTTCTGAAGGTACCCAAAGTGCGCGATTTTGAGAGGTGGTCGCTGATCTGATTGGTGGGCCCATTCAGAAGATAATTTTAGAAATCTAAATCATCTATGAGTAAGATCACATTACAAGAAAGCTACAAATCAAATTTGAAGGCAATCCGACCATTGGTTAAGCCATACGAAGCGAAACAAAATCTGTTATGTCGCGGTACTCTTGCTGTATTATAAAAGGAGGTGCTTTCTTCTATTCAAGGGCAACCAAGGACGTGGGGAGTAAGGAGTTCAAGTCATAGGAGGCTTCCTAGCCTCCTCCAGCTAGTTTTTCTTCCTTTTCTTAGTTCTAGTTTTATTTTTAATATGCTTTTCATTAGCTAATCTCTTAGCTAGAGCTAAGAGGTGAACCTTATAGCTTTCTTAGATTGTTTAATTCGTTTTATTGGTTTTAAGTTAGATTTCATGTTTAAGAACAATGGTTTGAAGTTTAATTCAAGTACTAAGTACTTTTTCTTAATCTTATGATGACTCATGGATGTTTGGAAGAATTACTTGAGTTCTTAATTGTTGTGAACTAGTCTAGACCTGTATGATCCGAGGAATTGGAATACGTTCTAGATCTATGATCTTCATGTGGGAGCTTCATACCAAAAGTCTCTTTTTCTGGAAATTCTGGATTATGTAAGATTGTGTATGTGATTTGGATCAAGTTCAAATCATGATCTGGTTTTATCTTGTGACAGGATTTAATGATGATTATGGTTGTGATCTTAACCTATTGGAATTGGGACTGACCTATGCAATTGAGTATGCTCGTCCTAGCTTGCATTGAGTGAATCATATACATGGATCATACATATGTCAGGTTGATTGTTTTAACTGCTCTATTATCCGACTAGATAGAACTTAATTTCGATTCTAGTTGAGAAAGTGAGAAACCATAGCGAATTATGCATCTAAGGAGAGCTATAAGTGGATCCTTGATGCTCTAGTTATCTTTTCATTATCCGATTTTCTATTTTATGTTCAAAACCAATTTCACAAACCTCTTTAGATTCCAGTTATTAGGATAGTTGGAATTGTTTACTTCCTTCCCTGTGGATCGACCTCGGTCTTACCGAGATTATTACTACATCGCAACCCTACACTTGGGGAAGCGAACAGTTGCAGGAACCAGTGGTCTTTGAAAGCAAAGGAGAGGAAAATTATAAAGAAGTCCCGTGGCACTATTCAAAATGTGCAGAAGTAGGAAACATGAATCCCAATGGGCGTTGCATCCGAAGAGATAATTAAAACAGAGGAGATTCCAAAGGCGCTCTCTCGGGCCTCGACAACAAAAGTGAATCTGCATATGATGTGGCAACTCAGCTCAAGTCAATCCCTGCTCAAATCTCGGTATGGAGCTACTCTGCACATCGCGCATACACCGAGAAATGTTTGCCAAAACCCTGAGTGATGCCCATGTCTCCTCCGATACAGCACCAGAAATGATAGCATTGATGATCGGACAGCTCCTGGCTCCACACGCCATCACCTTCACTGATAATGAGTTGCCACCAGAAGGGCAAGATCATAGGCGATCCCTCAACATAGCTTACGATATAAAGACCTCTGCGTCCCGCTGGTCCTTATCGATAACGGCTCAAGCTTAAATGTCTACCCGCTCAAGACTGCGGAACGCTTGGGGATCAGTCCCTCCTCATTTCTACCCAACACCATGTACGTCCGAGCATTTGACAACACCCGCCAATCAATGGAAGGAGAAGTCGACATAGAGGTACAGATAGGTCCAGAAATCTCCACCATCACATTCCAAATCCTGGATATATCAGCCTCTTTCAACATGTTGCTCGGACGGCCTTGGCTGCATAAGGTTGGAGCTGTGCCATCAACCCTGCATCAACGGGTGAAATACATCAGTGGAAATCAAGTGATCTCTGTCCATGCAGAGATGGAGCTCATCATTCCTTCCAATGTTGCTGGCACTGAACCAGATATCCCTGTCGTCGACATCCAGCACTCTGAAGAAGACATCCCGTTTCATAGTTTCGATTTCGAGACTGTGAACGCTATCGCCAATCCAGAACCGATAAGTGTGGATCGTGTCTTTTCACCAGCAGAACGTCTGAGCCTCAAATATCGGATGAAGAATCATTTCAAGTCCATAAAGAGACTGCTGGTATATAATCAACGCAAATGGGGACTCGGGTACAGGGTAATCTTCATGGACAAAAGAAAGAAGAAATTTCGGTGCTCACCCATTCAATTCATCAGGCCAGGAGAGCCTTGCAAAGATCCAAGAGGAAATCAACCGACTGCACTACACAAAAGACTCCCGATGAGCCTAGCTTGGGCCATATGGCCCCCCATTCGATGGGACTGGATCCTCGAACCATCTAAGCCTCCAGAAGAAGAAGGAAAGGATGAAGAGAAAGAAGAAAGTCAAATACAACAGTTTCAGGACCAAGGTACTCTGATACCTGCAGTCAACCAAGGGCACGACCTGCCCACTTCAATTCCAGTCAACCAGGGGCACGACCTGCCCACTTCAATTCCAGTCAACCAGGGGCACAATTTGCCCGTCTCAGCATCAATCAATAAGGGGCGCGACCCGCCCGTCTCTGCAGAATCAACATCATCAACTGTCAGCCAGGGGTAGAAACAGACCATCCATTGGACCAAAAAAGGGAAATGGCCAGCCCTAAATTGGTCCGATGTCCAGATTCTGTACTTGTGTCTCACCATGGAACCGGATGAACTACAATGCGAGGTAAGTGATCTAGGAGGGACTGAGTATGACTCAGATCTCGAAACTAACCAGCGAGAAATCATGGTCATTGGGCCAGACTGTTATTATTCGCCCAAATCATCAACCCCCACCTCTTCAGGGGAGGGAGTGTGGGGTCCTGAATGGTCATCCGTTCCCCTAACTTCTGAATCAGCCAAAGAGTCATCTGAGGGCTCTGGCTTCCAAAAAAAAGTCAATTTAAGCAACAAGCGAAACTCTGGGACAAGCTCGGATCAATCATGGTCTGCAATGCTCGCTTGTTCAAAGTCCCGTGAATTTAAAAAATCCAAAAAAATAAAAAACTTTCAAAAGCCAAAAACATCTAGTATTTCAATTCCAGAAAATTCTCAAAAACTAAAAAACATTTCTTTTCCTGCATTCAATAATGTGCCGAGTTTTTCTAAAGAGTCGCATGAGTTTGAAGTCGAATCATATGATTTTGACATCGAATTAGACTTTGAGCTCATGGGTCTAGACGAAGCTCGGGATGAGGAAGATGATGATCCGGCTCCCGAACTAGAGGATCTCCTCAAAAAGTTCGAATCTAAGGCTAATATTGTAGCCGATGATTTTGAGGTAGTAAACTTGGGGACACCTGAGATTCCTAGGGAAGTACGCATTGGAAAATCGTTGCCACCAGAGATGAAGCAGAGGATGATAGAGTTCCTAGCTCCAAGATTGTCCAACTTCGCGTTCTCATATGAAGACATGTCGTGGCTCGATGAAGAGCTCGTTGTACATCACCTGCCAACCAAGCCAGAAATGAAGCCAGTGAAGCAGAAACTTCAAAGAATGAAGCTAGAATGGGCACTGAAAGTCCGAGATGAAGTCATCAAGTAGTACAATGCGGGATTCTTGGTAGTCTCCAACTACCCTAAATGGCTTGCCAACATCGTACCAGTACCGAAGAAGGATGGCAAGGTTCGAATGTGCATCGACTTCTGAGATCTCAACAAAGCCAGTCCTAAGGATGACTTCTCTTTGCCACATATCGACACTCTGGTCTACAACACTGCCGGATACAAGATCTTCTCATTCATGGACGGGTTCTCAGGTTACAATCAGATCAAGATGTCCATCGAAGATCACGAGAAGACATCATTTATCACTCCCTGGGGAACCTTCTGTTACAGGGTAATGCCGTTCGGTCTTAAGAACGCAGGAGCAACATATCAGTGAGCAATGACAGCATTATTCCACGACATGATGAACAAGGAGCTTGAAGTATATGTGGACGATATGATCGTCAAATCTCGCACAATTGAAGGACACTTTGAAGATCTAAAGAAGTTATTCAACAGATTGGAAAAGTACAAGCTCCGTCTCAATCCTCAGAAATGTGTCTTCAGTGCAACGGGAGGCAAACTCCTTGGCTTTATGGTGAGCGAGGATGGCATCAGGGTAGACGAAACTAAAACTAGAGCAATCATCGAGATGCCCCCTCCTAGAACAAAGAAGGACATTCATGGCTTCCTCGACAGAATTCAATACATCAGTCGCTTCATCGCACAGCTCACACCTATCTGTGAATTCATATTCAAGCTCCTCTGGAAGAACGTTCCAAAAGAATGGAATGACGATTGCCAAGTCGCCTTCGACCGCATCAAGAAGTATCTCATGAATCCTCCAGTTCTAGTGCCGCCCACTCCTGGACAACCACTATTGTTATACATCTCCGTAGCAGCAGAAGCCATTGGCTGTGTTCTCGGCCAGCACGACGAGACCGGGAAGAAGGAACAAGCAATATACTATTTAAGCCGAAAGTTCACCGACTACGAGACCAGGTATTCCCCGATCGAGAAGACTTACCTCGCCCTAGTCTGGGTAACTCAGCGACTCCGTCAATACACGATTGCATTCCCTATTCTCCTCCTTGCTCATATGGATCCGCTCAAATACCTGTTCGAGAAACCAGTACTCACTGAAAGGATAGCTAAATGGCAGCTACTCCTGTCTGAATTCGACATCACCTAGTCACTCAGAAGGCAATCAAGGGGCAGGCCCTCGCCGATCATATTGCCGCTCACTCTCTCCTGGATTATCAACCGCTCAAGACATTCTTCCCAGATGAAGATCTCTTGCTCATTGAAGGTGAAGAAAAGAAGAAGAAAGAGGAGTGGACGTTATTCTTCGACGACGTAGCAAATTCTAAGGGAAGTGGTATCGGAGCGATCCTCTACTCTCTAGACGACGTCCCTATTCCTATCTTAAGGCGCATAGCATTCGAGTCACCAACAACATGGCAGAGTATAAAGCATGCATCGCTGGCCTAAGGGAAGCCATAATCTTGGGCGTCAAGTGTTGAGCTCTTAATTGTGCATATTCTAACCCCAATTCATCACTCATTATGCAAGGTTTTCATGATTTAAAGACTAATCTAATGCATGGATTTGTGATTGTAGGGATAAGAGAGAGGATTCATCAATTGGAGACTTAAAGACGCCATTTACAATTATAAGAGATCAAAGGATTAAGTGTCAGAGGAAAGAAGAAAGGAAGCAGAAGAATGTGCACAAGACCGGTCGTCCATAGCCAGGACCGGTTGTCCGACCGGTCCGAACACTCAACAAAAGAGACTCTGTTGCCAATCTCACTGGACCATCCACGATCGGTCGTCCACAGGTCAGACCGGTCGTGCGACCAGTCATTGAATTAAAACTGTGGGTTGAAAATTATGAAAAACTCTCTGGACAGTTTTTGAGGTTTTGAGACCAGTCGTCTAGGAGCTCAGACCGATCGTGCGACCGGTCATCTGTGTAACAGTGCGTGTTCTATAAGTTCCGAGTTTCTCTGTGCAATGCATATTCTTACGCAATTTCTAGATGATTCCGAAGCAGCAGAGCTTCCCTACTATAAAAGGACACCTAGGGGCTCTTCCTAGGGCATCCTAGAATAGATTGAGTACGGTGGGAGACGGCGGAAGTCGATTTCGAAGTTCTACAACTCCTCCTAGTTTGCTTTCTAGTTTTATCCTTTGTTTAGTTGTTTTCATGTTTCCTTGGATCATGAACGGCTAAACCTCTTAGCTAGGGCTAAGAGGTGAAGCTTGTAGTGAATCTAAGATGTTTCAATTCGTTTGATTTGGTTTTAAGTTGGAATTCTATTGAAGAACAATGGTTTGAAGTTTAAATAAAGTTCTAAGTAGTTTTTCTTAATCTTATGATGACTCATGGATGTTTGGAAGAATTGCTTGAGTTCTTAAGTATTTTGAGCTAGTCTAGACCTGTATGATCCGAGGAATTGGAATACGCTCTAGATCTATGATCTTCATGTGGGAGCTTTATACCAAAAGTCTACTTTTCTGGAAATTCTAAAGTATGTAAGACTGTGTATGTGAATTGGATCAAGTTCAAATCATGATCTAGTTTTATCTTGTGACAGGATTTAATGATGGTTATGATTGTGATCTTAACCTATTGGAATTGGGACTGACCTATGCAATTGAGTATGCTAGTCCTAGCTTGCATTAAGTGAATCATATACATGGATCATACATATGTCAGGTTGATTATTTTAACCGCTCTATCATCCAACTAGATAGAACTTAATTTCGATTCTAACTAAGAAAGTGAGAAACCATAGCGAATTGAGCATCAAGGATTGCTACAAGTGGATCCTTGAACGCTCAGTGCCTTTTATTAATTGTTTACCTTCAGTTTAATTCAAAGTTACTATTTACATCAATCTTCTACAAATCTATTTGTTAGCTCTTTAGTAGAACTATTGGAACCATTTTGTGGATTCCTACATAAGTCCCTATGGATCGACCTCGGTCTTACCGAGATTATTACTACATCGCAACCCTACACTTGGGGAAGCGAACAAGTTTTTGGCGCCGTTGCCGAGGACTTTGACGGTTTTTCACAAAATTTCTGAAAATAGTATCTATTTGAGATTTTAGGAATAGTACTAACTTAGTTTGTTTTATTTTTTATTTTGTTTTCTTTTGCAGGAATTTTTAGGAAGTTGAAGAAGAAGTAGGCATCTTAAGTTCTCAAATCAGGTTTTATCTTTCTAACCTTACTCTTCTTCTCCTCCTATTCTTTGCTATCATATTCATCTCTTGTAGAGTGGTGGAGATTTCTTTTTGGATCTCTAATAGGTTGGCCTTATGTTGCCTTGATTCCTATTGGTCGGCTCTGCCGTCTTAGATCACCTTGTGTTCAGAAATTTCTCTTCTCAACTCTATTCCTCTTTCTTCTTTTTCTGCACTTTTCTCAAAAGATTCAAAGAGTGGGTGGGGAGTTCTCTGAACCCCTATTGACGAGGATAAATCGGTCTCTATCCTTGCTTCTGGCTCAGCCATTGCAAGACACCTTATGCTTCGGTCTTAGAGAGAAGTAAAGGAAGGAGGAAAGAATTCTTTTTTGTTTCATTCTTTTACAATTTGTATGCCACATTGGGCTCTGGATTCTAATAACCGACTCATTAGTGAAGGGGGAATAGTAGAAGGAATTGATAGAGAACCACGTGCTAGGAGACATTTAAATTCTCCAATTTTGTCTGAAAGTATGGCTGCAAATCAACCCAATCCTATGACCAATCAAAATCTGGGCCAAAACCAAACCAAAACGGGAGAGAATGTGGTTGAGAATGTTCCCCGACAAGAACATTACGTGATTACTTGCAACCAGCAAGAGCGAGCACTGCCTCATGCATAGTTTTTCCACAAAATGCAGGGAACGTAGATTTGAAACCGGGAGTAATCCAACTCCTCCCGAGATTCCATGGATTAGACAGTGAAAGTGCCTATCAACACCTTAAGGAATTTGATGAGGTAATAGCCACCATGCACTTTGCAAACGTAACTGATGATGTGGTGAGGCTTAAATTATTTCCTTTTACCATTAAAGATAAAACTAAAGGTTGGCTTCATGCATTAAGGCCAAGATCAATTGGCACATGGACTGATATGTATAGGGAGTTCATTAAAAAGTTCTTCCCTATCCACAAAACGAACATGTTGAGGCGCCTTATTATGAATTTTGCCCAAAAGGAGGATGAGACCTTCTTCCAATGTTGGGAGAGGTTTAAGGACTTGTTAAATGCATGCCCACATCATGGCTATGAAATTTGGCGGGTTATAAGCTTTTTCTATGAAGGTCTGACTTCACCCATGCACCAATTCGTAGAGATGATGTGTAATGGGGAGTTCATGAATAAGGAAGCCGAGGAAGCATGGGACTATTTGGATGAGTTGGTCGAGAATGCACAGTCTTGGGATACATCTAGACCAACAAATTCCAAGACTAGCCAACAAAAGGGAAAAGGAGGAATTTATGTCCTCTCAGAAGAAGATAACATAAGTGCACGTGCGGCTCGCCTCACAAGAAAAGTCGAGGCCATGGAATTAAAGAAAGGAGAGACGATCAACTCTAAAGACGTTGAAACTGTTTGTGGAATTTGTACCGAAAATCAACATACAACACAAGATTGTCCCACAATTTCAGCAGTCCAAGACATCATACAAGAACAATCAAATGCCATAAACAGTTATCAACGACAATTTGGTGCTCTAAACTCAAACACGTATAATTCTAGTTGGAAGAACAATCCTAACTTCAGTTGGAGGAATGGACCCACTGCGAATGCGAACAATATCCCTCAAGCTCAACCTTTACTAGGTCCATCCCTAGTCATTACACCAAAAGCTACGCTAGAGGAGATGTTGGGTGCATTCGTATCGGTTCAAGCTGAATATAACAAGACTAATGCTCTAAAAATAGATGAGTTCATGCAAGAGCAATTAAAATTTAATCAAAGTTCAACTCAAGCCATCAATGACTTGAAAATCTCAATGGCTAGAGTTGAATCTCACCTCAGTGTTAGGGAGAAAGGCACACTTCCTGCCTAACCTCTTCCTAACCCAAGAACCCAATTTGAGATACAAGACGCAAGCTCATCCTCCCAACATACGGAGCATGTTCAAGCTATCACCACTTTGAGAAGTAGAAAAATAATTGATAAATTTAATCCCGTGAAGGCCCTAAAACCTAAGAATCCAAAAAATTCTAAAGAGGATGATAGCTCAAACAACACTCCACAAGAGAAAGAATCGGAAAGGCAATACAAGTCGGTTGCCCCATTTCCCCAAAGGTTGATTTCACCCAAACCTTTAGACAAAAACCTGGAAATTTTGGAGGTTTTCAAGCAGGTGAAGATCAACATTCCGTTGTTGGATGTCATAAAGCAAATACCATCCTATGCCAAATTTCTATAGGAATTGTGCACAGTCAAAAGGAAACACAATGTTCACAACAAAGTACTTTTGACTGAGAATTTGAGTGCTATTATCAAACAAGAGGTGCCCCAAAAATACAAGGATCTGGGTAGTCCAACCATCTCATGCATCATAGGAGACTACCGGATTAAACAAGCCTTACTCGATTTAGGGGCAAGTATTAACCTCATTCCGTACTCGGTTTATGAACAACTTGGGTTAGGTGAATTGAAACCCACCAAAACTACACTCCAACTTGCTGATAGATCTATTCGTATACCGAGAGGAGTGATTGAGGATGTTTTAGTCCAAGTTGATAAATTCTACTACCCAGTAGACTTTATTGTTTTGGATACACATCCCGTGATAGGTACCGGTGCTCAAATTTCCATCATACTTGGCCGCCCTTTTCTAGCTACTTCCAATGCAATTATCAATTGTCGAAACGGGCTTGTACAAATGTCCTTTCGAAATATGACTCTCGAGCTGAATATATTTGATTCATGCAAACAACCACAGGAAGTTGATGATGAGATCCACGAGATAAATGTGATTGAATCATTCGTGGATGATACATTCCCCTTGACATTATATTCCGACCCTTTGCAGGCATGTGTTGTCACGCCCCAAACTCGGGGATCGGGCTCACTAAATTCCCAGCCGCCAAATCCGGTGCCGACAGCCTCCGTAGTACCCCATTCTCGGCCCCTAGCTCCCATACGCCAGGTTCCTATCCTAGGATCCCACAAGGAGGATTTTCAGGGCAAACTTTTTTTTTTATAGATGAGCATAACCACAAGTGTACCAAACCAAAAACTTCGCATCACATATCCACTAAGATAAACTTTTAAGTACAATGCTGCAGAAAAAGGAAATACAATGTATAACTGAAAGCTAAAAGATCAAATGCGCGCCCCTGTCTCACTGCTGTCGCGCTATAGTATGTCCTGCACGTAAACAACGTGCATAAGCTTACTATGAAGCTTAGAGAGTGCGTGGTGTGTGCGCAATGCATATGACAGGTATACAATATCAGAGTAAGCGGAGTGATAGCAGGCTACACTACCAAGTCTATGAATGTCATTAACCATCTCGAGGCTATGCAATGCAATGGGCCTATATGGCCGAGTGTCATATGCTAATGATGCAATGTGCGCATGTCAATCCTCAACTGCCATATATCATACGGTTTACAATTGGGACATCACCGGGGTCTAGTACACTCCAGACATTGGTTGCCGCCCATCGCGCGCATAACCAAGCGAGTGGAAGAGACCTCACTATCTGCCTCGTCAATGACATACAAGAAAATCCACCCGGCTCGTCGATAGCGAACCCATTCACGAGCTGGTCAAACTCAACCTAGTATATAGCCCTCTGCACCCGGGTGGGTAAGGTCACACCCCCTTCCAACCGACCCCGACACAGTGGGAGACGCGGACTATTGGTATTTGGCCTTCATGCGCTCATAAATTCACTCGGTCTAGACATTAGAGCATCCTACTGGTACCACAGGGTTTAGGGACTTTCACCCAAGGACATCTTTCGCGCCCAAGTGCTAAAACATATTTTCGGTGTCCATTCCTACCATCCACGATGTGACTGTGGTGGTCACAACCCCGATGCCGCTGGGGTGAGAATCTGATCATGACATGTATAATGCGAGATGCATGAGTCATACTATCAAAGCCATGCACCAAACCTGCGCATACCGCGCGATCATGTGGGGTGACCATATCTCATACGGGTCCCCTAAGTATCTCAAGCTATAACATCGTCCACGGTCAGGCATACATATGATGCGTATGTACAAATGAATGGGCATGATATTCATTACACTAAGCATATTATCAGTGTGACCTATCAAGCTAAGTATACTAGCATGTTACCAGACATATCATGTAATGTTGGCCTTGAATGGCCCAATATATATATATACAGAGAGTGGGACCCAAACTGTGGGCCCCATTGGAAATGTAAAGGTCTTCGCAGCATAGCCCACTTGAGACCACATCGGCCCCATACTTGGGCCTGCACATACAAAATAGGCCGACAAAAATAGTGTACGGCATGGATAAAACATATATATCAAAGGAAGGATCATGGTGGGACTAAACAAATACATCACGTTGGAACCCACAGGGTAGGCCACCTGCTGGGTTGCGTGGTACCCAGCTGGGTTCCAAGAAGTTTTAAATCAAGCAGATATTTGTGTTTTCTCCTCCATCCATATCCATGTGATCTTATGAACAGGTTGGATGACAAATAAACATCACTGTAGAGCCTAGGAAGGTTTCAACGGTAGAAATCATTATTCCCAATGTTTCCAATGGCATGGCCCACTTGACATTTGGATATGCTTAAATTTTGGGCTCAGCCACTAAAAGGAGATGGAAAAAAACATATGGACGGAATGGGTAAAGCACGTACAATCTAGGTGGGCCCAACTGAGTTTTCGATCAAGCTGATATTTTTGTTTTCCCTTCCACACGTGTGTGGACTCATGAACAGGTGGATCTCAAATAAACATCATGGTGGGTCCCACGAGGTGGGCCACTGCTGGGCAGCATGCTGCCTCCAGCATGGACCCAAAAGGTTTTGGACCGAGATGATAATGGGTTTTCCATCCACCCAAGTCTGTGTGACCTCAGCAACAGGTCAAATGGAAAATAAACCTCACGGTGGGGCCCTACACGTGCAACAGTGGGCCCCAAATTTATTTATTATTATTTTTTTTCAACGGTGGCCATTCATCTCCATTTCTTCCTGTGGTGAGGCCCACCCAAGATCGGGATCTCCTTATTCTTCGGGCTTGGGCCCTGAAATGATCTGGGAACACAGATGGACGGCTAGGATAGAACAAATACATCATGGTGGGTCCCACAAGGTGGGCCATTGATGGACGGCTAAGGAACCCAGCGTCCGTGGACGCTGGGTACTCCCAGCGTCAGAGAGGGTATGCCTCTCCTTCTTCTCTCTTTCTTTCTTTTCTTTTCTTTTTTTTTCTTTTTATTCTCTTGGTTTTGGTCCAGTGGGGCCCACATAAGGCTGATCCACTCCGTCTATCAGGCTCCCCAGCTCATGGGGGACCCAACGAGTCCAATATTGGACAGCTTATAAGGTCTACAAAATGAAAGATGGGCCAGAGAAATTTCAACAGTAGAAGTCTTTATCCCTACTGTTTCAGGTGGTACGGTCCGCTTAAGATTTGGATCTGGTTCATGTTTGGGCCTTGGCCCTAAAATGGCCCAGGGAAATAGATGGACGGTGTGGATTTGACACAAACATCGAGGTGGGTCCCACGAGTGGGGACCCCCTCCAAGCTTCAACGTCCTAACGTTGGACGTTCACAGCATCTCCGACGCTGGAACCGTCCAGCGTTGGGCTTTATTTATTTATTTATTTCTTTCTTTCTTTTATTTATCTCAAGTGGGGCCACATGAGTGTGATCCACTCCATTCATCAGGTTCCCCAGCTCATTGGGAACCTAATGAGCCCAATATTGGGCAGGTGAAATGGTCTACAAACGTCACGGTGGGCCCAAGAAGTTTCGACAGTGGGCTCCATTGTCTCCACTGTTTTCTATGGTGTGGTCCACCTGAGATCTGGATCTGGTTTATTTTTGGTGTCCAGCCCTAAAATGGTCTGGAGAAACAGACGGATGGCGTGGATCGAATACATGCATCAAGGTGGGTCCCACGAGTGGGGACCCATGTTCAACGCCCAAAGGGCTTTAAGTCCAGGCGCTGCTGGGCAGCAGCGTCCTCTGGACGTTGTCTGTCCAGCGGCCAACTCTCTCTTCTTCTTCTTTTTTTCTTTGTTTTGTTGTGCCTTGATCAGTGGGGTCCACACGTGCAGGATCCACTCCATTCATCAGCTGGGCCATCTCATGGTGGGCCCAATTATCTTTGGATTAAGATAATCCTTGTATTATACTTCATCTAAATCTTTGTGTTTCAAAGAATGGGGAAAATGAAAATAAAGCATCATGGTGGGCCACACAAGGTGGTCCATGTCGTGGCAGCGTGCGGGGCACGCTGTCTCACAACATGGCCCACTTGTGGGCCCGAAAATGAAAGGGAAAGGAGGAAGAAAGGGGAGTTTATGTCCCCTTTTAGCACTCACTCGAAAATGGATGGTTGGATCGGGTCAGATAGTCGATCGGACGATCTTGATGGGGTGGATCTCCTTCTCCAATCACCTAGGCTCACCAAAAACTCTCTCTTAACCCTCCAATCTCACCCACTAATCTCTTTCTTTTCTTACTTCTCTCTCTTTCTCTCTTCTTAGTCTCTCTTTCTCTTTCTCTCTCCTTCTCTCTAATGGGGTGGCTACGTATGGCACTTCTTGTAGGGACTTTGGGACATGGATGGCATTAGAAAAAGGAATGATGATAGCAAGGGGATGGGGTAATTATGAGAGTGGATGGCTTAGGTATGCGCTTAAGTTGACTTGTGAGGAGAGAGAGATGTACTTGATGAGACACTTGGTAGATTGATGCTTGATTGATTGATGGGATGTTGATTGATTGATGGGACAACCTAGGGATTTGTGCAAGTGGGGCCCACACCATGCATGTGTAGCGTGGCCCGCCTTGATTTGCGCACATGTACGCATCTTTCAAACTAGGTATCGAAACGGAGCGTGCCACGCGGCGTTGGAGTCGTGGCGTCCGCGCGGTCGCCGGGGTACAAGTCTCGGGTCGTTGCGGTACTAAAATAGGGTGTCTGATCGAAACTCGCCGGTTTGGACTATTCCAAGTATGCCGAGTTCGGAAAAGAGGTGTACGGAGGGCTAATTAAGGTACGGGTGTTACATGTGTGGCCCACTCTCATGAGATAAATGATGACACAATACGAGAGATGGATGCCATTTTAAATGTGATGCCGATACTTGATAACAAAAGATGGAGGGCCCTATTTGAGCCTTTATCCTTAAAGGAGAACAAGCCCCTCCCATCCAATATCTAGGCACCAACACTCGACCTAAAACCATTACCAAGTGAGTTGAAATATGTCTATTTAGGTCGAGATGAGACATATCCGGTGGTGATTTCTTCCCACTTGGATGAGGAACAAGAGAGAAGCTAATAGCCACTCTAATAGAGCATATGAGTGCCATTGGATGATAGATTGCAGATCTCAAAGGCATAGACCCACTGATTTGTACTCATCGCATACACCTTGAGGAGAATGCGAAGACATCTAGGCAACCACAAAGACAACTCAATCCAAACATGAAGGATGTGGTTAAGGCCGAAGTGGTGAAACTATTGGATGTGGGTATTATTGACCCAATATCCGATAGTCAATGGGTGAGCCCTACTCAAGTGGTGCCTAAGAAATCTGGAATAACCATCGTAGTTGTTCGCTCGCCTCAAGTGTAAGGCTGTGATGTAGTAATAAAACTTGGTAAGACCGAGGTCGATCCACAGGGAATTGGATAACAAATTCCAAACTATTCCAGTAACTCAGTTTGCAATAGATAAGAGATTCAATTGGAATAATTATGATAAAACAGTAACTTAATGAAAATCAGTAGTTTAAGGTACTAAGGCATTCAAGGATACACTTGTAGCAATCCCATGTCAATCCAATCAATCCAAGCAAGATACACAACTAGATTTGAAGTCCTATCTCTCATCTAGTTGGAAAATAAAGCATTCAAACACATTCAATCCCATTCAAGTTGAACTTCCAAGTTCTAGTCCCATTCAACAATGTAGAATTTGATATCATAGCCTTCGGAGTAACAACCACGCTGATGGACTATGGCATGCTCAAGGATTACTATAATTCGAATCTAAACAACCACAATATGATAATCTCAGAGAATTGCAAGGAATCCATGTCCGGAGCACATGAACTCTCATAAAACATCTCAAACTATCAACTTGAAGAACTAGAACAATTAAAAATCATAACTTGAATTGAAATTACTTGAATCAACTGAATCAAACATGAAATTAGCTACAAGTTTCACCTCTCAGCCTTAGCTGAGAGATTCTAGCCGAGCATTATCATACTACAACTAAAACTCATGAAAGAAAACATAAAAACTAAAAAAACTGAAGTTTGGAGGGTTGCAGACGCTCCACGATGGCTTCCGTCCTCTCCCACGACGTCCCTTAGCTTCTATGATGCCCTAGGAAGAAGCCATAGGTGTCCTTTTATAGTATAGCACGGAAGGTTCCAGATTGCGCAAGAATTCTCGGACTGCGCAGAAAAAATTGGAGCTTCACGGAGAAGCTCTGTTACGCGGACGACCGGTCGCACCACCGGTCGTGGATGGTCCAGCAGGCCTTGCAAGGAGATCTTCTTCTGTTGAGTAGTTGGACCGGTCGGACGACCGGTCATGCGACCGGTCTTAGCTGCTTTTTCCTTAGGCTTCTTTCTTCCTTTCTTCTCCTCTCTTTCTACTTTCTTTGGTCCTTCTTCAACCTTCATCCAATGGCTTCAAATGGCTCTTTTTAGTCTCCAATTGGGTGAATTCTGCTCTCATTCCTAAAATCACAAAACATGCATTAGATGGGCCTTTTAAGCATGCAAACCATGCATATAATGCGATGTAATGGGCAATGCAATGTATAAATTGGAGGTTCAACACACCCCCCAACCAGCTTTTTGCTAGTCCCGAGCAAAACATGCGTGAAACAATTTCAAACCTCCAAACCAAACTCTCCTTCAGAAACTATGTTTCTATCCACTCCCAGACTCACAAGTATCAAATTTGGAAAAATTAGGTGATAGACATTGAAACCTTTAACTCTCAAAGCATAATAAGTATCTATATGAAATTCCCGCTGATTGATTGATGAATAGAAGAACTCGAACAAAATTCAACCTAGTGTGCATAGTGAAAGTCCGTCCCATGAATTTTTTAGGATTATCTTCTTCATAGATCAACTAAATTATAGATCTCAAGGTGTACAGAGCAACAACAAGCCAATGACAGGAATTTGCCTTACCGTCCTTCCGACGACTTTCACACTACGTCCCATTTCCAGCTTTGGTTATGGGTAGACCATCCCCCGGTTGGTAATAGGTAGCCCTCTTCAAAATTTTCCACCATTTTCCCATCATTCCCAATTTCATCCTTCCTTTTCCTTTTTCTTTTAAATTAGATAGGATTTTTAAAAATCCATATCTTTCGTTATTTTTCCATGGACAAGGATGGACAAAGTACCCCAGCTTTGTTCCTCAACACCTTTAAATCACGTCTAGCTAATCCACAAATCGCATAATCCTTTCAACCCATGAAAGTCATGTAATGTGAACTAGGTATAAGGGTGTTCAAATTTTCTATCAATCAGAACAATAGGGGAACTAACATATAAACCCATTATGTTAGGAGAAGTTCAAGACTTGCAACATCACACACTTTGTGTCTCCTCTTCTTATACTCGTATCATCTCGAATGCATAGAAATAAGGTTTTCTATAGGAGTTTTGAAATTTGAGAAAATTCGAAAAAAATTTCACATATGATGCTCGAAAGGTTGCAACATGCTAGATGAGGAATCTCATCTCACCCCCCAACCAAATCTTGCATTGTCCTCAATGTGAAAAGATATGCAATGAGCATAAACCTGAGAGCAATGGCAAAATATAAGAGAGTGAGAACAATAGTACCTGTGAGAGTCGATCATGGAAGTCTGCAACTCCAAAATCCTACTAAAACATAAAACTAAATAAAACTAAACCTAAACTACGGAAAGCAATAAAGATACCTAACCCGTCCTTTTTTTAAAAGAGGATTTCCATCAGACTAGGAGATCGATTATCAGTAAAACATACAAAAGGACAAAGTTGAGCAAGATCATCAAGTGGTGTAACAAATTATTCAGAAGAACTATCCACCATCCTACTTTGGAAAGTACATTGGTGACATCGATCATTCTAACCCATTGAAAATCCAGCTGAAAAATTTCAGCGGGTTCCTCAAGAAAATTGTCACATGTACTAGGAAAGCAGAATTGCATTGGTTGAAATTCATTGATTATAGATCTCCTTTCCTTCTTGTCTGGGCAAAATTCATTCAAGTATGTCAAATATGGGTCATCCCAAAAGTGTTCTTCGGTTTGAACAAACCAAAGAGATGTGGAGACTTCAATCGCTTCATCCTCAAACATTGGGATGGTCTCCACATAATCATTTGTCGCTTGCGCTTCCACAGTTGATTCTTCAATTTGGCACTCTGTGGAAGGAAGCTTTTTAGGTGAATGAGGTCTCTCTCTCAAAGAATTTACTATGTCCTGAATCATGGGATCTTCCCAATCTTCAAAATACGCTAAACACTCCTCGAGTGTGTAGGAGACCTCAGGAGAGGAAGTTTTCAAATTTGGACCCTTCACGTCTTCCTCCTTCTTAGACTTTTATGTAGGTTGGAGTGGGTCCTCAACCTCTACACTTTCAGAAATTAGCCTCTCTGTAGGCAAGTTAAGCGTCAATTCTTCTAAATCCTGCATAACAAATTTGTGTGAATCAGAATTTGGCGACTTGTCAAATAAATTTTCAGAAATTGACACTTCCAAGGTCTTATTGAAACTAGAATTGAATTCATCCTTAGATTGTGTCAAACATGTCCCCAAGCTTTTAGGTAGATCATGTTGGAAAAACCCCCCATCTTCCATAGATTCTATCATGTTTACCTCATGGGGGCCACCATTGTCGTCCCAATCCTCAAAGGGATCAAAGCTAACAACATCTAGAGGATCAAAATTTTGCCTTAAAGCGAACTCCTTTTCCACGATTGAATCAATCATATCAACCTCGTGGACATCATCATCATCCCTATGCCTTTTGCCTAAGTGGAACACATTCACCTCCAACGTCATGTTCCCAAAGGACATTTGCATCACTCCATTCCGGCAATTGATAATTGTGTTTGATGTAGCAAGGAATGGGCGGCCTAGAATCATCGGTATTTGGGTGCTAGCATCCATGACCGGTTGTGTGTCTAAGACGATGAAATCTACCGGGTAGTAGAATTTATCAACTTGGACTAGCACATCCTCAACTATCCCTCTTGGTACACGGATGGATCTATCAGCGAGTTATAATGTGGTTTTGATGGGTTTCAATTCACCAAGACCTAATTGCTCGTATACCGAGTATGGGATCAAATTCACGCTTGCCCCCAAGTCTAGTAATGCACGCTCAATCCGGTAGTCTCCAATGATACATGAAATTGTGGGACTACC
Source organism: Liriodendron chinense (assembly GCA_003013855.2). Lineage (NCBI taxonomy): Eukaryota > Viridiplantae > Streptophyta > Magnoliopsida > Magnoliales > Magnoliaceae > Liriodendron > Liriodendron chinense. Next base: position 624,690 of record ML058398.1, read on the forward strand.
GAGATCTTTGAATTTTGGGGGGGTCTTTTGAGTGAGAATGGCGCTCACTTGCTCATTTAAGAAAGCCTTTTGCTGCACATTATATTTACGTTAGGTTGTGCATAGGTCCTTTAGAAACTTGGCATAAGAGGGGACTTGTTTGATGGCATCAAGCAAGGGAATGTTGATCTCGACTTGTCTAAAAATCTCTAGAATATCATGAGAGTTTGGGAGAGATTTTGGAGCAACCAATCTCGAAGGGAATGGTGCTACGGGCTTGTAAACACGTTCCGTTTCTTGTGGGGCTAAGTTAGATCCGTCCTCATCCTCAAAATTTACCGGATCATTAGGCTTGTCGGCCTTTACCGGAATAGATTTGTCAATTTGTTTACCACTTCTAAGAGCGGTGACGGATTTGGCTTGCTCCATATGTTGGTTGGAGAGATTAGGAATGCTCACTTCATGTACTTGCTTTGGATTGGGCTGAGGTTGGGCCGGAAAGGTCCCCTCCCTAGCATTCAAGCGTCCCTTAATCTCATCAACCGAGACTTTAAGCTCTTGGAACATTTGTTGATTCGTTTGATTAATTTGTGTTTGCCCTTGTATAAACGCTTTCAAGGTATCCTCCTTTGAGAATTGAGGTGGGGCCATATTTTGCATGGGTGGCCCTCCTTGAGAGTTGGTAAGATTGCCCATGGGAGCATTCTTCTAACTAAAATTTGGGTGGTTCTTCCAACTAGTATTGTACGTATTACCCACCGGTCCATTGAAAGGCCGTTGATACCCATATGTGGCATTTACATGTTCATGTAACACCTCTTGAAATGCAGGAATTGTGGGACAATCTTGCGTAGCATGTAAATCAGTGTGACAAATCCCACATATGGTCTCAATAGCTTCATTGGACTTTGGAATTTCACTTTTACTAAGTTCCATGGCCTCGATCTTCCTTGTGAGGTTGGTTATCCTTGCATTCACGTCGTCTTCCTCCTTGAGGATATAGATCACTCCTTTCTCTTTCGCTTGAATAGGCTTGGGTTATTGGGTTTATCCGAGGTATCCTAAGATTAGGCATTTTCAGCCAACATGTCCAAATAACTCTAAGCCTCATCTGGATTTTTGCTCATAAACTCGTCATTGCACATCATCTCTACAAATTAGCGCATATTGGAACTTAATCCATCATTGAAAAAGTTTATAATTCGCCAACTCTCATAGCCATGATGTGGGCAAGCAAGTAGGAGGTCCTTAAATCTCTCCCAACATTGGAAGAAAGATTCACCCTCTTTAGCCGAAAAATTCATTATGGCTCTTCGAAGGGTGTTCGTTTTATGAGCCGGGAAGAACTTTTTCAAGAATTCCCAGGTCATCTCATTCCATGACCCAATCGAATGTGGTCTAAGAGAGTGAATCCAATTTTTGGCTCTTTCTTTCAATGAAAAGGGAAAGAGTTTAAGTTTAATGGTATGTTCTGAAACATTGATGTATTGCAAGGTAGCCACCACTTCTTCGAATTCTTTCAAGTGCAGATATGGGCTTTCAGAGTCTAACCCATGGAAATTTGGTATAAGTTGAATTACACCTGGCTTTATGTCAATGTTTCCCCCGTTTGGTGGTAGAATCACACAAGAGGGTGCAATTGCACGGGCTGGTTGTAGGTAATCCCGTAGTGATCTCATTGGAGGAACGTTGTGTACCTTATTCTCTCCTACTCCCTCTTGATTTGCGTTTGTAGTTGGAGTAGGGGGGGAGGATTCCTTAAAGGTGTTTGATCCATACTCCCCAAACTTTCACAATGTTCTTAGTAATTCCGGACTCGTCTATGAACTGACATTAGTCCAACTAAGCCACCTTTGGATTGGAGACGATTAGAGTGGTCACGTTCCCAACGGGACATAAACCACTCAACTAAAAACTAAGCTATTCTTAAATCCTAGAAATCTGAAATTAATCTGGAAATTGAAAAATCTGCAAAAAGCTAAGTTAGAAGGATATTACCCGATGTGCTTGAACTAGAGAAGAAATCCTACAAAACAAACAATTTTGATTACTTCTAAGGAATCAGAAAAACCCTATCTAATTCTACTTCTACAGCCACTAAAACAATTTGAAAAGCGTTATCTAAATTCCTCGGCAACGGCGCCAAAAACTTGTTCGCTCGCCTCAAGTGTAAGGCTGCGATGTAGTAATAAAACTCGGTAAGACTGAGGTCGATCCACAGGGAATTGGATAACAAATTCCAAACTATTCCAGCAACTCAGTTTGCAATAGATAAGAGATTCAATTGGAATAATTATGCTAAAACAGTAACTTAATAAAAATCAGTAGTTTAAGGTACTAAGGCATTCAAGGATCCATTTGTAGCAATCCCATGTCAATCCAATCAATCCAAGCAAGATACACAACTAGATTTGAAGTCCTATCTCTCATCTAGTTGGAAAATAAAGCATTCAAACACATTCAATCCCATTCAAGTTGAACTTCCAAGTTCTAGTCCCATTTAACAATGTAGAATTCGGAATCATAGCCTTTGGAGTAACAGCCATGCTGATGGACTATGGCATGCTCAAGGATTACTATAATTCGAATCTAAACAACCACAATATGATAATCTCAGAGAATTGCAAGGAATCCATGTCCAGAGCACATGAACTCTCATAAAACATCTCAAACTATCAACTTGAAGAACTAGAATAATTAAAAATCCCAACTTGAATTGAAATTACTTGAATCAACTGAATCAAACATGAAATTAGCTACAAGTTTCACCTCTCAGCCTTAGCTGAGAGATTATAGCCAAGCATTGTCATACTACAACTAAAACTCATGAAAGAAAACATAAAAACTAGAAAAACTGGAGTTTGGAGGGTTGCAGACGCTCCACGATGACTTTCATCCTCTCCCACGACGTCCCTTAGCTTCTATGATGCCCTAGGAAGAAGCCCTAGGTATCCTTTTATAGTATAGCACGGAAGGTTCCAGATTGCACAAGAATTCTCGGACTGCGCAGAGAAAATCGGAGCTTCACGGAGAAGCTCTGTTACTCGGACGACCGGTCTGAGCTCCCGGACGACCGGTCTCAAAAGAGCAAAAACAGTCCAGAGAGTTTTCAAAATTTTGAAACCCAAATTTTTAATCCAAGGACCGGTCGAACGACCGGTCTGAGCAGTGGACGACCGGTCGCACGACCGGTCGTGGATGGTCCAGCAGGCCTTGCAAGGAGATCTTCTTCTGTTGAGTAGTTGGACCGGTCGGACGACCGGTCCTGGCTATGGACGACCGATCGTGCAACCGGTCTTAGCTACTTTTTCCTTAGGCTTCTTTCTTCCTTTCTTCTCCTCTCTTTCTACTTTCTTTGGTCCTTCTTCAACCTTCATCCAATGGCTTCAAATGGCTCTTTTTAGTCTCCAATTGGGTGAATTCCGCTCTCATTCCTAAAATCACAAAACATGCATTAGATGGGCCTTTTAAGCATGTAAACCATGCATATAATGCGATGTAATGGGCAATGCAATGTATAAATTGGAGGTTCAACAGTAGCCAATGCCAATAATGAACTCGTACTAACCAGAGTCACTACCGGTTGGAGAATGTGCATTGACTATAGGAAGTTAAACACAGTTATAAGGAAAGACCACTTCCCCCTACCATTTGTTGATCAAATTTTAGAAAGGTTGGCGAGTCATTCCCATTTTTTCTTCCTTGATGGCTATTCAGGGTACAACTAAATAGAGATCGTCCTTGAAGACCAAGAAAAGACTACACTCACATGTCCATTCAGCACTTTCGCCTATCGATAGATGCCGTTTGGACTATGCAATGCCCCAGCCACTTTTCAGCGTTGTATGATGAGTATCTTTTCTGATATGGTGGGGACAATTCTCGAAGTCTTCATGGATGATTTCTCAGTATTTGGTTGTAGCTTTGATGAGTGCCTTGTGCACTTGAAATCTGTGTTGAAAAGATGCGAAGAAAAGAACCTTGTGTTGAATTGGGAGAAATGTCACTCCATGGTTCAAAAGGAAATTGTACTTGGTCACATCGTCTCACAAAATAGAATCGAGGTGGACAAAGCGAAAATCGATCTTATCTCTAACCTTCCACCACCCAAGAGCATACGAGATGTGCGGTCCTTTTTGGGACACGCCGGATTTTATAAAAGGTTGATAAAGGACTTCAGTTCACTCCCTCGTCCTTTATGTAACCTACTTCAAAAGGAAAACTCATTCGAGTGGAATGAAGATTGTCAAAATGCCTTTAACAAACTTAAAGGTATGTTGACATGTACTCCCATAATGCAACCACCTGATTGGAGCCTTCCTTTTTAAATTATGTGCGATGCAAGTGACTATGCTATTAGGGCTGTGCTAGGCCAAAGAAAAGAGAAGAAGCCATGTGTTATCTATTATGCAAGTAAAACCTTAAACTCAGCTCAAGCAAACTACACTACTACAGAAAAAGAACTTTTAGCCGTAGTTTTTGCCTTGGACAAGTTTAGGTCCTACTTGATTACATCTAAGATCATCATATTCATTGACCATGTCGCGCTTAAGTACCTTCTCTCTAAGAAGGATGCTAAACCACGATTGTTAAGATGGATCCTTCTACTCCAAGAATTTGACATAGAGATATGTGATAAGAAAGGAGTAGAAAATGTAGTGGCTGACCATCTCTCTCGACTTGTTCTCACCGATTCCCCTGAGACAACCGCGATCAATGACATGTTCCCTAATGAACAACTTTTTAAAGTCTCCCAATTGCCATGGTATGCGGACATTGCTAACTATCTTGCTACAGGTACGATTCCTACACATTGGAAAAAACAAGATAAGGATAAGTTCTTCAATGAGGTGCGAAAATTCCTATGGGACGACCCATACTTATTCAAGTATTGTCCCAATCAAATCATAAGGAGATGTGTGCCAGATGATGAACAACACAGTATCATCTCCTTCTGTCATTCTCAGGCATGTGGTGGCCACTTTTTGTCTAAGAAGACCACAGCCAAAATTCTGCAATGTGGGTTTTATTGGCCCACTATGTTCAAGGACACACATGAGTTTTGCAAAACATGTGAGCCTTGTCAGAACTTGGGAGGAATCTCCTGTAGAAATATGATGCCACTCAATCCCATCTTAATAATCGAAACTTTTTATTGTTGGGGTATCGATTGCATGGGTCCATTCCCATCTTCTTTTGGAAACGTATATATCTTGCTTGCCATTGACTATGTGTCCAAATGGGTCGAGGCGATCCCATGCCAGAATAATGACCATAAAACAGTCATTCATTTTTTAAAAGAGAATATTCTTTTCCGGTTTAGAACACCTCGAGTCATCATAAGTGATGGAGGGTCTCACTTTTGTAATCGCCCATTTGAAACCTTAATGAAGAAATATGGCGTTAATCACAAAGTGAGCACTCCCTATCACCCACAAAAAAGTAGACAAGCTGAGATATCCAATAGGGAGATTAAACATATTTTGGAGAAAACGGTGAACCCCGATCGCAAGGATTGGTCGCTCCGACTTACTGATGCACTTTGGGCTTACCGTACCGCTTTTAAGACCCCTATTGGAATGTCTCCCTATAGACTTGTCTATGGGAAGGCTTGTCACTTGCCTGTAGAGTTGGAACATAGGACGTATTGGGCAATAAAGTAGATGAATTTTGATTCTGACAAGGCAAGCTCGTTGCGCAAACTTCAATTAAATGAACTTGCGGAACTCCGGAACGAGGCATATGAAAATGCGAGAATTTATAAGGACAAGACGAAAGTGTTCCATGATAGGAACATTCTTCGTAGGACCTTCACGATCAATCAAAAGGTCCTTATGTATAATTCTCGCCTACATTTATTTCCTGGAAAATTGAGATCTCGATGGATTGGTCCCTACATAGTACAAACTATTTATCCATATGGGACCGTCGAGTTGTTGAATCCTAGGAACGGCAACATCTTTAAGGCGAATGGTCAGCGATTAAAGCCGTTCTTCGAGAAGTTTCCTTCAGAAGGTATGTCCATACCTCTGACTAATCCTATGTATCAAGATGGTTGATCTCCTAGTTTGATGGAGGTATAGAGTAGTTAGGATTAGGATTTTGTTTACTTTTTCATAGGTTTGTGAAGAATTCCACTTTTCACTCTCTCAGGTACTTTCATTGCTCACTCCCCTTTATTTTCAAATTGCTCTCATGTTTTGCTCATTGCATATCTTTTACATTGAGGACAATGCAAGATTTGGTTGGGGGTGTAGAATCACTAGGATGAATCCTGTGTTTTGTAACATCTCGAGCAATTATGTAGGAACTTGTTAAATTTTTCAAAAATTTAAAACTCCGTTGGCAAACTTTGTTTCTATGCATTTGGGATGGTGTGAGTATAAGAAAGAGGAAAAGTAAACTGAGTGAAGTTGATTACCTTGAGCAATCTCTAGGATACTAGTTTTATATGTGAATTCCCCTATTTTTATGATTGATAGAACTTCTAAACACTTTTATACCTAGTCCACATTACACGATTCTCACGCTTTGAAAGGATTATGTAGAATTGTGGATTGGTTAAGTTTGGATTTGGGGTGTTGAGAAATTCAGCCGGGGTATTTTGTCCATCCTTGTCCATGGGAAGATAACGAAAGATATGGATTTTTAAAAATCCTATCTAATGAAAAAGAAAACGGAAAGGAATGATGAAAATGGGGAATGATGGAAAACATGGTGGAAAATTCCGAAAAGGGCTACCTATCACCAACCGGGGGATGGTCTACCCGTAACCAAAGCCGGAAATGGTACGTAGTGTGAAAGTCGTCGAAAGGACGATAAGGCAAATTCCTGTCTAGGCTTGTTGTTAATCTTTACACCATTGAATCCATACCTTAATCAATTCACAAGGAAGGTAACCCCGAAAATCCATGAGATGAGCATTCACTGAGCACCCTAGAATAAATTGTTTAGATTCTTCTATTTATCAATCAATCAGCGAAAATTTCATATAAATACTTGTTATGTTATGAGAAGGTTAAGGTCTCAACTTCTATCACTAAGTTTTCCTGATTCTTGCACTCACATATCATGAAGTATATAGAAACATGGTTTCTGAAGGAGAGTTGGGTTTTGAAGAATGGAATTGGTTTCACGCATGTTTTGCTCGGGACTAGCAAAATGCTGGTTGGGGGTGTGTTGAGCTCTTAATTGTGCATATTCTAACCCCAATTCATCACTCATTATGCAAGGTTTTCATGATTTAAAGACTAATCTAATGCATGGATTTGTGATTGTAGGGATAAGAGAGAGGATTCATCAATTAGAGACTTAAAGACGCCATTTACAAGCATAAGAGATCAAAGGATTAAGCGTCAGAGGAAAGAAGAAAGTCAAACACTATCATCACTTGTAGGAGTGGGGTCATACAAATGTCTTTTGGCAATATGACGATTGAGTTAAATGCTTTCAATGTTGACAACCAACAAGAGGATGAAGATGAAGAGGTCCACAAAATAAATATGATCAATTCTATTATGGAAGATGTGTCCCTCTCAACTCTTTACTCCAATCACTCAGAAGAAGATGTGACCTACTCTCTTAATAAGAATGTTGATGTGATAGGGGATATAGTCGCACTTTTAGAGTCGGTATCGGCATATAACGTTAGCCAAGAGAAGGATGTGAAAACAACACTTTATTGTGCTGAGAAATCAATTCATATTTCCATACCTCTATGGATCATGCATACCGACCTCTACCAACCCTGGGATGATCCATACTTGCAAAATCAATGCCCAGGAAAATCTGAATGAAGACATATTTTTTCTTACAAATATGATGCTGTCTCCTCTTATACATGTAGTGAAAACATTAAGTGTAACGCCCCAGATTTTCGAGATTTATTTGAAAATTTTTGAAAATTCATTTTTAATTTATTTTTTTATTAATTATCATACATTTACCGTTGATTTGCGAATAGCGGGACATCCGTAGGAGATCCGATAAGGACCCTTTACAAAAGTTGATTAGAATGATCCCATAAATATCGTAGAAATAGCAAATTTAAAAAACCACGCACTTTTCAGATAATTACGAAAATGCCATTAGTTAAACTTAAGTTAAGATGCCATTTTTAAGTATTATAGTTTCTGACGATCACTTTCACGCAAAACCCTGGATTTAAGTTTTTGGGCACATATTAACATACACATCAAATTTCAGCCCTTAAATCATAGTAAAAGTGGTCTGATTGTCAAATCAGCCCCTTAACCCTTGATTTTCATGTCCATCGAGTGAGAAAAGTAGATGGTTAGTCGTAGTTGAATATTTCTCTTCATATGAGTGACTTGGATTGTCTTTATCATGGACCAATAGTGTGATTTGAGTACCCCACCTTGATAAGCATCTTTCTTATGCGCGAAGTTATCCGGTTTTAGAAATTAACGAGTTACCAACTCTTTTTAAATCTGAACCTTTCAATTTACCCACTTCTCACCATCAATCGCTTCTCAAATTTGGACCACTTATTATACTCATATGACTACGAGTTTACACAAAATTTGGACCCCGATCTATAATCCTACACCGTTGAACCACAAAGCCAGCCCCTTCCTTTTCCGCCAAAAGTAGAAATTTCAAATCTAGGCATTTCTCACCATCAATCAACCACTAAACTTTCTACAATTGTTTGCCTTCATGACTACATATTTTCGCAAAATTTGGGCCCTGATCATCAAGCGTAGACCGTTAATTGAGATCTAGCCCATTTTAGCACCCGTCAGGCCATTTTCAAGGATCGGCCCATCTAGAATGTAAATCATCAAGAAATTTAAGTATTCTGACTCTACTCTTCAAACTTGATAAAATGAACAGATTGGAATTGATCAAAGATCACCCGAATATTGAGATTTGAGAAACCCACCTCAAGAGGTTGTTATACAAGACCTCGCGTGCACATCCATCTCCATATTCCTACTACGCACCTCTAAATCCTTCTCCTAACCCTAGCCTCCATGCCCTAGAGAGAGAGAAGAGAGAGAGAGAGAGAGAGAGAGAGAGAGAGAAGAGAGAGTTCTTTCTCATATTTTTCCAGCGGCAAGGATCTTCTACAACCCTCTTCTTCTAAGTCCATCCTAAGGTGAGGATTTTCCTTCAAGCCTTTTATTAATAATATCACGATTATCATAAGTTTCTTTTGTGGCATGTGAAGTTATTTTATTTTGAATTATGGATCCAAATAACATGAAGTTTAATGTAGGATTTGTAATAAATATCATTATATAATGATGTGATTCCTTGTTTAGATTTTTAACTAAAAAGCATGTGTATTTGTGTTATTTATCTTTGTGAAATCTATGCCCTTATTTTCCTAGTCTATGTGTTACAAGTAACATTGGTTTTCATATTGTGACATATATGAAATATGTGTATAAGATCATCATATAGACATCCCATTATTGTATACTCTTTGTCCCTAAGTTGGTAAAATTATTCGATGTAAAGAGATGAAACCCGTGAGAGGTGTCCATGATGGAAGAATATCTCTTGACTTAACTGAAAGAATGAACTGATTGTTTGTCAATGGATCCTTACATGTACATGATGCTTGATTGGATCCATTTACATTACATGAGTATTTTAATGAATTTGGTCATGATGTACAACATTGGGTTTTTGGGATATAATGAAATCATAAAACGAGACAATGAGTGGACACTAATGGTATACAAATTCTCATGAGCCGGGGTTGGTGCCATAGACACTAATCCCGAGCTGTCGGCCTATGCTGGGTCACTTATGACTCCCCATAGTGACCATTGAGTTTTATTTAAATTGGTTGTATGCGAAAACACTTAAATAAAGGTGAAATTAAAGTCATGCATTCACTTGGCTCCATGTGGGTGTACGGAATTGAGAATAGGCTAGAGCGTCCTACTTCTCCCGTAGACTGTCACGTGTAGATTTGGGCTATGAGCGTCCCGTTTCTTACATGGTCGAGCAAAACTATAGGCTTGTGCGTCCCATGAACCTCTGGTGACTAGTGGCTAACGTGAAGTCGTAACAGGAAGTCTCCCACTTCATGTATTGTGATTTTAGCCAAGGTGCCTTAGCCAGAGCATGCATTCCATGCATCGTATTAACAAAGATTTTTACTTGATTGTTTTGTATGAATAAAGATGTTATTGTGTTGCGTTACTCTGAGTTTTGTACATTGTTATTCTTGATTGTCTTGGAGGAAATATTCCCCACTATGATAGCGTTTAACGCTATCCCAAACACAATTTAGGTGATGCAGGTGAAGATCCAGGTATTGAACCCGATTTTTAAGGAGAAGAGTTCGATGGTTCGTACAATGACATGGCGGATGACGATGTTGGAAAAACTTAATCGATATTTTCATTTATTAAATGTTTCTTTTGAGTGGTTGATACATTTATGGAATTGTAATAAGTCTTCAAGAGAAGACATAAATTGGTATTTTAGTTAATTAGTGAAGATATTGGTTGGTTCCCTTATTTGAACATTGATGATGACGTAGTGAGTTTGATAGAATAAGATGAAAATTGTTTCCGCCATTGTGCTTGAATGCTATATTTCATTATTTGACAAATTAGTTATTCCATAAGTTACTTGGAAATTCGGCTGTTGTGTTATACACGAGAGTCGAAATCTCGGTTCGTTACATTAAGGAACCCGCTGAAATTCTTTTTTGGAATTTTCAGTGGCTTATCTGGATCACTCACACACATGTATATTGTAACACATGATATTGGATGACTTTATTACAAAACCTTTTGATCCATCTAATGATTCTGCTTGACTTTATGCTTTTGGACGAGTTGTTGGAATTGATCTCCTAGTCTGATGGAGGTATAGAGTAGTTAGGATTAGGATTTTGTTGCTTTTAGTTTGCTTTTTCATTGGTTTGATAAAAGGAGGAGGAATTCCACTTTTCAGTCTCTCAGATACTATCATTGCTCACTCCCCTTTATTTTCGAATTTCTCTTATGTTTTGCTCAATGCATATCTTTTATATTGAGGACAATGCAAGATTTGGTTGGGGGGTGTGGGATCACTAGGATGAATCCAGCGTTTTATAACATTTTGAGCAATTATGTAGAAAAATTTTTATTTTTCTAAAATTCAAAAATCTTGTGAAAATTTTTGTTTTATGCATTCGAGATGATATGAGTATAGGAAGGGGAGATACGAAGTGAGTGATGTTGTAAGCTTTGAAATTCTCTTAATATAATGGTTTTATATGTGAATTCCCCTATTTATATGATTTATAGAAAATTTGAACACTTTTACACCTAGTTCACATTACACATTACACGATTTTCATGATTTGAAATAATTATGTGATTTTTGGATTGGCTAGACTTAGATTTGAGGTGTTGAGGAACCAAGCCGGGGTACTTTGTCCATCCTTGTCCATGGGAAAATAACGAAAGATGTGGATTTCTAAAAATCCTATCTAAGGAAAAAGAAAAAGGAAAGGAATGATGAAAATTGGGAATGATGGAAAATATGGTGGAAAATTCTGAAAATGGCTACCTATTACCAACCGGGGGATGGTCTACCCGTAACCAAAGCCAGAAATGGGACGTAGTGTGAAAGCCGTCGGAAGGACGGTAAGGCAAATTCCTGTCATAGGCTTGTTGTTGCTCTATACACTTTGAGATCTATAGTTTAGTTGATCAATGAAGAAGATAATCCCAGAAACTCATAAGATGAACTTTCACTATGCACACCAGGTTGAATTTGTTCGGGTTCTTCTATTTATCAATCAATCAGCTGTTCACTCCCCAAGTGTAGGGTTGCGAAGTAGTAATAATTTAGAAAGACCGAGTATCGTTCCCACAGAGATTTATGTATGGGTATTCTCAGAATTTAACTAAAACAACTAGTAATTAAGATCCTATCAAGGACTAAAGCTAAAAGAATAGTGAATTGGGTTTAAACAGTGAATAGATAAGGTAAATTCAATCTAAAAAGGCACTAGAGCGCCAAGGATCCACCTTTGATACGTTTCAATGCATCAACACAACTAGGTTTCTCATAACTCAATCGGAATCAAATTCCTTTCTCTATCCGATTGGAATATAGAGCGGTTCAATCAACAATTATCCAAAACAATTGCTTATTAACTGATTTGATTCCCACAACCATGCTCAGGCTTAGGGCATACTCAATTGTATAGGCCAAGCCTCTTTCCAATCTAGTTGAGATTCACAACCATAGCCTTCACCAGGTCCTGTCACTAGATCTGATTACAACTCATGATTAGAACTCTAATTAAATCAAAATCAATCAATAAACAACTATTTCAGATTACTACAAAAGATAAGAACTTTAGTTGCATGAGTTCCCACATGAAAATCAGGCTATTGCATACAAGGCAATCAAAGCGTCTACCATGCCCGGAGTCGATGGTAGATCAATGCATTACACGAGCATAAACAATGCTCAAAAGCTAAGATACTATGCTGGAATTACTAAGAATCACATGAGCCCGGAGTCATTAAGAGATCAAAGTGAAAACCAAAATAGTACTTCATTCAAACTCAAATTGAACTAAAATTCATCAATTAAAACATAAAAGGAAACCTAGGTTGTGTTAATCCATCAAAAACGAATCAAAAGCTTCCCCTCTTAGCCCTAGCTAAGAGGGTTTAGTTCATCTCTAACATCCTTGAACTAGAAGCCTCTAAAAACATGAAAAACTACTAAAACAGGAAGAAAACTAGAAATCCGAAGTAGAATCCGTCTCCTGAGCAATCCCCACGTCGTAGCCTCCTTTGGTATGAAGGGAAGAGGTCCTTTTATAGCCTGGAGGAGTCCAATACGCAAGAGAACTCCAGAAATCGCGTAATCTTACGCAATTACGTAGAAAATCCCGGAACCTGTTTTAGAAAGTAGCCTGTTTCGCATGGCCGACTGGTCTGGACCGGTCGGACTTGAGAATTCACTTGTCCAGCAACCTTTTCCGACCGGTCATGACCGGTCGGCCCTATTCAATCTTTCTCCAGCAGCTATGTCCGACCGGTCATGACCGGTCGGACGGTGAGTCTTCTTTAGGCCAGCAGCTATGCCCGACCGGTCATGACCGGTCGGGCTGGCATTGAAAATCCTTCTAACATCTCTCTTGGCTGGTAGTTGAGTGGCCGACCGGTCTTGACCAGTCTAGGCTACTCTTTCTTCATTCTTTCTTTCTTTCTTTCTTCTTTTCTCTTCTCTCCTTGCTTGTCTTTCTTTGATCTTTCTTCATGCTTGATCTAATGGTCTTTAACACTCATAAAGAGCTCTATTTAGCTTTCAAATGGTGAACTCTCCATCTTGTTCCTACAATCACACATCATGTATTAAGTTGGTCCTTTAAACATGTATATCATGCATAATGAGTGATGAATTGGGGTTAGAATATGCACAATTATGAGCTCAACACACCCCCCAACAAGCATTTTGCTAGTCCCGAGCAAAACATGCGTGAAACCAGTTTCATTTTCCAAAACCCAACTCTCCTCTGGAAACTATTCTTCTATACATTCCAAGACACATAAGCATAAGAATCAGAGAAATTAGGTGATAAAGGTTGAAATCTTAAACTCTCAGAATATAATCGGTGTTTATATGAAATTCCCGCTGATTGATTGATAAATAGAAGAACTTGAACAAATTCAACCCAGTGTGCATAGTGAAGGTTCATCTCATGAGTTTCTGGGATTATCTTCCTCATAAATCAACTAAACTACCGATCTCAAGGTATATAGAGCGACAACAAGCCTATGACAGGAATTTGCCTTACCGTCCTTCCGACGACTTTCACACTACGTCCCATTTCCGGCTTTGGTTACGGGTAGACCATCCCCCGGTTGGTAGTAGGTAGCCCTAATCGGAATTTCCACCATTTTTCTTTCCTTCCCGATTTCATCCTTTCATTCCTTTTCTTTTAAATTAGATAGGATTTTTAGAAATCCATATCTTCCGTTATTTTCCCATGGACAAGGATGGACAAAGTACCCCGGCTTGGTTTCTCAATACCTCAATTCAGAGTCTAATTAATCCATAAATCACATAATCCTTTCAAATCATGAAAATCGTGTAATGTGAACTAGGTGCAAAAGGTGTTCAAATTTTCTATCAATCATAAAAATAGGTGAATTCACATATAAAACCATTATATTAAGGGAATTTCAAAGCTCGTAACATCCCTCACTTCGTATCTCATCTTCTTATACTTATGCTATCTCGAATGCATAGAATCAAAGCTTTCCAAAAGAGTTTCGAATTTTAGAAAAATCGAAAAATTTCTACATCTTTGCTCGAAATGTCACAAAAGCTAGCAGATTCATCATCTAAGGAATCTCTCACCCCCCAACCAAAACTTTGCATTGTCCTCAATGTAATAAGATATGCAATATGTATGACATAAGAGCAATGTCATAAAATAAAGGAGAGTGAGAAAGAGAGATATCACCTGAAGCATACAGTCCATGGCAAGATTAGCTTTTGGAGATGGATTACTTCACAACTAAATCAACTATCAAAGCAAATCCTAATGGGAAAGCATTCTAACAAATCATCCTCCGTCAGACTAGGAGGTTAATCCCAACAACTCATCCAAAAGCATAAAGTCAAGCAGAATCATTAGATGGATCAAAAGGTTTCGCAGTAACGTCATCCAATATCCTGCTTGACAATGTACATGTGTGTGAATGATCGAGATAAGCCACTCAAAATCCCAAAAAGGAATTTCAGCGGGTTCCTTAGTGTGCACACCACATGTATCAGGGGAGACACCATCATATTTATCAGAAAAAATATGTCTCCAATCAGATTTTCCTGGGCAATGATATTACAAGTAAGGATCATCCCAGGAATGGTGGAGTTCGATATGCATGATCCACAAAGGTGTGGAAATCTGAATTGAATTTTCAGCGCAAAAAGGTATTGTTTCCACATTCTTCTCTTGGCTAATGTCATATGCCGATACCGACTCAAAAAGTGTGACCATATCCCTTCTCATATCATCGTTCTCATCAAGGGAGTGAGTCACTTCTTCGTCTAAGGGACCGGAGTAAAAAGGTGAGAGGGACTCATCATCCACAATAGAATTGATCATGTTTATTTGGTGGACCTCCTCATCTTCATCCTCTTGTTGGTTGTCAATATTGAAAGCATTCAACTCAATCGTCATATTGCCAAAAGACATTTGTATGACCCCACTCCTACAATTTATGATGGCGTTTGATGTAGCTAGGAATGGGCGGCCAAGTATGACAGGAATTTGAGGGCCAATATTAACCGTGGGTCGCGTGTCCAAGACAATAAAGTCCACCGAGTAGTAAACTTTATCAACTTGGACAAGGACGTCCTCAATTACCCCTCGTGGAATACGAATTGATCGGTCAGCAAGTTGTAATGTGGTTTTGGTGGGTTTTAATTCACCTAAACCCAATTGTTCATAGACCGAATAGGGAATTAAGTTCACACTTGCCCCTAGATCAAGTAAAGCATGTTTCACCCGGTAGTCTCCTATCACACATGATATTGTCGGACAACCGGGATCTTTGTATTTCTTGGGCATCCCGTGGTTCATAATGGCACTCACATTCTCTGTCAAAAATGCCTTCTTTTGCACATGTATTTTTCATTTAACCGTGCAAAGGTCTTTTAAAAATTTTGCATATGACGGTATTTGTTTAATGGCATCCAACAATGGGATGTTGATTTTGACTTGCTTGAAAACCTCCAAAAATTCCTGATATTTATCTTGAGGTTTGGCTGGAATCAAGCGTTGGGGGAATGGAGCAACGGGCCTATATTCTTTTAATGGCTCTTTTTCATTCATGGTGATGCTAGGTCCATCATCCTCTTTGGAAGATACCGGATCATTAGGTGTTGAAACCTTCACCGAATCAGATTTTTCAATGATTTTACCACTTCTAAGAGTGGTGATGGCCTTAGCATGTTCCATATGTTGGTTAGAAGAACTAGGCACACTTATTTCGCATTGTTGTTTTGGATTTGGTACGGGTTGGGCTGGAAGCATCCCTTCCCTTGCATTTAAGCGAGCCTTGATTTCCTCTACCGAAGTTTTAAGCTCAAGCATTATCGTATGGTTGGATTGATTTATTTGAGCTTGACCTTCCATGAATGCTTTCAAAGTATCCTCTAAAGGCATTTGAGGTGGGGTCATTTGCATTGGGGGCCCCCTTTGAGGATTATTTTGATTAGCCGTGTTTCCATTCGCCCAATTGAAGTTTGGGTTGTTTCTCCAACTAGAATTGTTCGTGTTTGGATTTGGAGTACTGAAAGGTCGTTGATAACTATTCAAGGCATTCGATTGTTCAAATAAAAGTTCTCTAAACGCATAGATTGTTGGACAATCCGGCGTTTGATGTACATTGGAAGCACAAATACCACAAATAGTTTCAACAGCCCCCTTTTGTTGGGTTGTATCCACCTTCTTTAGTTCCATCTCCTCGACCTTTCGTGTGAGTTTAGCCACTCTAGAACCTAGATCATCTTGGCCATCTAAAACATAAATTTCTCCCTTTTCCTTGGTTTGGAGTTGTTTTGAACTTGTTGGCTTAGATGTATCCCATGATTGTGTATTTTCAGCCAACATATCAAAATAATCCCAAGCTTCTTCCGTTTCCTTGTTCATGAACTCACCATTGCACATCATCTCCACAAATTGGCGCATGGTTGAGTTTAATCCATCATAGAAGAAACTAATCAACCTCCACCGTTCGTAGCCATGATGTGGGCATGCGTTTAAAAGCTCATTATACCTTTCCCAACATTGGAAAAAGGCTTCTTCTTCTTTTTGGGCGAAGTTCATTATGGCCCTTCTTAATGCATTGGTTCGATAAGTAGGGAAGAATTTCTTTAGAAACTCCCTAGTCATCTCAGCCCATGTCCCAATAGACCTCGGCCTTAAGGAATGTAGCCATGATTTGGCCTTCTCTTTCAAGGAAAAAGGGAACAATTTAAGTTTTATTGTATCCTTGGTCACATTGTCATAGTTTATTGTGGCAATGACTTCTTCAAATTCCTTGATATGCAGATACGCACTCTCAGAGTCGAGTCCATGGAATCTAGGAAGAAGTTGGATCAACCCCGGTTTAAAATCAATATTTCCCACATTGTGAGGGAAAATTATGCAAAAGGGAGTACTCGTCCTAGCTGGTTGTAAATAGTCACGTAAAGTTCTAGGTTGAGGTACATCCCCCACTTCATTCTCATCCAATTCAGTAAGGTTTGGGGCTGGATTTTGATTAACCCCTTGATTTGGTTGATTTTCAGCCATCTCTCTAGTAATTTCAGGAAAATTTTGACGTTTCCTAGCACGAGGCTCTCTATCAATCCCTTCAACAATTACTCCGTCCCTTACAAGTCGGTTATTATAAGTCCTAGCCCAATGTGGCATGCAAAAACCAAAAAGAATGAGTGAAAAGGAAAAAGAATTCTTCCTTCCTTCCTTTACTCCTCTCTAAAACTTAAGCACAGGGTGTCTTGCAATGGCTGAGCCAGAAGCAAGGATAGAGACCGATTTCTCCTGGTCAATAGGGGTTCAAAAAAAAACTCCCCACCCACTCTTTGAGTCTTTTGAGATAAAGTACAGGAAAAGAAGAAAGAGGAATAGGTTGAGAAGAGAAATCTCTGAGCACAAGGTGATCCAAGGCGGCAGAGCCGACCAATAGGAATCCAGGTGGCACAAGGCCTACCTTTCAGAGATCCAAAAGGAGTCTCCACCCACTCTACAAGAGATGAATATGATAAGAATGATTAGGAGAAGAAGAAGAGTAAGGTTAGAACAATAAAACCTGATTTGTAACTTAAGATGCCTTTTTCTCCTTCAACTTCCTAAAAATCCCTAGATTAGACCTATGTTAGAATCCTGCAAAAATCAAAACACAGTAAGTAAGTAATTAGAAGAAAACCTATTCTAGAAAGCAAAACAATTCCTAAACCTATCTTAACACAATCTCAACTAAAAGTTATTTCAGAAAATTCTAAAAATACCGCATAGAAGTCCCCGGCAACGGCGCCAAAAACTTGTTCACTCCCCAAGTGTAGGGTTGCGAAGTAGTAACAATTCGAAAAGACCGAGTATCGTTCCCACAGAGATTTATGTATGAGTATTCTCAGAATTTAACTAAAACAACTAGTAATTAAGATCCTATCAAGGACTAAAGCTAAAAGAATAGTGAATTGGGTTTAAACAGTGAATAGATAAGGTAAATTCAATCTAAAAAGGCACTAGAGCGCCAAGGATCCACCTTTGATACATTTCAATGCATCAACACAACTAGGTTTCTCATAACTCAATCGGAATCAAATTCCTTTCTCTATCCGATTGGAATATAGAGCGGTTCAATCAACAATTATCCAAAATAATTGCTTATTAACTGATTTGATTCCCACAACCATGCTCAGGCCAAAGGCATACTCAATTGTATAGGCCAAGCCTCTTTCCAATCTAGTTGAGATTCACAACCATAGCCTTCACCAGGTCCTGTCACTAGATCTAATTACAACTCATGATTAGAATTCTAATTAAATCAAAATCAATCAATAAACAACTATTTCAGATTACTACAAAAGATAAGAACTTTAGTTGCATGAGTTCCCACATGAAAATCAGGCTATTGCATACAAGGCAATCAAAGCGTCTACCATGCCCGGAGTCGATGGTAGATCAATGCATTACACGAGCATAAACAATGCTCAAAAGCTAAGATACTATGCTGGAATTACTAAGAATCACATGAGCCCGGAGTCATCAAGAGATCAAAGTGAAAACCAAAATAGTACTTCATTCAAACTCAAATTGAACTAAAATTCATCAATTAAAACATAAAAGGAAACCTAGGTTGTGTTAATCCATCAAAAACGAATCAAAAGCTTCCCCTCTTAGCTAGGGCTAAGAGGGTTTAGTTCATCTCTAACATCCTTGAACTAGAAGCCTCTAAAAACATGAAAAACTACTAAAACAGGAAGAAAACTAGAAATCCGAAGTAGAATCCGTCTCCTGAGCAATCCCCACGTCGTAGCCTCCTTTGGTATGAAGGGAAGAGGTCCTTTTATAGCCTGGAGGAGTCCAATACGCAAGAGAACTCCAGAAATCGCGTAATCTTACGCAATTGCGTAGAAAATCCCGGAACCTGTTTTAGAAAGTAGCCTGTTTCGCATGGCCGACCGGTCTGGACCGGTCGGACTTGAGAATTCACTTGTCCAGCAACCTTGTCCGACCGGTCATGACCGGTCGGCCCTATTCAATCTTTCTCCAGCAGCTATGTCCGACCGGTCATGACCGGTCGGACAGTGAGTCTTCTTTAGGCCAGCAGCTATGCCCGACCGGTCATGACCGGTCGGGCTGGCATTGAAAATCCTTCTAACATCTCTCTTGGCTGGTAGTTGAGTGGCCGACCGGTCTTGACCGGTCTAGGCTACTCTTTCTTCATTCTTTCTTTCTTTCTTTCTTCTTTTCTCTTCTCTCCTTGCTTGTCTTTCTTTGATCTTCCTTCATGCTTGATCTAATGGTCTTTAACACTCATAAAGAGCTCTATTTAGCTTTCAAATTGTGAACTCTCCATCTTGTTCCTACAATCACACATCATGTATCAAGTTGGTCCTTTAAACATGTATATCATGCATAATGAGTGATGAATTGGGGTTAGAATATGCACAATTATGAGCTCAACATCAGCGGGAATTTCATATGGACACTTATTATGTTTTGAGCGTTTCAGGTTTCAACTTATATCACCTAATTTTTCTAAATTTAACACTTATGTCTTGGAATGGATAGAAACATAGTTTCCGAAGGAGAGTTGGTTTTTGGAGAATTGAATTTGTTTCACGCATGTTTTGCTCGGGTCTAGCAAAATGCTGGCTGGGGGGTGTGTTGAGCTCAGAATTGTGCATATTCTAACCCCAATTCATCACATATTATACATGGGTTTCATGATTAAAAGACTACTTTAATGCGCATGATTTGTGATTGTAGGAATGAGATGGAGATTTCACTAATTCAAGGCTTAAGAGAGCACTTTACATACATTGAAGACCAAGCTTTCATGAGCCCAAGAAGAGAAGAAAAACCTTGAAGAAGTCCTGAATTGTCCTGAAAAAGCAAAGTGCAGAGCTGCAGGGCCATAAAAGTAAAATGCAGAAAGTTGCAGTTTCTGAAGATTGATCCAGAGATTGATCTGTCAATTGATCGCTCAGCCTGAGCGATTGATTGACAGACTTGAGCGATTGATCGCTCACAGCAGAAATTGACAAAATTGTTACTAGACTGAAAGTGCAGAATTGCGATTGATCGCCCAACCTGAGCGATTGATCGCCCAGATTGTAGATCAATCGACAGAATGCAGATTTTTGAAGAATTGTTGTTGAAACTCTCTGGACACTTTTTACTCCCATCAATTGATCGCCCAACCTTGATCGATTGATCGCTAGGACCCAGCGATTGATCGCTTAGCCAGTCGATCAATCGCTCAATCGTTCAAGTTCAGAAACTGCTATTTTCGGTCCGGATTTCTCTGCGCAATGCGTAAGTTTTCCGCAAATTCTCGAAGATTCTGCGCTATGAAGGCTTAAAAGCTATAAAAGGGGTCCTCCACTACGTTCTTAAGGCATCCTATAAGAAATTAAGCATGGTGGGAGATGGTGGAAGTCAGATTTGGAGTTCTACAACTCCTCCTAGTTTGTTTTTCTAGTTTATGTTTTGTTTAGTTGTTTTCATGTTTCCTTGGATCATGAACGGCTAAACCTCTTAACTAGGGCTAAGAGGTGAAGCTTGTAGTGAATCTAAGATGTTTCAATTCGTTTGATTTGGTTTCAAGTTGGATTATTAGTGAAGAACAATGGTTTGAAGTTTAAATAAAGTTCTAAGTAGTTTTCTTAATCTTATGATGGCTCATGGATGTTTAGAAGAATTGCTTGAGTTCTTAATTGTTTTGAGTTAGTCTAGACCTGTATGATCCGAGGAATTGGATTCAATACGATCTAGATCTATGATCCTCATGTGGGAACTTCATACCAAAAGTCTATTTTTTCTGAAAATCCTGGATTATGTGAGAATTGTGTATGTGATTTGGATCAAGTTCAAATCATGATCTAATTATGCTTAGTGACAGACTTTAATGATGATTATGATTATGATCTTAACCTATTGGAATTAGGATTGACCTATACAATTGAGTGTGCTCAAGTCCTAGCTTGAATTGAGAGAATCATGTACATGAATCATACATATGACAGATTGATTGTTTTAACTGCTCTATCATCCAGCTAGATAGAACTTAATTTCGATTCTAGTTAAGAAATTGAGAAACCACAGCGAATTGAGCATCAAGGATTGCTACAAGTGGATCCTTGAACCCCTAGTGCCTTTTATTAATTGTTTACCTTCAGTTTAATTCAAAGTTACTATCTACATCAATCTTTTACAAATCTGTTAGTTAGCTCTTCAGTAGAACT
Source organism: Liriodendron chinense (assembly GCA_003013855.2). NCBI lineage: Eukaryota > Viridiplantae > Streptophyta > Magnoliopsida > Magnoliales > Magnoliaceae > Liriodendron > Liriodendron chinense. Next base: position 646,152 of record ML058398.1, read on the forward strand.
ATTGGAAGTGTTTTGTGAATTCCTACATAACTCCCTGTGGATCGACCTCGGTCTTACCGAGATTATTACTACATCGCAATCCTACACTTGGGGAAGCGAACACTTAAGCGGCTCGAGGATCCACTTGTAGCAATCCTTGATGCTCAATTCACTGTGGTTTCTCACTTTCTCAGCTAGAATCGAAATTAAGTTCTATCTAGTCGGATGATAGAGTGGTTAAAACAATTAACCTGACATATGTATGATCCATGTATATGATTCACTCAATACAAGCTAGGACGAGCATACTCAATTGCATAGGTTAGTCCCAATTCCAATAGGTTAAGATCACAATCATAACCATCATTAAATCCTGTCACAAGACAAAACTAGATCATGATTTGAGCTTGATCCAAATCACATACACAATCTCACATACTTCAGAATTTCCAGAAAAGTGGACTTTTGGTATGAAGCTCCCACATGAAGATCATAGATCTAGAGCGTATTCCAATTCCTCGGATCATACAGGTCTAGACTAGCTCAAAACAATTAAGAACTCAAGCAATTCTTCCAAACATCCATGAGTCATCATAAGATTAAGAAAAACTACTTAGTACTTGATTTAAACTTCAAACCATTGTTCTTCAATAGAAATCCAACTTAAAACCAAATCAAACGAATTGAAACATCTTAGATTCACTACAAGCTTCACCTCTTAGCCCTAGTTAAGAGGTTTAGCCGTTCATGATCCAAGGAAACATGAAAACAACTAACAAAGCATAAAACTAGAAAGCAAACTAGGAGGAGTTGTAGAACTCCGAAATCGACTTCCGCCGTTTCCCACCGTGCTCAATCTGTTCTAAGATGCCCTAGGAACGATCCCTAGGTGTCCTTTTATAGTGGGGAAGCTCTGTTGCGTCAGAATCATCTATAAATTGTGTAAGATTACACAATGCGCAGAGAAAATCGGAGCCCAGAATAGAAACTGGTTGTTTTTGCATGTGGCCGACCGGTCTGGACCGGTCGGACTGAGCTGGTCGACCGGTCACGACCGGTCGGACTACTTATCCCATCAGTCCAGCGTGCACAGGGGGTTTTCTGAGTTGATGGCCGACCAGTCAAGACCGGTCGGACCAGACTGATCTTTTTGTTCATAGAGTTCCCAGAGTCACCAACCTATTGGCCGACCGGTCAAGACTGGTCGGACCAACTGGTCCTTTGTCCTGCAATCTTCACAGGGGCCGACCGGTCGGCCCTTGATCATTTTCTTCTTACTCTTCTTTTCTTTCTTCTCTTTTCTCCCTCTTTCTTCTTTCTTCTTTGGTCCACCTTGGGCCTTTATTCAAAGGGTCCTAATTTATTCTTTTTTATCTCCAATTGGGTGAAGTTTACTCTCATTCCTACAATCACAAAACATACATTAGGTGGGCCTCTTAATTATGAAAACCATGCATATAATGAAATGCAATGGCCAATGCAATGTATAAATTGGAGGTTCAACATTGGACTACCCGGATCCTTGTATTTTTGGGGCACCTCTTGTTTGATAATAACGCTCAAATTCTCAGTCAAAAGTACTTTGTTGTGAACATTGTGTTTCCTTTTAACTGTACACAATTCCTTTAGAAATTTGGCATAGGATGGTATTTGTTTTATAACATCCAACAACGAAATGTTGATCTCACTTGCTTAAAAACCTCTAAAATTTTCAGGTTTTTGTCTAAAGGCTTAGGTGAAATCAACCTTTAGGGAAACAGGGCAACCGGTTTATGTTGCCTTTCCGGTTCTTTCTCATGTGAAGTGTTGTTCGGGCTATCATCCTCTTTAGAAATTTCTGGATCATTAGGCTTTGGGGCCTTCACTGGATTAGATTTATCGATTATTTTTCCACTTCTCAGGGTGGTGATAGCTTAAACATGCTCCGTATGTTGGGAGGATGAGCTTGGGTCTTGTATCTCAAATTGGGTTCTTGGGTTAGGGAGAGATTGGGCAGGAAGTGTGCCTTTCTCTCTAACACTGAGATGAGATTCAACTCTAGCCATTGAGGTTTTCAAGTCATTAATGGCTTGAGATGAATTTTGATTGAATTTCAGTTGCTCTTGCATGAACCCCTCAATTTTTAGAGAATTAGTCTTATTATATTCAGCTTGAACCGATACAAATGCACCCAACATCTCCTCTAGCATAGCTTTTGGTGTGATTACTAGGGATGGACCTAGTAAAGATTGAGCTTGAAGGGTGTTGTTTGCATTCGCAGTTGGTCCATTCCTCCAACTGAAGTTGGGATGGTTTTTCCAACTAGAGTTATACGTGTTTGAGTTTGGAGCACTAAATGGCCGTTGATAACTGTTTATGGCATTTTATTGTTCTTGTAAGATATCTTGGAATGTGGAAATTGTGGGACAATCCTGTGTTGCATGTTGATTTTCGGCACAAATTTCACAAACAATTTCAACGTCCTTTGAGTTAATCATCTCACCTTTCTTCAATTCCATGGCCTCGACTTTTCTTATGAGGCTAGCCACACGTGCACTTATGTTATCTTCTTCTGAGAGGACATAAATTCCTCATTTTTTCTTTTGTTGGCTTGTCTTGGGATTTGTTGGTCTAGATGTATCCCAAGACTGTGCATTCTCAGCCAATTCATCAAAATAATCCCATGCTTCCTCGGCTTCCTTATTCGTGAATCTCCATTACACATCATCTCTACGAATTGACGCATGGGTGAAGTGAGTCCTTCATAGAAAAAGCTTATTACCCTCCAAATTTCGTAGCCATGATGTGGGCATGCAGTTAACAAGTCCTTGAACCTCTTCCAACATTGGAAGAAGGTTTCATCCTCTGTTATAGCGAAATCCATGATAAGGCGCTTCAACATGATCATTTTGTGAGTAGGGAAGAACTTTTTAATGAACTCCCTAGTCATCTCAGTCCATGTGCCAATTGATCTTGGCCTTAATGCATCTAGCCATGCCTTAGATTTCTCTTTAAGGGAAAAAGGAAATAATTTGAGTCTCACCACATCATCAGTTACATTTGCGAAGTGCATTGTGGCTATCACCTCATCAAATTCCTTAAGATGTTGATAGACACTTTCACTGTCTAGTCCATGGAATTTGGGAAGGAGTTGGATTACTCCAGGTTTAAGATCTATGTTCCCTGCATTATGTGGAAAAACTATGCATGAGGGAGTGCTTGCTCTTGCAAGTTGCAAGTAATCACGTAGTGTTCTCGGTCGGGAAACATTCTCAACCTCATTCTCTCCCATTTCGGTTTGGCCCAGATTTTGATTGGCCATAGGGTTGGGTTGATTTCCAGCCATACTTTCAGACAAAAGTGGAGAATCTAAACGTTTCTTAGCACGTGGCTCTCTATCAATCCCTTCAACAATTCCCCCTTCACTAATAAGTCGGTTATTAGAATCCCGAACCCAATGTGGCATGCAAATCTCAGAAAAATAAAAATAAAAGAAAAAGGGTTAGAAAAACCTGATTTGAAGTAACTACTTCGACTCCTAGAATCCCTGTAAAAATAAAGCAAAGCAAACAAACTAAGTTAGGAAAGGACTCCTAAAAATCACAAATAGAAACTATTTTAAAAAATTTTATGAAATTTTTTTTATGAAAAACCGTCAAAGTCCCCAGCAGCGGCGCCAAAAACTTGTTCACTCCCTCAAGTGTAGGGTTGCGATGTAGTAATAATTTCTACAAGACTGAGGGCAATCCACAGGGACTTGTGTAGGAACTCACAAAACACTTCCAATGGTTTCTAATTAAGAACTAACTAAACAGGATTTTGGGATTGAATGTAGATAGGTATTTTGAACTAAAGCTGAATGTAATCAATAATAAAAGAGCACTAGGGGCTCGAGGATCCACTTGTAGCAATCATTGATGCTTAACTCGCTGTGGCTTCTCACTTACTCAACTAGAATCGAAATTAAATCCTATCTAGCCGGATGATAGAGCAGTTAAAACAAACAATCTGTCATATATGTGATTCAAGTACATGATTCCCTCAATTCAAGTTAAGACTTGAGCACACTCAATTGCATAGGTCAATCCTAGTTCCAATAGATTAAGATCACAATCATAATCATCATTAAACTCTGTCACAAAGTATGACTAAATCATGATTTGAACTTCATTCAAATCACTTATAAAATCACACATAATTCAGAAATTCAGAAAAATAGAACTATTGGCATGAAGTAGTGTGAAAGCCGTCGGAAGGACGGTAAGACAAATTCCTGTCATAGGCTTGTTGTTTCTCTGTGCACCTTGAAATCCATAGTTTAGTTGATCTATGAAGAAGATAAGCCCAGAAACTCATGAGATGAACTTTCACTATGCACACTAGGTTGAATTTGTTCAAGTTCTTCTATTCATCAATCAATCAGCGAGAATTTCATATGGACACTTATTATGTTTTGAGAGTTTAAGGTTTCAACTTCTATCACCTAATTTTTCTGGATTTTACACTTATGTCTCGGAATGGATAGAAGCACAGTTTTTTAAGGAGAGTTGGTTTTTGGAGAATTGAACTTGTTTCACGCATGTTTTGCTCAGGTCTAACAAAATGCTGGTTGGGGGGTGTGTTGAGCACTTAATTGTGCATATTCTAACCCCAATTCATCACTCATTATGCATGGATTTTATGTTTAAAGACTATTCTAATGCATGGTTTTGTGATTGCAGGAATGAGAGAGAGTTCACTCGCTCAATAGCTAAAAGAAGCACATTTAGGAACCTTGGATGAAGACCCAAGGTGGGCCAAAGAATCATGAAGAAAGAAGGAAAGAAAAGAAAGAAGGAAAGTATGAAAAGGAGCCCCACAAGGTGGTCCGACCGGTCAAGACCGGTCGGCCAATTGCTCTCCCCTCTCTTAAAGCTGCTGGAGCAAGGACACATGGGCTAGACTGGTCAAGACCGGTCGGCCAGCCCTGTCCGACCGGTCTTGACCGGTCGGCCATGCAATTTTAGAGTTCCAGATTTCAGACAGCAGGCTATTTCCGTTTTTGGATTTTTGGCACAGTTTTCTAGAGCCATCTTGATGATATTTGGAAATCCAACACATCCATGTCGAAGAGGATCTCGACGCCGAAATAACCCAAGTGGTTTCATGTCGATCGGAGCTACGGATTGACCGTGGTGGCCAAAACAATACGAACTGTCCAGAAAGTTCCAGATTCCGCCTACTCCACACTGGGCCGGTCCAGATGACCCATCATTGACGATATAAAGAATCTTCTTTGACCATCTTCTAGAACACATCCATATATGAATAACCACAAAGTTTTAGATCAAAAGGATGTGTGGTTTGATCGTACCGGTTGAAGAAAGATGGACCATTCAGAAAGATCCAACTGCACAGATTTTATAAAAGGCCTGAGTGTTCTAATTTTCGCACCTAATTCTGGATTTTTTGGACAATCTAATCCATCTATCATGTAGAGGATGAAGTTTTCTACCCATGTTCAAAATTTGAGATCAATCCGACCTCTGTACACTCCGTAGCGTTGAAAGCTAGATGACTGGTTCTGAAGGTACCCGAATTGCGCGATTTTGAGAGGCGGTCGCTGATCTGATTGGTGGGCCCATTCAGAAGATAATTTTGAAATTTTAAATCATCTATGAAGAAGATCACATTACAAGGAAGCTACAAATCAAATTTGAAGGCAATCCGACCATTGGTTAGGCCGTACGAAGCGAAACAAAATCTGTTATGTTGCGGTACTCTTGCTGTATTATAAAAGGAAGTGCTCTCTTCTATTCCAGGGCAAGCAAGGACGTGGGGAGCAAGGAGTTCAAGTCATAGAAGGCTTCCTAGCCTCCTCCAGCTAGTTTTTCTTCCTTTTCCTAGTTCTAGTTTTATTTTTAATATGCTTTTCATTAGTTAATCTCTTAGCTAGAGCTAAGAGGTGAACCTTATAGTTTTCTTAAATTGTTTAATTCGTTTTATTGGTTTCAAGTTGAATTTCTATTGAAGAACAATGGTTTGAAGTTTAAATAAAGTTCTAAATAGTTTTTCTTAATCTTATGATGGCTCATGGATGTTTGGAAGAATTTCTTGAGTTCTTAATTGTTTTGAGCTAGTCTAGACCTGTATGATCCGAGGAATTGGAATACGCTCTAGATCTATGATCTTCATGTGGGAGCTTCGTACCAAAAGTCTACTTTTCTGAAAATTCTGAAGTATGTGAGACTGTATATGTGATTTGGATCAAGTTCAAATCATGATCTAGTTTTGTCTTATGACAGGATTTAATGATGGTTATGATTGTGATCTTAACCTATTGGAATTGGAACTGACCTATGCAATTGAGTATGCTCGTCCTAGCTTGTATTGAGTGAATCATATACATGAATCATACATATGTCAGGTTGATTGTTTTAACTGCTCTATTATCCGACTAGATAGAACTTAATTTCGATTCTAGTTGAGAAAGTGAGAAACCATAGCGAATAATGCATCTAAGGAGAGCTATAAGTGGATCCTTGATGCTCTAGTTATCTTTTAATTATCAGATTTTCTATTTTATGTTCAAAACCGATTTCACAAACCTCTTAAGATTCTAGTTATTAGGATAGTTTGAATTGTTTACTTCCTTCCCTGTGGATCGACCTCGGTCTTACCGAGATTATTACTACATCTCAACCCTACACTTGGGGAAGCGAACAGTTACGCAGCCGAACGGTCGGACGACCGGTCGTAAAAGGTAAAAAATAGTCCAGAGAGTTTTCTAGAATTTAAATCCCAAACTTTAATTTAACGACTGGTCGGACGACTGGTCTGAGCAGTGGACGACCGGTCGGATGACCGGTCGTGATTGGGCTAGCAAGGTTTGGCAGCAAGGTCCTCCTGTTGAGTGTTCGGACTGGTCGGACGACCGGTCCTGGGCTATGGACAACTGGTTGGACGACCGATCTTCAATGCAACTTTCTGCACTTCTTCATTTTCTCCTTTGCTTCTTTCTTCCACCCTTTGGTGCTTAGTCCTTTAATCTTCAATGCTTATAAGCAGCGTCTCTAAGCCTTCAATTGATAAATTCTCTCTCCCATTCCTACAACCACAAAACCATGCATTAGTTGGGTCTTTAATCATTTATTTCAAGCATAGTTCGTGATAAAACAGGGTTAGAATATACACATTTAAGAGCTTAACAGCAGATGCTCTCGCTACACTTGCATCAATGCTCCAGATCCCGAAAGGAGGTTCAGAATGGGAGCTCACAGTCGAAACTCGAGATGAACTTGCTTTTTGCTTGCAAATAGAAGAGGCCGAAGCCGCCCCTGACAAACCTTGGTATGCCGACATCAGGCGATATCTAGAAACCCAGGAATATCCAGAAGCAGGAACAACAGCAAATCGCCGAACCATCTAGCGTTTGTCCAGCTAGTTCACCATTAGTGGTAAATTCTTTACAAGCGATTCTATAATCAAGTCCTCCTTCGATTTACTGACGAAACAGAAGCTGCAAAGATCATGAAAGAAATACATGAAAGAATCTGTGGCCCACACATGAACGGGCACATGATGGCAAAGACGATTTTACGACTCGGCTACTATTGGCTCACCACGGAGACAAACTACTGCCAGCATGTCAGAAAATGCTTCAAGTGCCAGGAGCATGCGAATCAAATCCATGCCTCCTCATCAGAACTGTACAACCTGACGACCCCCTGGCCTTTTTATAAGTGGGGTCTCGACATCATTGGGAAGGTGAGTCCCAAAGCATCAAACAGTCATGAGTATATACTTGTGGCAGACGAATACTTCACCAAGTGGGTAGAAGCGGCCTCCTACACTACGATTGCAGCATCCTAGGTGATCAAATTCATGAAGAACAACATCATATGCCGATATGGAATCCCTAACGCTATCATCACAAATAATGGAACGAGTTTGTAAGGACACCCACGAGTTTTGCAAAGCGTGCGAGCGCTGCCAGAAGCTAGGAGAATTATCTCGTCGAAATATGATGCCTCTCACCCCAATTCAACATCTTGAAGTCTTTGACTGTTGGGGCATCGATTTCATGGGACCATTCCCCTCATCTTTTGGGCATGTCTATATTCTGCTTGCCATAGACTATGTGTCTAAATGGATAGAGGCTATCCCATGTAGAACCAACGATCATCGTACGGTTCTCAAGTTCCTCAAAGAAAATATACTTTCTAGATTTGGGACGCCTCGAGCCATTATTAGTGATGGTGGTTCTCACTTTTGCAATAGACCTTTTGAAACTTTGATGAAGAAATATGGTATTAGGCACAAAGTGAGTACCCCATACCACCCACAAACAAGTGGGCAAGCTGAAATCTCCAATAGGGAAATCAAGCAGATTTTGGAAAAGACGGTGAGACCGGATCGCAAGGATTGGTCCCTAAGATTAGATGATGCACTTTGGGCTCACCGTACTGCCTACAAGACACCCATTGGAATTCCCCTTATAGACTTGTCTATGGGAAAGCTTGCCACTTGCCTGTGGAGATAGAACACAAAGCCTATTGGGCAATTCGGGCTCTAAATTTTGACATTGACAAGGCTAGCTCGCTTCGCAAACTTCAATTAAATGAGCTTGATGAGATCCGGAACGATGCATATGAGAATTTGAGAATTTACAAGAGCAAGATGAAGGCCTTTCATGACAAGCACATCTTAAGGAAATCTTTCCATGAAGGACAGAAAGTGCTCTTATATAATGCCCGACTTCATCTTTTTTCGGGAAAATTACGATCTCGATGGACCGGCCCATATATTGTCAAAGAAGTTTTTCCTCATGGGGCTGTTGAGATTTAGAATGCAGCAAATGGTGACTGTTTCAAAGTTAATGGACAACGCCTTAAACCATTTGTTGAGAAATTTGATTCAGAGGACATGTCCATCTCCCTGAATGATCCTGTCTATCAGGATGATTGATCTCCTAGTCTGATGGAGGTATAGCATAGGTAGGTTTAGTTTTGTTCTTCTGTTTTAATAGGTTTTAGTTGTTGAGTTGGAGAATTCCATGATCGCTCTCTCAGGTACTATTGTTCTCACTCTCTCATTGTTTACCATTGCTCTCATGTTCATGCTAATTGACTATCTTTTTACATTGAGGACAATGCAAGATTTGGTTGAGGGGTGAGATGAGATCCCTCATCTAGCATATTGCAACATTTCGAGCTTCACATGCGGCAAATTTTTTCGAATTTTCTAATATCTCAAAAATCTTTTAGAAAATCTTGTTTCTATACATTCGAGAGGCTATGAGTAGAAGAGGAGGAGAAACGAAGTGTGTGATGTTGTAGTCTTGAATTTCTCCCAACATAATGGTGTTATATGATAGTTCCCCTATTGTTGTGATTGATAGAAAAATTTGAACACTTTTTACACCTAGTTCACATTACACGATTTTCATGAGTGACAGGTTTATGTGATTTGTGGATTAGCTAGACTTTGGTTTAAAGGTGTTGAGCAGCCAAGCCGGGGTATTTTGTCCATCCTTGTCCATGGGAAAATAACAGAAGATATGGATTTCTAAAAATCCTATCTAATTTAAAAGAAAAAGGAAAGAAAGGATGAAATCGGGAAGGAAAGAAAAATGGTGGAAAATTCCGAAAAGGGCTACCTATTACCAATCGGGGGATGGTCGAACCGTAACCAAAGCCGGAAATGGGATGTAGTGTGAAAGCCGTCGGAAGGACGGTAAGGCAAATTCCTGTCATAGGCTTGCTGTTGCTCTGTGCACCTTAAAATCCTTGGTTTACTTAATCTATGAAGAAGATGATTCCAGGAACTCATGAGATGAACTTTCACTATGCACACTAGGTTGAATTTGTTCGAGTTCCTCTATTTATCAATCAGTCAGCGGGAACTTCATGTAAACACTTCTTATGTTTTGAGAGTCCAAGGTTCAGCTTCTATCACCTAATTTCTCTAAATTTTATACTTCTGCATCTTGGAATGGATAGAAACATGGATTCTGGAAGAGAGTTGGGTTTGGAGGTTTGAAATTGTTTTACGCATGTTTTGCTCGGGACTAGCAAAAAGCTGGTTGGGGGGTGTGTTGAACCTCCAATTTATACATTACATTGCCCATTACACGACAAGGTTTGCATGATTTTCATGGTTTAAAGGCCCACCTAACACATGTTTTGTGATTATAGGGATGAGAGCGGACTTCATTCAATTACAAGCCAAAAGAACGCTTCTAGAGCTTTTGGATGAAGATGAAAGAAGACCAAAGAAAGGAGAAAGCAAAGAGAAGAGAGAGAAGAAGAAAAAGGAGAAAAAGAAGAGAAGAAGAATCAAATGGAAGACAGGCCGACCGGTCATGACCGGTCGGCCATGAAGGCTGATCATATTGATGAAGGGCCGACCGGTCATGACCGGTCGGCCATGCTCTCTGGACAAGGTGGAAACAAAGCCCGACCGGTCATGACCGGTCGGGCATGCACGCTGGACTATGGACAAGTCTGTCCGACTGGTCTTGACCAGTCGGCAACACCCCCTGGAATGATTGAAAGGCTAGTCCGACCGGTCACGACCGGTCGGCTCTGCGTATGGAAAGTCCTTTCTATATTAGGACTCCGAAAATTGCTGCGCAATGCGTAGTCTTTCGTAGAATCCGACGCAAGGGAGGTTGCTTGCTATAAAAGGACACCTAGGGGCTCTCCCTAAAGGATCAGAGAAGCTAAGGAACGTGGGTTTGGAGAGTGAAAGCGATTGTGGAGCGGCTGCAACTCTCCTAATCGGGTTTTTCTTAGTTTATGCTTTTATTTCAGAGTTTTTAGTTATAGCATGACAATGCTCGGCTAAAACCTCTCAGCTAAGGCTGAGAGGTGAAGCTTGTAGCTAATTCTACGTTGATTTCAGTTTAATTCTAGTAATTTACATTCAAGTTTGGATTTTTGCATGGTTTAGTTCCAAAAAGTGGTAGTTTGAGATGTTTTATCTGAGTTTATGTGCTCCGGACATGAATTCCTTTTAATTCTCTGAGATTATCATGTTTGTTTATTTAAATTCGGATTATAGTAATCCTTGAGCAGGCCATAGTCCAGAGGCATGGCTGTTACTCCGCAGGCTATGGTTTCGAGTTTGTATTGATTGAATGGAATTAGAACTTGGAAGTTCAACTTGAATGTGATGGAATGTGTGTGAATGCTTTATTCTCCAACTAGATGAGAGATAGGACTTCAAATCTAGTTGTGTTCTCTACTTGGATTGACTGAATTGACATAGGATTGCTACAAGTGGATCCTTGAAAGCCTTAGTATTTATATCTCTGATTTTTCATTAAGTTCCTGTTTTTAGTAAACACTCAATCGAATCTGATTTCTTTCAAAAACTGAGTTGCTGGAGTGATTTGGGAGCTGTTACTATTTCCCTGTGGATCGACCTCGGTCTTACCGAGTTTTATTACTACATCGCAGCCTTACACTTGAGGCGAGCGAACAGTCACACATGCTCCCATATGCACTTTGGGCCTATCGAACGTTTGTACGGTCTACTACAGGTGTTACTCCTTTCGAGCTTACGAAATGGAAGCAGTTCTACGAGTCGAGGTAGAAATACCGTCATTACGGGTCTTACTTGAAAGCAGAATCAAAGAAGGGGAATGGTAACGAGCCAGATTCGATCAGTTACAGCTAGCAGATGAGAAGCGCATGCGTGCGCTAAGTCATTCCCAGTGTTATCAGAAAAGGATTGCTCGGGCTTACAACAAGAGAGTCCGAAAAAGAAGTTTCAAGGTGGGCGACATGGTTATGAAGAAGATTTTACCATCACACCTTCCGAATCCCAGAGGAAAGTTCAAACCATCATGGGACGGACCGCTGATCATCAGAGAAGTACTTCCCGGAGGCGCCCTTAGACTCACTAGCATGAGAGGGGTGGATCTTCCTGAGTCAATCAACGCCGACAAAGTGAAGATCTTTCACGGGTAAGTCATTCTGACCTTATTAAGAGTTACGTTAGTAGAGTTGAAGTCAAGGGGTCAAAGCTAAGACCTCTGAGAAATCCTTTCTGTCCACCAATAAGTGTTCCAAATAAATGAATTTGAAAGAAAAAAGAGAGAAGAAAAAGGCACAAATAGAAAAGAAAAAAAAAGAATATAAAAAAAGAAAGAAAATGGGAAGCCAAAACAAAGGCATTCAAGAAAAATCAACCCAAAAGGAAACACATTCACCCATCCATCCATCTTAGAAGAGTCTATAGCTAAGACCGACAGCTCTACCATCATAACTTAAGATAAGGGTTGAAAGGCTACCATCAGCTGGCAACGATGGATTCTCGACCTCTAGTCGCCGCAGTTATCCAAAAAAAAAAAAAAAAGTAAAAGAAAAGTGTGCCTAAACAAAGAGGGTGGAGTGAAAACCTGAAAGGGTGCTCCGAGTGAAAAAGTGGGCACACAGCAGACTTGGTGAAAATTCGAAAGGGCGCCGAGGGTAATAACAGCATTGCTGCCAAGGGGCAGGCAAGATCAAATACTCGGGACGTCGTTGAAACCTAAAGGGCGCCATGGGAAAAAATGATGGGAAAGAGCCGGCTGTGGTGAAAACTCAAAAGAGTGCTACAGGAAAAAATGATTCAAAAGAAAAAAAAATAAAAATAAAAAGTGCAGGTACCAAGAAACTAGACAATCCAGATCAGCTCAGGTAGTTACAGTTCAAGAACAAGAAGAAGAATAGTCAGGGACAAGGACTCTACAAACTCTGGCAAAACTCTAAGGAAGTAACGGTTTCGAAGCATTGGCCAAGCCTCAGTTCTGATTCCTACATCCCCACACAAAATCCAAACACACACTTACAAGACAACTCACGGCACAATAAATTCTCAAAAAGTTCTCTTTTCATTAAATGCATCGTATTTCTTTTACATATATTATATCATTTCCTTCAAAATACAAAAAAAAAATACTTCATCACTAATCATGTACCATGTAAAAAAAAGGGACGTACAGATGGCCGTCACAGCCCTTAAAAGCAGAAAATCAATCTTTGCCCTCCTCGTCAAAAGCTATCTCAAGTAAGTCCTCTGAATCATAATGAAATAACATCGCTCTCAGCCTGCTCACCTCCATACGCAGGTAATGCACCTCATCTCGCTCATGGCTACGAATCGTCGTCTCCTCATCAGACAACCTCTGATCAACAGCCAATCTCCTCGACATCATCTCACAATGATATCGAAGTGTGGAAATCTCAGACAGCAAGTGGAGTGGCCAGGAGGAAGCAGGGGTCGATAAAGGGGCGCTCCTCAAAGGGCTCATATGAACCAGATGAAGAACCAGCGTCTCCAAGGACATCCAGCTCATCCTCATCAGTAGTCATGTGCCAGCAAGGAATGTGTCGATATAGAGACTGCTCGGCAACCCAATGCTGATATGGAGCAGTCGCCATCGAAAAAGTCCGCAGCTCGAAACCAAGCAAATCAGCAGTCAGGTGACTCGCCCAAGACCCATCAACCTGAGTCCTAAAGTCAGATGATCTGGTTGGAAGTGCTCGACGCCCAATACCCGAGAAAGAAAAATGTGGAACATCCTGTTCATACCCAAACTGCCGCAGGAACCAGAAAGGGTGATAAGAGAAATAAGAGCGAAAGCCTACTAGCATCAGAGGAAAGCGATGAGCATCACAAAGTACTGGAGGAAGTGAAAGCCAAGATGACTCCCAACGAACATTCCAGTCACGCAGCTCAGCGAACATCCTACGATACAAAGGCTCGCTCATCCTGGCTGTATGCGGAAAGAACTCCATGATATGGCGCATAAGATCAGGGCGACGAGTGCCGGGAAATGATACGGGAATGGTCAACGAAAGAAAGCTCCCATAGCCAGATCTGATCATGAGAAAGTAAAGAGACTTAGCTAAAGCAAAACAGTTCTAAAAGAGAAAAAAGGAAGAGAAATGACAAAAGGAATACCTGAAGAAATGCACAGCAACCGCGAAGAACACGAGTACGGCCTAGGGCACAATCAGTCTCCCATTGAACATCTCAACTAGAACAAGAGAAATGATCCCCGGCCGACGAACAACTCGACTCATCACCTCGAAGAGCAAAGGAGTTTGAGATCTGCGCCACCCCGAGAATAGCACCTCAGCTATCAGACAAAACATCAGCGCATTCCAAGAAAGTAGGGAACCCGCAATATGGATCAGACCGCTAAAGCCATAGGACTCCAGCTCTCGAATATCATAAGATGACAATCTGTCAAGCCAAGCAAGCAGTCATGGCGAACAAGAAGGACGAGGAAGCAACTGGCAAGTCCTCACAGGAATCCCCTCCAGAACGAAAGGCCCAGGAATCGCTGACAATTCATCAAGGATCGGAAGATCAACGGGCAAAGGAGAAGGAAAAGCTGGAACCCCTATGAACTCAACAGTCCCTAACATATCCCCAGTAGCGACTATGTCTGATATAGTCGCATCACTATCTGAAACTATCACGACCTCAGCAGCATGGGAAGACTCGCCCACCTCATGAACAGAGTGCGCAAAGGGCCGATGATCAGCAGAGCATCAATAATCTCCTTCAAGAAGGCTATCAGCAAAGATCACACCGCACATCGTGGTGTCCGGACCAATCTGACCCCTGAAAAATGCATCTGAACCGTCAAGGACCCCGGCGACCTCGATCGGAGAATTTATGGTCAGATCTAGACCTGTAGTCCTCTCCAACATAAAGTTAGGAATCCAACCATCACTCTGTCCAGTTAAAGGAATCATCGGGACATCCACACCATACATCATCAAGGGGACATCTCAATTGTTGAACCTCCAATTTATACATTGCATAGCCCATTACATCACATTATATGCATGGTTTTCATGTTTAAAAGGCCCATCTAACGCATGTTTTGTGATTGTAGGAATGAAAGCGAACTTCACCCAATCAGAGACCAAAAGAACGTATTTCGGTCTAGACCGGTCGGCCAACAGATCGGCGCCTTCTGCTGTACTCTCTGGACTAAGACCAGTCTGGTCCGACCAGTCTGGTCTGGTCGGCCAGCAGGTCTGAGGCTATCTGAGCACACTGGACTTCCAAGCAGATAGGTCCGACCGGTCGTGACCGGTCGGCCAGCCCAGTCCGACCGGTCAACCACATACAAAAACGGGCAGTTTCTATTTCTGCTCCGAAAAACGCTGCGCACTGCGTAACCTTATGCAGTTTCTAGATGATTCCGACGCAACCAAGATTCCTCACTATAAAAGGACACCTAGGGGCTCTTCCTACAGTATCATAGAAGCTAAGGGACATCGTGGGAGAGGAAGGAATCCGTCGTGGAGCGTCTGCAACGCTCCAAACTCCGATTTTTCTATGTTTTCTAGTTTTTTTATGAGTTCTAGTTGTAGTAAGACAATGCTCGGCTAGAATCTCTCAGCTAAGGCTGAGAGGTGAAGTGTTGAGCTCTTAATTATGCATATTCTAACCCCAATTCATCACACATTATGCAAGGTTTTCACGATTTATAGACTAATCTAATGCATGAATTTTTTATTGTACGATGAGAGAGAGGATGCATCAGTTGGAGACTTAAAGAAGCCATTTACAAGCATAGAAGAACAAAGGGCTAAGCGTTAAAGGATGAAAGAAAGAAGTCATAGAAAAGAAGAAAGAAAGCAGAAGAAAAGGCCCACGACCGATCGTCCATAGCCCAGGACCAGTCGCACGACCGGTCCGATCACTCAACAGGAGGGGCCACAGGGCCACAACTCACAGGACTGTCCACGACCGGTCGTCCATGGCTCAGACCGGTCGTGCGACCGGTCCTTGAATTAATTTTCTGGGTTTGAAAATTTTGAAAACTCTCTGGACAGATTTTTCACTTTTACGACTGGTCGTCTAGTAGCTAAGACCGGTCCTCTAGTAGCTCAGACCGGTCGTACAACCGGTCGTTTGCTTAATGAGGCGTGTTCTACAAGTCCCGAATTTCTCTGCGCACTGCGTACTCTTACGCAATTTCTGGAAGATTCTGATGTTGCGGAGCCTCCCCACTATAAAAGGACACCTAAGGATCGTTCCCAGGGTATCTTAGAAGGGTTTGAGAAAAGTGATAGAGGGTCTCACTTTTACAATCGCCCATTTGAAACCTTAATGAAGAAATATGGCATCACACACAAAGTGAGCACTCCCTATCACCCACAAACTAGTGGACAAGCGGAGATATCCAATAGGGAGATTAAACATATTTTAGAGAAAACGGTAAACCCCGATCGCAAGGATTGATCGCTTCGACTGACCAATGCACTTTCAGCTTATCATACCGCTTTCAAGACCCCTATTGGAATGTCTCCCTATAGACTTGTCTATGGGAAGGCTTGTCACTTGCCTGTGGAGTTGGAACATAGGGCATATTGGGCAATTAAGAAGATGAATTTTGATTCTGACAAGGCGAGCTCATTGCGCAAACTACAATTGAATGAACTTGCGGAAATCCGGAACGAAGCATATAAGAATGCGAGAATTTACAAGGACAAGACGAAGATATTCCATGATAAGAACATTCTTCGTAAGACATTCACGATCATTCAAAAAGTCCTTCTGTATAATTCTCGCCTACATTTATTTTCGGAAAAATTGAGATCTCGATGGACCGGTCCCTACATTGTGCAAACTGTCTACCCATATGGGACTGTCGAGTTGTTAAATCCAAGGAACGGCAACATCTTTAAGGCTAATGGTCAGCGATTAAAGCCGTTCTTTGAGAACTTTCCTTCAAAAGGTTTGTCCATACCTCTGACTAATCCTGTGTATCAGGATGTTGATCTCCTAGTCTGATGGAGGTATAGAGTAGTTAGGATTAGGATTTGGTTACTTTTGTTTATTTTTCATAGATTTGTTAGAAGGATGAAGAATTTCACTTTTCACTCTCTCAGGTACTATCATTCCTCACTCCCTTTTATTTTAGAATTGCACTCATGTTTTGTTTATTGCACATCTTTTACATTGAGGACAATGCAAGATTTGGTTGGGGGGTGTAGGATCACTTGGATGAATCCAGCGTTTTGTAATATTTTGAGCAATTATGTAGAAATTTTTTAATTTTTTTAAAATTCAAAACTCTTTTGGAAAACTTTGTTTCTATGCATTCAAGATGATATGAGTTTAAGAGGAGGAGATATAAGTGTATGAGGTTGTAAGTTTTGAACTTCTCATAGCATAATGGTTTTATATGTGAATTCTCCTATTTTTGTGATTGATAGAAAATTTGAACACTCTTACACCTAGTTCATAATACACGATTTTCATGGGTTGAAGGGATTATGTGATTTGTGGATTAGTCAGATTTTGATTCAAGGTGTGGAGAAACCAAGCCGGGGTACTTTGTCCATCCTTGTCCATGGGAAATTAACGAAAGATATGGATTTCTAAAAATCCTATCTAAATTAAAAAAGAAAAAGGAAAAGGAAGGATGAAATTGGGAATGATGGAAAAATGGCGGAAAATTCCGATTAGGGCTACCTACTACCAATCGGGGGATGGTTTACCCGTAATCAAAGCCGGAAATGGGATGTAGTGTGAAAGTCGCCGGAAGGATGGTAAGGCAAATTCCCGTCATTGGCTTGATGTTGCTCTATATACCTTGAAATCTATAGTCTAGTTGATCTATGAAGAAGATAATCCTGGAAACTCATGAGATGAATTGTCACAATGCACACTAGGTTGAATTTGTTCAAGTTCTTCTATTTATCAACCAATCAGCGGGAATTTCATATGGACACTTATTATGTCTTGAGAGTTTATGGTTTCAACCCCTATCACCTAATCTTTCTGAATCTTACACTTGTGTGTCTAGGGATGTATAAAAGAATGGTTTCTAAAGGAGAGTTGGGTTTTGGAGAACGGAATTGGTTTCACACATGTTTTGCTCGGGACTATCAAAATGCAGGTTGGGGGGTGTGTTGAGCTCTTAAATATGCATATTCTAACCCCAATTCATCACTCATTATGCAAGGTTTTCACGATTTATAGACTAATCTAATGCATGAATTTGTGATTGTAGGATGAGAGAGAGGATGCATCAATTGGAGACTTAAAGAAGCCATTTACAAGCATTGAAGATCAAAGGGCTAAGCGTTAAAGGATGAAAGAAAGAAGTCATAGAAAAGAAGAAAGAAAGCAGAAGAAAAGGCCCACGACCGGTCGTCCATAGCCCAGGACCGGTCGCACGACCGGTCCGATCACTCAACAGAGGGGCCACAGGGCCACAACTCACTGGACTATCCACGACCGGTCGTGCGACCGGTTGTCCATGGCTCAAAACGGTCGTGCGACCGGTCCTTGAATTAATTTTCTGGGTTTGAAAATTCTGGAAACTCTCTGGATAGATTTTTCACTTTTGCGACCGGTCGTCTAGTAGCTCAGACCGGTCGTCTGCGTAATGAGGCGTGTTCTACAAGTCCCGAATTTCTCTACGCACTGCGTACTCTTACGCAATTTCTGAAAGATTTTGATGCTACGGAGCCTCCCCACTATAAAAGGACACCTAGGGATCGTTCCTAGGGTATCTTAGAAGGGTTTGAGCAAGGTGGGAGGTGGCGGAAGTGGATTTCGGAGTTCCACAGCTCCTCCTAGTTTGTTGCTATTTTTATGTTTTTCTTAGTTGCTTCATGTTTCCTTGGATCATAAACGGCTAAACCTCTTAGCTAGGGCTAAGAGGTGAAGCTTGTAGTGAATCTAAGATGTTTCAATTCGTTTAAGTTGGTTTTAAGATTGGATTTCATGTTTACGAACAATGGTTTGAAGTTTAATTCAAGTTCTAGGTAGTTTTTCTTAGTCTTATGATGACTCATGGATGTTTGGAAGAAGTACTTAAGTTCTTAATTGTTTTGTGTTAGTCTAGACCTGTATGATCTGAGGAATTGGAGTACGCTCTAGTACTATGATCTTCATGTGGGAAATTCCTACCAAAGTTCTACTTTTTCTAGAATTCTGTAGTATGTATGGGATGTGTATGTGATTTAAATCAAATTCAAATCATGATCTAGCTTTGTCTTGTGACAGGACTTAATGATGGTTATGATTGTGAACTTAGTCTATTGGAATTGGGACTGACCTATGCAATTGAGTATGCTCGTCCTAGCTTGCATTGAGTGAATCATACACATGGCTCTTACATATGGCAGAGTGTTTGGTTTTACTGCTCTATCATCCAACTAGATAGATCTTAATGTCAATTCTAGTTGACAAAGTGAGAAATCACAGCGAATTGAGCATCAAGGATTGCTACAAGTGGATCCTTGAACCCCTAGTGCCTTTTATTAATTAATTACTTCAGTTTAAGTTCAAAATTGCTATTTACATCAATCTTCTCAAATCTGGTTGTTAGCTTTTCAATAGAAGCTATTGGAAGTGTTTGTGAATTCCTATATAAGTCCCTGTGGATCGACCTCGGTCTTACCGAGTTTATTACTACATCGCAACCCTACACTTGGGGAAGCAAACAAGTTTTTAGCGCCGTTGCCGGGGACCTTGACGGTTTTTCACAAAATTTCTGAAAATAGTATCTATTTAAAATTTTTAGGATTTTAGTACTAACTTAGTTTGTTTTGTTTGATTTGTTTTCTTTTTCAGGGATTTTAGGAAGTTGAAGAAGACCTAAGGATCTCAAGTGGCCAATCAGGTTCTATCTTTCTAAACCTTATTCTTCTTCTTCCCCTATTCATTCTTATTCATCTCTTGTAGAGTGGGTGGAGACTCCTTTTTGGATCTCTGATAAGTGGGCCTTGTGCCGCCTGGATTCCTATTGGTCGGCTCTATCGTCTTGGATCACCTTGTGCTCAGAGATTTCTCTTCTTACCTCTACTCCTCTTTCTTCTTTTTCTGCACTTTTCTCAAAAGATTTTAAGAGTGGGTGGGGAGTTCTTTGAACCCCTATTGACCAGGAGAAATCGGTCTCTATCCTTGCTTCTGGCCTAGCCATTGCAAGACACCTTGTACTTCGATCTTAAAGAAGAGTAAAGAAAGGAAGGAAGAATTCTTCTTTCTTTTTGTTTCATTTTTTTGGGTTTTACATGCCACATTGGGCTCGGGATTCCAATAACCGACTCATTAGTGAAGGTGGAATAGTTAAAGGAATTAACCGAGAACCACGTGCTAGGAGACATCTAACTTCTCCAATTTTTTCTAAAAATATGGCTGTTAATCAACCTAATCCGATGGCCAATCCTAATCTGGACCAAAACCAAACCGAAACGGGAGAGAATGTGGTTGAGAATGTTCCTCGACCAAGAACATTACGTGATTACTTGCAACCAGAAAGAGAGAGCACTCCCTCATGCATAGTCTTTCCACAAAATACAGGGAATGTAGATTTGAAACCGGGAGTGATCCAACTCCTCCCAAAATTCCATGGATTAGACAGTGAAAGTGCCTATCAACACCTTAAGGAATTTGATGAGGTAATCACCACCATGCACTTTGCGAATGTTACTGATGATGTGGTAAGACTTAAACTATTTCCTTTTACCCTTAAAGATAAAGCTAAAAGTTGGCTTCATGCATTAAGGCCAAGATCAATTGGTGCATGGACTGATATGCATAGGGAATTCATTAAAAAATTCTTCCCTACTCACAAAACGAACATGTTAAGGCTCCTTATCATGAACTTTGCCCAAAAGGAAGATGAGACCTTCTTCCAATGTTGGGAGAGGTTTAAGGACTTGTTAAACGCATGCCCACATCATGGCTATGAAATTTGGCGGGTTATAAGCTTTTTCTATGAAGGACTGACTTCACCCATGCGCTAATTCGTAGAGATGATGTGTAATGGGGAGTTCATGAATAAGGAAGCCGATGAAGCATGGGACTATTTGGAGGAATTAGCTGAGAATGCACAGTCTTAGGATACATCTAAACCAGCAAATTCCAAGACTAGCCAACAAAGGAAAAAAGGAGGAATTTACGTCCTATCAAAAGAGGCTAGCATAAGTGCACGGGTGGCTAACCTCACAAGAAAAGTCGAGGCCATGGAATTAAGGAAAGGAGAAACGATCAACTCCAATGAAGTTGAAACTGTTTATGGAATTTGTGCCGGAAATCAACATATAACACAAGATTGTCCCACAATTTCAGCGGTTCAGGACATCTTACAAGAACAATCAAATGCCATAAACAGTTATCAACGGCAATTTGGTGCTCCAAACTAAAACACGTTTAATGCTAGTTGGAAGAACCATCCCAACTTCAGTTAGAGGAATGGACCCACTGCAAATGCAAACAATATCCCTCAAGCTCAACCCATACTAGGTCCATCTCTAGTCATTACTCCAAAAGTTACGCTAGAGGAGATGTTGGGTGCATTTGTATCAGTTCAAGCTGAGTATAACAAGACTAATTCTCTGAAAATAGATGGGTTCATGCAAGAGCAATTGAAATTCAAACAAAATTCAACTCAAGCCATCAATGAATTGAAAACCTCAATGGCTAGAGTTGAATCTCACCTCAGTGTTAGGGAGAAAGGCACACTTCCTACCCAACCTCTCCCTAACCCAAGAGCCCAATTTGAGATACAAGACGCAGGCTCATCCTCCCAACATGCTGAGCATGTTCAAGCTATCACCACTTTGAGAAGTGGGAAAATAGTTGATAAATCTAATCCGGTGAAGGCCCCAAAGCCTAAGGATCCGAAAAATTCCAAAGAGGATGATAGCTCAAACAACACTCCATAAGAGAAAGAACCGGAAAGGCAATACAAGCCGGTTGCCCATTTCCCCAAAGGTTGATTTTACCCAAACCTTTAGACAAAAATCTGAAAATTTTCTAGGTTTTCAAGCAGGTGAAGATCAACATTCCGTTGTTGGATGCCATAAAGTAAATACCATCTTATGCCAAATTTCTAAAGGAATTGTGTACAGTCAAAAGGAAACACAATGTTCACAACAAAGTACTTTTGACTGAGAATTTGAGGGCTATCATCAAACAAGAGGGGCCCCAAAAATACAAGGATCCGGGTAGTCCAACCATCTCATGCATCATAGGAGACTACCGGATTAAACAAGTCTTACTCGACTTGGGGGCAAGTGTGAACCTCATTCCATACTCGGTTTACAAACAACTTGGGTTAGATGAATTGAAACCCACCAAAACCACACTCCAACTTGTTGATAGATCCATTCGTATACCGAGAGGAATGATTGAGGATGTTTTAGTTCAAGTTGATAAATTCTACTACCCAGTAGACTTTATTGTCTTGGATACACATCCCGTGATAGGTACCGGTGCTTAAATTCCTGTCATACTTGGCCGCCCTTTTCTAGCTACTTCCAATGCAATTATCAATTGTAGAAACGGGCTTGTACAAATGTCCTTTGGAAATATGACTCTTGAGCTTAATATATTTGATTTATGCAAACAACCACGGGAGGTTAATGATGAGATCCACGAGATAAATATGATTGAATCGTTCGTGGATGAAACTTTCCCCTTGTCATTATATTCCGACCCTTTGGAGGCATGTGTGGCCCACTCTCATGAGATAAATGATAACACAATACGAGAGATGGATGCCATGTTAGATGTGATGCCGGTACTTGATAACAAAAGATGGAGGGCCCTATTTGAGCCTTTACCCGTAAACGAGAACAAAGCCCTCCCATCCAATATCAAGGCACCAACACTCGACCTAAAACCATTACCAAGTGAGCTGAAATATGTCTATTTGGGTCGAGATGAGACATATCCGGTGGTGATTTCTTCCCACTTGGATGAGGAACAAGAGAGTCGGCTAATGGCCACTCTATTAGAGCACAAGAGTGTCATTGGGTGGTCGATTGCGGATCTTAAAGGCATAGACCCACTGATTTGTACTCATCGTATACACCTTGAGGAGAATGCGAAGACATCTAGGCAACCACAAAGATGACTCAATCCAAACATGAAGGATGTGGTTAAGACCGAAGTGGTAAAACTATTGGATGTGGGTATTATCTACCCAATATCCGATAGTCAATGGGTGAGTCCAACTCAAGTGGTGCCTAAGAAATCCGGAATAACCATCGTAGCCAATGCCAATAATGAACTGTACCAACCAGAGTCACTACCGGTTGGAGAATATACATTGACTACAGGAAGCTAAACACTGTACGAGGAAAGACCACTTCCCCCTACCGTTTGTTGATCAAATTCTAGAAAGGTTGGCGGGTCATTCCCATTTTTGCTTCCTTGATGGCTATTCGGGGTACAACCAAATAGAGATAGCCCGTGAAGACCAAGAAAAGACTACATTCACATGTCCATTTGGCACTATGGATGATTTCTCAGTATTTGGTTGTAGCTTTGATGAGTGCCTTGAGCACTAGAAATCTATGCTGAAAAGATGTCAAGAGAAGAACCTTGTGTTGAATTAGGAGAAGTGTCACTTTATGGTTCAAAAGGGAATTGTACTTGGTCACATCGTTTCACAAAATGGAATCGAGGTGGACAAAGAGAAAATTGATCTTATCTCCAACCTTCCACCACCCAAGAGCATACGAGATGTATGGTCCTTTTTGGGACACACAGGATTTTACAGAAGGTTCATAAAGGACTTCAGTTCACTCTCTCGTCCTTTATGTAACCTACTTCAAAAGGAGAATTCCTTTGAGTGGAATGAAGACTGTGAAAAAGCTTTTACTACACTTAAAGGTATGTTGACAAGTGCTCCCATAATGCAACCACCTGATTGGAGCCTTCCTTTTGAGATCATGTGCGATGCAAGCGACTATGCTATTGAGGCCGTGCTAGGCCAAAGAAAAGAGAAGAAGCCATGTGTTATCTACTATGCAAGTAGAACCTTAAACTCAGCCCAAGCAAACTACACTACGACAGAAAAAGAGCTTTTAGCCGTAGTTTTTGCCTTGGACAAGTTTAGGTCCTACTTGATTGGATCCAAGATCATCATATTCACTGACCATGCTGAGCTTAAGTACCTTCTCTCTAAGAAGGATGCTAAACCACGGTTGTTAAGATGGATCCTTCTACTCCAAGAATTTGACATAGAGATACGTGATAAGAAAGGAGTCGAAAATGTAGTGGCTGACCACCTCTCTCGACTTGTTCTCACCGATTCCCCTGAAACGACCGCGATCAATGACATGTTTCCTGATGAACAACTTTTTGCAATCTCCCAATTGCCGTGGTATGTGGACATTGCTAACTATCTTGCTACAGGTACGATTCCTACACATTGGAAAAAGCAAGATAAGGATAAATTCTTCACTGAGGTGCGAAAATTCCTATGGGACGACCCATACTTATTCAAGTATTGTCCCGATCAAATCATAAGGAGATGTGTGCCAGATGATGAACAACAAAGTATCATCTCCTTTTGTCACTCTCAAGCATATGGTGGCCATTTTTCGGCTAAGAAGACCATAGTCAAAATTCTGTAATGTGGGTTTTATTGACCCACTATGTTCAAGGACACACATGAGTTTTGCAAAACCTGTGAGCCCTGTCAGAAATTGGGAGGAATCTCCCGTAGAAATATGATGCCACTCAATCCCATCTTAATAATCGAAGTTTTTTATTGTTGGGGCATCGATTTCATGGGTCCATTCTCATCTTCTTTTGGAAACATATATATCTTGCTTGCCTTGACTATGTGTCCAAATGGGTCAAGGCGATCCCATACCGGAATAATGACCATAAAACAGTCATTCGTTTCTTAAAAGAAAATATTCTTTCCCGGTTTGGAACACCTCGAGTCATCATTAGTGATGGAGGGTCTCACTTTTACAATCGCCCATTTGAAACCTTAATGAAGAAATATGGCGTCACACACAAAGTGAGCACTCCCTATCACCCACAAACTAGTGGACAAGCGGAGATATCCAATAGGGAGATTAAACATATTTTAGAGAAAACAGTAAACCCCAATCGCAAGGATTGGTCGCTTCGACTGACCGATGCGCTTTAGGCTTACCGTACCGCTTTCAAGACCCCTATTGGAATGTCTCCCTATAGACTTGTCTATGGGAAGGCTTGTCACTTGCCTGTGGAGTTGGAACATAGGGCATATTAAGCAATTAAGAAGATGAATTTTGATTCTGACAAGGCGAGCTCATTGCCCAAACTACAATTGAATGAACTTGCGGAAATCCGGAACGAAGCATATAAGAATGCGAGAATTTACAAGGACAAGACAAAGATATTCCATGATAAGAACATTCTTCGTAAGACATTCACAATCATTCAAAAAGTCCTTCTGTATAATTCTCGCCTACATTTATTTCCGAAAAAATTGAGATCTCGATGGATCGGTCCCTACATTGTGCAAACTGTCTACCCATATGGGACTGTCGAGTTGTTAAATCCAAGGAATGGCAACATCTTTAAGGCTAATGGTCAGCGATTAAAGCCGTTCTTTGAGAACTTTCCTTCAAAAGGTTTGTCCATACCTCTGACTGATCCTATGTATCAGGATGGTTGATCTCCTAGTCTAATGTAGGTATAGAGTAGTTAGGATTAGGATTTGGTTGCTTTTGTTTATTTTTCATAGATTTGTTAGAAGGATGAAGAATTCCACTTTTCACTCTCTCAGGTACTATCATTCCTCACTCCCTTTTATTTTAGAATTGCTCTCATGTTTTTCTTATTGCACATCTTTTACATTGAGGACAATGCAAGATTTGGTTAGGGGGTGTAGGATCACTTGGATGATCCGGCGTTTTATAACATTTTGAGTAATTATGTAGAAATTTTTCAATTTTTTTAAAATTCAAAACTCTTTTGGAAAACTTTGTTTCTATGCATTCAAGATGATATGAGTTTAAGAGGAGGAGATATGATTGTATGAGGTTGTAAGTTTTGAACTTCTCATAGCATAATGGTTTTATATGTGAATTCCCCTATTTTTGTGATTGATAGAAAATTTGAACACTCTTACACCTAATTCACATTACACGATTTTCATGGGTTGAAAGGATTATGTGATTTGTGGATTAGTCAGATTTTGATTCAAGGTGTGGAGAAACCAAGCCGGGGTACTTTGTCCATCCTTGTCCATGGCAAAATAACGAAAGATATGGATTTCTAAAATTCCTATCTAAATTAAAAAAAAGAAAAAGGAAAAGGAAGGATGAAATTGAAAATGATGGAAAAATGGTGGAAATTTCCGATTAGGGCTACCTACTACCAACCGGGGGATGGTTTTCCCGTAACAAAAGCCGGAAATGGGATGTAGTGTGAAAGTCGTCGGAAAGACGGTAAGGCAAATTCCTGTCATTGGCTTGATGTTGCTCTATATACCTTGAAATCTATAGTCTAGTTGATCTATGAAGAAGATAATCCTGGAAACTCATGAGATGAATTGTCACAATGCACACTAGGTTGAATTTGTTCAAGTTCTTCTATTTATCAACCAATCAGCGGGAATTTCATATGGACACTTATTATGTCTTGAGAGTTTATGGTTTCAACCCCTATCACCTAATCTTTCTGAATCTTACGCTTGTGTGTCTAGGGATGTATAAAAGAATGGTTTCTAAAGGAGAGTTGGGTTTTGGAGAACGGAATTGGTTTCACACATGTTTTGCTCGGGACTATCAAAATGCAGGTTGGGGGGTGTGTTGAGCTCTTAATTATGCATATTCTAACCCCAATTCATCACTCATTATGCAAGGTTTTCACAATTTATAGACTAATCTAATGCATGAATTTGTGATTGTAGGATGAGAGAGAGGATGCATCAATTGGAGACTTAAAGAAGCCATTTACAAGCATAGAAGATCAAAGGGCTAAGCGTTAAAGGATGAAAGAAAGAAGTCATAGAAAAGAAGAAAGAAAGCAGAAGAAAAGGCCCATGACCGGTCGTCCATAGCCCAGGACCGGTCGCACGACCGGTCCGATCACTCAACAGAGGGGCCACAGGGCCACAACTCACTGGACTATCCACGACCGGTCGCTCGACCGGTCGTCCATCACTCAGAACGATCGTCCGACCGGTCATTGAATTAATTTTCTGGGTTTGAAAATTCTGGAAACTCTCTGGACAGATTTTTCACTTTTGCGACCTGTCGTCTAGTAGCTCAACCGGTCGTACAACCGGTCGTCTGCATAATGAGGCGTGTTCTACAAGTCCCGAATTTCTCTGCGCAATGCGTACTCTTACGCAATTTCTGGAAGATTCTGATGCTGCGGAGCTTCCCCACTATAAAAGGACACCTAGGGATCGTTTTTAGGGTATCTTAGAAGGGTTTGAGCAAGGTGGGAGGCGGCGGAAGTGGATTTCGGAGTTCCACAACTCCTCCTAGTTTGTTGCTATTTTTATGTTTTTCTTAGTTGTTTCATGTTTCCTTGGATCATAAACGGCTAAACCTCTTAGCTAGGGCTAAGAGGTGAAGCTTATAGTGAATCTAAGATGTTTCAATTCTTTTAAGTTGGTTTTAAGATTGGATTTTATGTTTAAGAACAATGGTTTGAAGTTTAATTCAAGTTCTAGGTAGTTTTTCTTAGTCTTATGATGACTCATGGATGTTTGGAAGAAGTACTTAAGTTCTTAATTATTTTGTGTTAGTCTAGACCTGTATGATCCGAGGAATTGGAGTACGCTCTAGTATTATGATCTTCATGTGGGAAATTCCTACCAAAGTTCTACTTTTTCTGGAATTCTGTAGTATGTATGGGACTGTGTATGTGATTTAAATCAAGTTCAAATCATGATCTAGCTTTGTCTTGTGACAGGACTTAATGATGGTTATGATTGTGAACTTAGTCTATTGGAATTGGGACTGACCTATGCAATTGAGTATGCTCGTCCTAGCTTGCATTGAGTGAATCATATGCATGGCTCTTACATATGGCAGATTGTTTGGTTTAACTGCTCTATCATCCGACTAGATAGATCTTAATGTCGATTCTAGTTGAGAAAGTGAGAAACCACAGCGAATTGAGCATCAAGGATTGCTACTAGTGGATCCTTGAACCCCTAGTGCCTTTTATTAATTGATTACTTCAGTTTAAGTTCAAAATTGCTATTTACATCAATCTTCTCAAATCTGGTTGTTAGCTTTTCAATAGAAGCTATTGGAAGTGTTTGTGAATTCCTATATATGTCCATGTGGATCAACCTCGGTCTTACCGAGTTTATTACTACATCGCAACCCTACACTTGGGGAAGCGAACATGAAGCTTGTATCTAATTTCATGTTTAATTCAGTTCACTTCAAGTAATTTTATTTCAAGTTTGAATTTTTGCATATTCTAGTTCCTAAAGTTGATAGTTTTAGATGTTTTATGAGAGTTCATGTGCTCCAGACATAGATTCCTTGCAATTCTCTGAGATTATCATGTTTTGCTTGTTTAGATTCGAATTATAGTAATCCTTGAGCAGGCCATAGTCCATAGGCATGGCTGTTACTCCGAAGGCTATGATTTCGAATTCTACATTGTTGAATGGGACTAGAACTTGGAAGTTCAACTTGAGTGGGATTGAATGTGTATAATGCTTTATTTTCCAGTTAGATAAGAGATAGGACTTCAAATCTAGTTGTGTATCTTGCTTGGATTGATTAGATTGACATGGGATTGCTACAAGTGGATCCTTAAATGCCTTAGTACCTTTAAATTACTGTTTTCCATTAAGTTTCTATTTTAGCATAATTGTTCTAATTGAATCTCTTATTTATTGCAATTGAATTGCCGGAATTGTTTGGAATCTGTTTTCCAATTCCCTGTGGATCGACCTCGGTCTTACCGAGTTTTATTACTACATCGCAGCCTTACACTTGAGGCGAGCGAACATCAATAACCACATCAAGTCCACCGAAGCAAGTGTACTGCACATCTCGGCCGTCATCAAGTGCATCTAAGCCATCAAAGGTATCATCTGAACCATCCATACCGTCTAAACATGAGATCAGCCCATCTATGTCCATCATGGCAACATCCACACCATCGATCACATCATCCGTGTGGCCCACACTCAAGGGATACATAGCCTCACCTATGGCCACTCTCCCCATCTCATCCATACCATCCAAAATTCCATCCTCCAATGCCCCATTCAAATCTTAAATTCCAGTCATCCCACCATTAATGGAGGTGTTCAAAGCTCCACCAACCACCAAGCTCAAGTTTTCATCAATGTCCCCTCTTAATGCCCCATCTACCCCATCCATTAAAGGCATCTCCCCTCCATTAAAGCTCATTTGAAAATCCGAATTCTGGGACCCATCATGGACAGCCCCCACAGCCCCTAAATCTCTACCATCCACTGCTTGAGAAATTACGAAGTGAGAAGAAGACAAAAGGAGAAGAAAAGTGAAGATAAAAGGGAGATTCATGGCTTGAAATCGAACCATCGAGTACAGAGAATATGGGACAGGGACAGTGGTCTATTGAGAATGTCCGAACTAAAGTCAACCCAGACCCCACATGAAGAGAGGTCTGGGCGACCCCCTGTGGGCTGCCCATATGGACGGTCTTCTATCACCGTGGGATTAGCCCCACAGCCTCTGGTAGGTGAGGCTGTCAGTCCACGTCAGCAATTGGCCACCTGGGGGCCGCCCAAGGCTTCGATCGACTCCGAATTTTGACCGAATCTTATTTGAATCATTTGGAAGGTGCCCCACCAGTCCAATCATGAAGAACTACAACCAAAATGGTTCTGACTAAGTCAAAGAGAAGAAAAATCGATCAAGAGGGGCCCACAAGCAATCAAAGCCATCTAAAGGCTAGATCATCATGATCCAAACCATGGAAGAGCTTACATGGGCCATCAAACAACAAGATCAAAGGATGGATCGTAAAAAAGAAGGCCAGAGTCCAGGATTTGATCATCAAGTGGGCCTACATGGCCGAAAAGAGCGATCTAAGCCATTCAAATCATCATCCGCACCATGGAAAGCCTTCTTAACCTCACAATACATCAAGTATAGGTGTTCCAAAGCAAAGTTGAAATCTGAAAAGGGCCCACATGGCCAAATCAAGCAATCTGAGCCATTCAAAGGCTATATCATCATGATCCAAACCATGAAAGAGCTTACATGAGGCATCAAATGATAAAATCAAGGGGTTGATCGTCAAGAAAGCAAGGCCCACCTTAAATAGGGTTGCATGTCATGCCCTAGATGAGGAAAATACACCATCAAAGGACACATCATGGACAACAAATGCACTCAAGTGCCATGAGATCAATGTGGGGCAAGAATCAAAACTTCATGTGAAAAACCCCTTTTCAAAGTCCATGTGTGACCAATGTTTAGTTCATTTTCCACATCAAGGCGATGAGCCTCATTTAAGATGCTTCCATCTTTTTACATATGTACATGGACAAATGGGGAATAGGAAGGAAATTGGTCCCCAAGAGCAACTTAAATGCCCCACCTCAATGGATTGAAAGGAGCACATGGCCCACTTGAAGAATATTCGCTTCCCCAAGTGTAGGGTTGCGATGTAGTAATAAACTCGGTAAGACCGAGGTCGATCCACAGGGACTTATGTAGGAATTCACAAACACATCCAACAGTTTCTATTAAAAAGCTAATAATCGGATTTTGTATGAGATTGATGTAAGTAACAACTTTGAACTAAATTAAAGGTAAACAATTTAAAAAAAGGCACTAGGGGTTCAAGGATCCACTTGTAGCAATCCTTGATGCTCAATTCACTGTGGTTTCTCATTCTCTCAACTAGAATCGAAATTAAGATCTATCTAACCGGATGATAGAGCTGTTAAACCAAACAATCTGTCATATGTAAGGCCAATGTATATGATTCACTCAATGCAAGCTAGGATGAGCATGCTCAATTACATAGGTCAGTCCCAATTCCAATAAACTAAGTTCATAATCATGATCATCATTAAGTCCTATCACCAGACAAAGCTACATCATGATTTGAACTTGAATCAAATCACATGCACAGTCCCATACATAATTTAGAAAACCAGAAAAGTAGAACTTTGGTAGGAAGTTCCCGCATGAAGATCATAGTACTAGAGCATACTCCAATTCCTCGGATCATACAGGTCTAGACTAACATTCAGCCATTAAGAACTTAAGTAATTCTCCCAAACATCCATAAGTCATCATAAGACTAAGAAAAACTTACTTGTATAAACTTCAAACCATTGTTCATAAACATGAGATTCAATCTTAAAACCAACTTATAACGAATTGAAACATCTTAGATCCACTACAAGCTTCCCTAGCTAAGAGGTTTAGCCATTCATGATCCAAGGAAACATGAAACAACTAAGAAAAACATAAAACAGTAAAACAAACTAGAAGGAGTTATGGAACTCTGAAATCCACTTCCGCCGCCTCCCACCTTGCTTAAACTCTTCCAAGATACCCTAGGAACGATCCCTAAGTGTCCTTTTATAGCTTTGGAACCCTAGGTGCGAAGAAACTTCGAGAAATCCCTCAAATTTGCATTTTGCGCAGAGATTTTTGGAGCTTGCAGAAGAAGTTTTCCTACACAGCCGACCGGTCAGACCCCTTGTCCGGCCGGTCGGACAAAGTGCTTGCAATTGAAATTTTCACTGGAGTGTTTTTCGCAGTCCGACCCACCAGCCGACCGGTCGGCCGATCGGCCAGTGGACTTGCTTCAATCTGCTGAGTTTTCTAGACATTAAAATGGATAGGCCGACCCTTCAGCCGACCGGTAGGCCAGTCTGTCCGGTCGATCGATCAGTGGGTCGGCCTTCATAAAAATGTGTCCAGATATTTTGCTCTTTCTGGAGGGTTTGGCCGGCCAGTCGATGGCTGTGACCGGCCGGCCGGTGGACATTAACTTGGCTGAAATCTTCAGCTTCTCCTCCTTCATTTTCAATGTGCTTTTGCTCCACCTTTGGTCCTTCATTCCTTTAATCTTCAAGATGCATAAATGACCTATCTTAGCCCTCATTTGATGACTTCTCTCTTTTACTCCTTGCTTCCTTCTTCCTCTTGGTCCTCCTTCGATCTTCATTCAATGGTTCTAAATGGACCCTTTTTATCTTCAATTGAGTGAAGTCCGCTCTCATTCTTACAATAACAAATTCCTTAGATTAGTCTTTAAATTGTGAAAACCATGCATAATGAGTGACGAATTGGGGTTAGAATATGCACAATTAAGATCTCAACACACCCCCAACCAGCATTTTGCTAGTCCCGAGCAAAACATGCGTGAAACCAAATTCATTCTCCAAACCCAACACTCCTTTAGAAACCATTCTTCTACACATCCCAAGCTACACAAGTGTAAGAGTTAGAGAAATTAGGCGATAGAGGTTGAAACCGTAAACTCTCAAAACATAATAAGTATCCATATGAAATTCCCGCTAATTGGTTGACAAATAGAAGAACTTGAACAAATTCAATCTAGTGTGCATAGTGAAAATTCTTTTCATGAGTTTCTAGGGTTATCTTCTTCATAAATCAACTAGACTATAGATTTCAAGGTATATAGAGTCACATCAAGCCAATAACAGGAATTTGCCTTTCCGTCCTTCCGACGACTTTCACACTACGTCCCATTTCCGGCTTTGGTTATGGGTAGACCATCCCCCGGTTGGTAGTAGGTAGCCCTAATAAAAAATTTCCACCATTTTTCCATCATTCCCAATTTCATCCTTCCTTTTCCTTTTTCTTTTAATTTAGATAAGATTTTTAGAAATCCATATCTTACGTTATTTTCCCATGGACAAAGATGGACAAAGTACCCTGGCTTGATTTCTACACACCTAAAATCAAAATCTAGCTAATCCACAAATCACATAATCCCTTCAACCCATGAAAATCGTGTAATGTGAACTAGGTGTAAAGTGTTCAAATTTTCTATCAATCATAAAAATAGGGAAATTCACATATAAAACCATTATATTAAGAGAAGTTCAAAGATCTACAACCTTATACACTTCATATATCCTCCTCTTATGCTCACATCATCTTGAATGTATAGAAACAAAGTTTTCCAAAAGAGTTTTGAATTTTAGAAAAATCAAAAAATTTCTACATAATTGCTCAAAATGTTACAAAACGCTGGATTCATCCAAGTGTTTCTACACCCCCCAACCAAATCTTGCATTGTCCTCAATGTAAAAGATGCGCAGTGAACAAAACATGAGAGCAATTTGAGCATAAAAGGGAGTGAGGAATGAGAGTACCTGAAAAAGTGAAAAGTGGAATTCTTCCTCCTTCTAACAAACCTAAGCAACAGCAAACAAAAGCAACAAAATCCTAATCCTAACTACTCTATACCTCCATCAGACTAGGAGATCAATCATCCTGGTAGACAGGATCAGTCAGAGGTATGGGCATACCTTCTAAAGGAAATTTCTCAAAGAATTGCTTTAATCGCTGCCCATTCGCCTTAAAAATGTTGCCGTTCCTTGGATTTAACAACTCGACAGTCCCATATGGATAGACAGTTTACACAATGTAGGGACTGGCCAATCGAGATCTCAATTTTTTCGAAAATAAATGTAGGCGAGAATTATACAGGAGGACTTTTTGATTGATCGTGAATGTCTTGCGAAGAATATTCATATCATGGAATATCTTCGTCTTGTCCTTGTAAATTCTCGCATTCTCGTATGCTTCGTTCCGGATTTCTGCAAGTTCATTCAATTGTAATTTGCACAACGAGCTCGCCTTGTCAGAATTGAAATTCATCTTCTTAATTGCCCAATATGCCCTATGTTCCAACTCCACAGGCAAGTGACAAGCCTCCCATAGACAAGTCTATAGGGAGAATCCAGTAGGGGTTTTCAAAGCGGTACGGTAAGCCCAAAGAGCATCAGCAAGTCGAAGCGACCAATCCTTGCGATCGGGGTTCACCATTTTCTCCAAAATGTGTTTAATCTCCCTATTGGATATCTCAGCTTGTCCACTCGTTTGTGGGTGATAGGGAGTGCTCACTTTGTGTGTTACGCCATATTTCTTCAGTAAGGTTTCGAATGGGCGATTGCAAAAGTGAGACCCCCCATCACTTATGAGGACTCGAGGTGTTCTAAACCGGAAAAGAATATTCTCTTTTAAGAAGCGAATGACCGTTTTATGGTCATTGTTCCAGCAAGGGATGGCCTCGACCCATTTGGATACATAATCAACGGCAAGCAAGATGTATGCGTTTCCAAAAGAAGATGGGAATGGGCCTATGAAATCGATGCCCCAACAATTAAAAATTTCGATTATCAAGATGGGATTGAGTTGCATCATATTTCTACGGGAAATTCCTCCTAATTTCTGACAAGGTTCACATGTTTTGCAAAAATCATGTGTGTCTTTGAACATGGTGGGCCAATAAAACCCACATTGCAGAATTTTTGCTGTGGTCTTTTTAGCCGAGAAGTGGCCACCACATGCCTGAGAATGACAGAAGGAGATGATACTTTGTTGTTCATCATCTGGGACACATCTCCTTATGATTTGATCGGGACAATACTTGAAGTAGTATGGGTCGTCCCATAGGAATTTTCGCACCTCAGTGAAGAATTTATCCTGATCTTGCTTTTTCCAATGTGTAGGAATTGTACCTGTAGCAAGATAGT
Organism: Liriodendron chinense; assembly: GCA_003013855.2. NCBI lineage: Eukaryota > Viridiplantae > Streptophyta > Magnoliopsida > Magnoliales > Magnoliaceae > Liriodendron > Liriodendron chinense. Next base: position 680,575 of record ML058398.1, read on the forward strand.
TAGCAATGTCCACATACCATGGCAATTGGGAAACAGCAAAAAGTTGTTCATCAGGGAACATGTCATTGATTTCAGTCGTTTCAGGAGAATCGGTGAGGACAACTCGAGAGAGGTGGTCAGCCACGACATTTTGTACTCCTTTCTTATCACGTATTTCTATGTCAAATTCCTGGAGTAGAAGGATCCATCTTAACAACCGTGGTTTAGCATCCTTCTTAGAGAGAAGGTACTTAAGCGCGGCATGGTCAGTGAATATGATGATCTTGGATCCAATCAAGTAGGACCTAAACTTGTCCAAGGCAAAAACTACAGCTAAAAGTTCTTTTTCAGTAGTAGTGTAGTTTGCTTGGGCTGAGTTTAGGGTTCTACTTGCATAGTAGATGACACATGGCTTTTTCTCTTTTCTTTGGCCTAGCACGGCCCCAATAGCATAGTCGCTAGCATCACACATAATTTCAAAAGGAAGGCTCCAATCAGGTGGTTGCATTATGGGAGCACATGTCAACATACCTTTAAGTGTGGTAAAGGCATTTTGACATTCTTCATTCCACTCGAATGAAGTTTCCTTTTGAAGTAGGTTACATAATGGACGAGAAAGTGAACTGAAGTCCTTTATGAACCTTCTATAAAATCCTGCGTGTCCTAAGAAGGACCGCACATCTCGTATGCTCTTGGGTGGTGGAAGGTTGGAGATAAGATCAATTTTCGCTTTGTCCACCTCGATTCCATTTTGTGAAACAATGTGACCAAGTACAATTCCCTTTTGAACCATAAAGTGACACTTCTCCCAATTCAGCACAAGGTTCTTCTCTTCACATCTTTTCAGCACAGCTTTCAAGTGCATAAGGCACTCATCAAAGCTACAACCAAATACTGAAAAATCATCCATGAAGACTTCGAGAATTGTTCCCACCATATCAGAGAATATACTCATCATACGACGCTGAAAGGTGGCAGGGGCATTACATAGTACAAACGGCATCCGTCGATAGGCGAAGGTGCCGAATGGACATGTGAATGTAGTCTTTTCTTGGTCTTCAAAGGCGATCTCTATTTGGTTGTACCCTGAATAGCCATCAAGGAAGCAAAAATGGGAATGACCCGCCAACCTTTCTAAAATTTGATCAACAAACGGTAGGGGGAAGTGGTCTTTCCTTGTGACAGTGTTTAGCTTCCTGTAGTCAATGCACATTCTCCATCCAGTAGTGACTCTGGTTGGCACGATTTCATTGTTGGCATTGGCTACGATGGTTATTCCGGATTTCTTAGGCACCACTTGAGTTGGGCTCACCCATTGACTATCGGATATTGGGTAAATAATACCCACATCTAATAGTTTCACCACTTCGGCCTTAACCACATCCTTCATGTTTGGATTGAGTCATCTTTGTGGTTGCCTAGATGTCTTCGCATTCTCCTCAAGGTGTCTGCGATGAGTACAAATCAGTGGGTCTATGCCTTTGAGATCCGCAATTGACCACCCAATAGCACTCTTCTGCTCTAATAGAGTGGCAATCAGCCTACTCTCTTGTTCTTCATCCAAGTGGGAAGAAATCACCACCGGATATGTCTCATCTCGACCTAAATAGACATATTTCAGCTCACTTGGTAATGGTTTTAGGTCGAGTGTTGGTGCCTTGATATTAGATGGGAGGGCTTTGTTCTCGTTTACGGGCAAAGGCTTAAATAGGGCCCTCCATCTTTTGTTATCAAGCACCGGCATCGTATCTAAGATGGCATCCATATCTCGTATTGTGTCATCATTTATCTCATGAGAATGGGCCACACATGCCTCCAAAGGGTCGGAATATAATGACAAGGGGAATGTATCTTCCACGAATGATTCAATCATGTTTATTTCATGGATATCCTCATCAACTTCCCGTGGTTGTTTGCATAAATCAAAAATATTAAGCTCAAGAGTCATATTTCCAAAGGACATTAGTACAAGCCCATTTCTACAATTGATAATTGCGTTTGAAGTAGCTAGAAAGGGGCGGCCAAGTATGACGGGAATTTGAGCACCAGTACCTATCACGGGATGTGTATCCAAGACAATAAAGTCTACTGGGTAGTAGAATTTATCAACTTGTACTAGGACATCCTCAATCATTCCTCTCGGTATACGAATGGATCCATCAGCAAGTTGAAGTGTGGTTTTGGTCGGTTTCAATTCACCTAACCCAAGTTGTTCGTAGACCGAGTATGGAATGAGATTCACACTTGCCCCCAAATGAGATGGTTGGACTACCCAGATCCTTGTATTTTTGGGGCACCTCTTGTTTAATGATAGCGCTCAAATTCTTAGTCAAAAGTACTTTGTTGTGAACATTGTGTTTTCTTTTGACCGTACACAATTCCTTTAGAAATTTGGCATAAGATGGTATTTGTTTTATGGCATCCAACAACGGGATGTTGATCTTCACCTGCTTGAAAACTTAATATTTTCAGATTTTTGTCTAAAGGTTTAGGTGAAATCAACCTTTGTTGAAACGGGGCAACCGGCTTGTATTGTCTTTCCGGTTCTTTCTCTTGTGGAGTGTTATTTGAGCTATCATCCTCTTTGGAATTTTCCGGATCCTTAGGCTTTGTAGCCTTCACCGAATTAGATTTGTCAATTACTTTCCCACTTCTCAAAGTGGTGATAGCTTGAACATGCTCTGTATGATGGGAGGATGAGCTTGCATCTGGTATCTCAAATTGGGTTCTTGGGTTAGGAAGAGGTTGGGCAGGAAGTGTGCCCTTCTCTCTAATGCTGAGATGAGATTCAACTCTAGCCATTGATGTTTTCAATTCATTGATGGCTTGAGTTGAATTTTGATTAAATTTCAATTGCTCTTGCATGAACCCATCTATTTTCAGAGAATTTGTCTTGTTATACTCAGCTTGAAACGATACAAATGCACCCAACATCTCCTCTAGCGTCACTTTTGGAGTAATGACTAGAGATGGACCTAGTATAGGTTGAGCTTGAGAGATATTGTTTGCATTCGCAGTGGGTCCATTCCTCCAACTGAAGTTGGGATGGTTCTTCCAACTAGAATTAAACGTGTTTGAGTTAGGAGCACCAAATTGTCGTTGATAACTGTTTATGGCGTTTGATTGTTCTTGTAAGATGTCCTGAACTGCTGAAATTGTGGGACAATCTTGTGTTGTATGTTGATTTCCGGCACAAATTCCACAGAAAATTTCAACGTCATTAGAGTTGATCGTCTCTCCTTTCCTTAATTCCATGGCTTCGACCTTTCTTGTGAGGCTAGCCACCCATGCACTTATGCTATCATCTTCCGATAAGACATACATTCCCCCTTTTTCCTTTTGTTGGCCAGTCTTGGAATTTGTTGGTTTCGATGTATCCCAAGACTGTGCATTCTCAGCCAATTCTTCCAAATAATCCCATGCTTCATCAGCTTCCTTATTCATGAACTCCCCATTACACATCATCTCTACAAATTGGCGCATGGGTGAAGTCAGTCCTTCATAGAAAAAGCTTATAACCTGCCAAATTTCATAGCCATGATGTGGGCATGCGTTTAATAAGTCCTTAAACCTCTCCCAACATTGGAAGAAGGTTTCATCTTCTTTTTGGGCAAAGTTCATGATAAGGCGCTTCAACATGTTTGTTTTGTGAGTAGGGAAGAATTTTTTTATGAATTCCCTATGCATATCAGTCCATGCACCAATTGATCTTGGCCTTAATGCATGAAGCCAACCTTTAGCTTTATCTTTAAGAGTAAAAGGGAAGAATTTGAGTCTCACCACATCATCAGTCACATTAGCAAAGTGCATGGTGGTTATTACCTCATCAAACTCCTTAAGGTGTTGATAGGCACTTTCACTGTCTAATCCATGGAATTTAGGGAGAAGTTGGATCACTCCCGGTTTCAAATCCACATTCCCTGCATTTTGTGGAAAAACTATGCATGAGGGAGTGCTCGCTCTTGCTGGTTGCAAGAAATCACGTAAAGTTCTTGGTCGGGGAACATTCTCAACCACATTCTCCCCCGTTTCAGTTTGGTTTAGGCCCAGATTAGGGTTGGCCATCGGATTAGGTTGATTTACAGCTATATTTTCAGAAAAAATTAGAGAAGTTAGATGTCTCCTAGCACGTGGTTCTCTGTCAATTCCGTCTACTATTCCCCCTTCACTAATGAGTCGGTTATTAGAATCCCGAGCCCAATGTGGCATGCAAATCCGAAAAGTATGAAACAAAAAAGGAAAAAGAATTCTTCCTTCCCTTCTTTACTCTTCTCTAAGACCGAAGCACAAGGTGTCTTGCAATGGCTATGCTAGAAGCAAGGATAGAGACCGATTTCTCCTGGTCAATAGGGGTTCAAAGAACTCCCCACCCACTCTTTGAATCCTTTGAGAAAAGTGCAGAAAAAGAAGAAAGAGGAGTAGAGGTGAGAAGAGAAATCTCCGAGCACAAGGTGATCCAAGACGACAGAGCCGACCAATAAGAATCCAGGTGGCACAAGGCCTACCTTTCAGAGATCCAAAAGGAGTCTCCACCCACTCTACAAGAGATGAATATGATAGGAATGAATAGGAGAAGGAGAAGAATAAGGTTTAGAAGGATAGAACTTGATTCGGGCACTTGCGATCCTTATATCTTCTTCAACTTCCTAGAAATCCCTGAAAAAAAGAAAAACAAATCAAACAAAATAAACTAAGTTAAAACTATTCCTAAAAATCCTAAATAGATTCTATTTTCAGAAATCTATGAAAAATCGTCAAAGTCCCCGGCAACTGCGCCAAAAACTTGTTCGCTTCCCCAAGTGTAGGGTTGCGTTGTAGTAATAAACTCGGTAAGACCGAGGTCGATCCACAGGGACTTATGTAGGAATTCACAAACACATCCAACAGTTTCTATTAAAAAGCTAATAATCGGATTTTGTATGAGATTGATGTAAGTAACAACTTTGAACTAAATTGAAGGTAAACAATTTTAAAAAAAGGCACTAGGGGTTCAAGGATCCACTTGTAGCAATCCTTGATGCTCAATTCACTGTGGTTTCTCATTCTCTCAACTAGAATCGAAATTAAGATCTATCTAACCGGATGATAGAGCTGTTAAACCAAACAATCTGTCATATGTAAGGCCAATGTATATGATTCACTAAATGCAAGCTAGGATGAGCATGCTCAATTACATAGGTCAGTCCCAATTCCAATAAACTAAGTTCATAATCATGATCATCATTAAGTCCTGTCACCAGACAAAGCTACATCATGATTTGAACTTGAATCAAATCACATGCACAGTCCCATACATAATTTAGAAAATCAGAAAAGTAGAACTTTGGTAGGAAGTTCCCGCATGAAGATCATAGTACTAGAGCGTACTCCAATTCCTCGGATCATACAGGTCTAGACTAACATTCAGCCATTAAGAACTTAAGTAATTCTCCCAAACATCCATAAGTCATCATAAGACTAAGCAAAACTTACTTAGAACTTGTATAAACTTCAAACCATTGTTCATAAACATGAGATTCAATCTTAAAACCAACTTATAACGAATTGAAACATCTTAGATCCACTACAAGCCTCACCTCTTAGCCCTAGCTAAGAGGTTTAGCCATTCATGATCCAAGGAAACATGAAACAACTAAGAAAAACATAAAACAGTAAAACAAACTAGAAGGAGTTGTGGAACTCTGAAATCTACTTCCACCGCCTCCCACCTTGCTTAAACTCTTCCAAGATGCCCTAGGAACGATCCCTAGGTGTCCTTTTATAGCTTTGGAACCCTAGGTGCGAAGAAACTTCGAGAAATCCCACAGATTTGCGTTTTGCGCAGAGATTTTTGGAGCTTGCAGAAGAAGTTTTCCTACGCAGCCAACCGGTCGGACCCCTTGTCCGGCCGGTCGAACAAAGTGCTTGCAATTGAAATTTTCACTAGTGTTTTTTTCGCAGTCCGACCCACCAGCCGACCGGTCAGCCGGTCGGCCGGTGGACTTGCTTCAATCTGCTGAGTTTTCTAGACATTACAATTGATAGGCCGACCCTTCAGCCGGCCGGTCGGCCAGTCTGTCCGGCCGGTTGGCCAGTCTGTCCGGCCGGTCGGTCAGTGGGTTGGCCTTCATAAAAATGTGTCCAGAGATTTTGCTCTTTCTAGAGGGTTTGGCCGGCCGGTCGATGGCTGTGACCGGCCGGCCAGTGGACATGAACTTGGCTGAAATCTTCAGCTTCTCCTCCTTCATTTTCAATGTGCTTTTGCTCCACCTTTGGTCCTTCATTCCTTTGATCTTCAAGATGCATAAATGACCTATCTTAGCCCTCATTTGATAACTTCTCTCTTTTACTCTTTGCTTCCTTCTTCCTCTTGGTCCTCCTTCGATCTTCATTCAATGGTTCTAAATGGACCCTTTTCATCTTCAATTGAGTGAAGTCCACTCTCATTCCTACAATAACAAAACATGCCTTAGATTAGTCTTTAAATTGTGAAAACCATGCATAATGAGTGACGAATTGGGGTTAGAATATGCACAATTAAGAGCTCAACAAAGAACCATAAGAACTCACTCTTAGGTCAATCATGGCCAACTTATGTGCATCATCTTGATAATTGTTTTGGCTATGAGAATACAATGTGGTGGTCTACCCACAAACATATGAGTCAAGGAAGCCAATGGTAGAAAATGGTGCACATAGCCCACATGAAGAATCAAGGCTAGAAATGTCCATGCAAAGACAAGTTTAGGCAACTTATGTGCACCACTTTCTTTACTAAAGAGAAGACCATTTGAACACAAGAGGACATGGCTTGATAAGTCACCCAGCCATCATGAAAATGGTTAAGAATGATGTACATGCCCACTTGAGAAACAAAATCCAAAGTGCCCAAAGCATTGGACAAACTTGGGCAACTTATGGGTATCAATCTTTCCCACGAATTGAAAAATCACTCATCTTTGAGAAGGATGGTGGATGATCCACCAAATGTCATCCCAAGAGAGGATCAAGGAGCTAACATTGCATGGATAGCTCACTTGAAGAAGGATTATCCATTTGAGGTTGGTGTCATTAAAGGAAACTCTTGAGCACCACTTTCCTACAACATAAAAAACCACTTGAACTTAGTGAGGTTGTTGAAACAACTCACTCATGAGACTTGTAAATGATCAAGTAACCCAAGTCCTCCATCCATCCAAAGAAAAAGCATGAAGAGGAAGAATCCTACATATACAAAGTGTAGTGGTACACACATGACTAAAAGAAATTCATAAGTGTTAATGAGGGCCCAAAAGCCCATCTAAGTGGAGGGATTCCAAAGAGCCCACCACACTTTGTGCACAAGGATGTACATCATAATCAAAAGATGGTGGAAGAATTGGGTCATTTGTCCATAAAGGCCCAACTAGGAAATCTATCCCACTTGAGATCCAAGTGAAAAATGGGCTAGTCACTTTTGTCCATATACATGTGAAGAAAGAAGGGGCCATCCAAAGTAAACATTGTGAGCCCAAAACTTGAGGTGGGCCCTACCAATCTCATGAGCCCAAACCTTGAAAAGAAAATGAAATGGAAGAGAAAGCATTTAAGGAAAGCATGAAAAGGAAAGGAGGGTAAGAGAGAGTCCAAAATGAAGTATTGGGCCCAATCAAATACACCAAGGGCCATGACTTCACTTGGAGCCCATTTGATACACATATAAAGCCCAACTACCATGAAAGAAAATAGGATATTTTACCATGCACACTTGATGGACATGGCAAAATTACCCTTTACATGCACATGGAGGGAGTATGAAAGAGAAAAAGAATGAAGTGAAGTTTGAAATGTCCCTCTCCATGCACCACCTTGAGTAGAGTTTGAAAAGTGAAAAAGACCAAAGGCTTGGGCCCACCTTAATTCTCTTAAAATACCTACATGAAGAAAAGAAAAAGAACATGAGAAGATAGAATGAAAAGGAAAGCAATGAAATGAAAGAAAGGAGTGGTCCATACCTTCACCACTCACCAAAAGGGAACCACCATGCTGTCCCAAAACTCCACCAAAGCCTTACCACTTGAAAGAGCAAAAGGGCCACCAAAAGGAAGGAAAACTTGAAGAAGGAAAGAGAGTGAGAAAGAAGAGAGAGAGAGAGAGAGAGAGAGAGATTGCATGTTGGAAGTGCAAAAGGTGCCCCATGTTATATAGAAAAAGGGAGGGCACCCCATTTCCCAGCCCACTGGAAAAACCAGTGGGCAGAGAAGGCTGGGGCAGCACCCAGGGGGCCAGCCGTCCTCCCATCAAGTTGAAACGACCCCTCCCCCTCTCTCCTTGGGAAGAATTCTCCCTTGGGAAGAGTAGTTGCAAGTGAATCTTGTACCTCCATGTAAGAGTGAAGTGATGGAGGAGAAGAATGAGAAAAGAGAAAGGAATCTCACCAAAATCTCATCTTGTGAGAAATTGGAGAGATGTTAGCTTGATGATGTGGAAAAAGCTCCACGAGAATTTCAAAAGAAAGAAAAAAGAATTGACTTGGTCAAACATTAATCTCAACCATCCAAAGTCATGGGCTGATGGCCTGAATCCTTTTTCAGAAAATACCGAGAATTTCCAACCCTGATTTCCAATCTACAAAGTTTTGGGTCCGAAGACCTTAAACTACGTCGGGATCAAAATCCCGAGGGATTTCTAATAAAAACTGGCATCGATCTTAACCATCAAAATCAGGATTGATGACTCAAAACATTTTTCAAAATCACAAAAAAAAGCATATATATATATATTCCCAGTCTTATTCCCAAATGGGGTCCGAAGACCTTAAACTACGTTTAGATTAATTTCTCGAGGGACTTTTCCTGCTTTCAACCAAAAATCTGCATCGACCTCGACCACTTGGATCAGGGTTTGATAGTCCGGATCTTTTCAAAAAATCACAAAAAGAATGTATTTTCAGCATGTACATAGTTTCAGTCCGAAGACCTTAAACTACACTGGGATTAACTTCTCAGGGGACTTTTCTATTTTCAACAAAAAAACCAGCATCAATCTTGGCCCTTCGAGCTAAGGTTCGATGACCCGGATCATTTCAAAAATACCAAAAATATTTCAGCTTTTCATAAAAGCTAGTACCAATCTCGACTACTCGAGCCAAGGTCTAGAACTTTCTCAAAACAAAAAAAAATATATTTATCATCTGATTTTAACTACACAAATCATCCCCAGCGGTCCGAAGACCTAACACTACACTTGGATTAATTTCTTGGGAGCTTTCTTTCCCAACCTGTTTCGTACATGGCTGACACTTGATCATACGGGTGTCCAGAGTTCTCTAAACAGGTAAAGGCTGAGGCGGGCAGAACCCCGCAATCATGTTTGTGTTGAACGCACCGTGATAGACAACCTTGATTTGAAAGTCGTTGTTGAATCCGACGAATGTTCTGTTAGTGCACTTTTCCGTGGCATACTAATGCACCTTGTTTGTCAATCACTTACGTCAGTGAGTCTAGTGTCGGTTGAGCCCAATGAAGACGAAGACCGAAGACTCAAGACGGACCGGCTGCATCAAGGAAGAAGATTCAGGTATATGTGATGCCTTGGTGCCTTAACCTTGTCCAAAACCCAACCCCTTTTGCTTCTTTGATGACCTTGACCATAATAAGAATCATTTTATCATCATAGATTAGCCCTAGGTGTCCCATTTGATCACCCTAACCTTGGCCAAAATTCACAGGCTGATGCTTGAAGTGTTCAGCATCATATAGAGGGGAACCAGGCTGGTCCGACCGGTCAAGACCGGTCGGCCAGCAGCCTTGCTGCATTCGCAAGTGAACAGCCGACCGGTCATGACCGGTCGGCCTTCTCATATTCAGGAGGTCAGCAGGCACTGCCGACCGGTCATGACCGGTCGGCCTGGAGATCTCAAGTGTCCAGCAAGGGGGTCCGACCGGTCATGACCGGTCGGCCTATAGTTTTCAGGCTGTCCAGCAAGGGGGTCCGACCGGTCATGACCGGTCGGCCTGTGTATTGGTGATACCCTTCAGCAAAGGGATCCAACCGGTCATGACCGGTCGGGACAAGTCGGCTTAGAGCCGTTTTATGGCCGTTTTATGACCGTTCGAGCTTTCTTTTCTTACATATAGAGCTCCGTTTTTAGGCATTGGGAGAGGGATTTTTGTGGAGTGAAGCCACCATTGAAGGAGACCATTTTGAGGCTCATTCCCAACCTATGCAAGGCATCTTCCTTGTGCTTTAACACAAGAGTAGTGCATTCCAAGCTCATGAAGAAGATGACCTTCATCCCCGCTTGATCTCTAGAGTTTGGAAGCTTCTTGATTGGCAAATCTTTGTCCAAAACTCTAAGATGAGATCATTGTAGGTAAGAGACTCTAGGCAACCCTTATCCATTAGTTGTAGATGTTATAGGCAAAATGGTGGAGATAAAGATTTCACGCGGAAATGCCCATTTCGCCCTCGAGATGATCTGATCAAGAGTCGCAGAACGAATAAGGGTGGAGTACAGTTTCGACTCTCGAGATCGTATGCTCGGGAGTCGAAGAATGGATAAGTACGGGACGTCCATTCGACTCTCGAGATTATCTGATCGAGAGTCAAATATTGGATAACTGCGGGACGACCATTCGACTCTCGAGCTCACCTGATCAGGAGTCATAGATTGAAAAATACGGAGCAGCTATTCGCAAGTCTCGAGTCTTCATAACCGATAGTCAAATACGGCAAAGCTCGATCCGCGAACAGACCTTCTCACAAGTCGTTGAAAGACGTTACATCTAAAGTATGTACTTGGACTCGCGACCACATTCTAACCTGCGAGCAACTTCTCCAATCCCTCTGCGACACCTAGCAGGGCTACAACCAGTTCGGTGGTTTCCAACTACGGGCGTCTCCTTCCTTTTCGGAGGCTATGACTCCAACTACGGGCGTCTCCTTCCTTTTCGGAGGCTATGATTCCAACTATGGCTTCCAGCCGAATTTCAAGGGATTACCATCAAGGGGCGTGATTGTTGGAATAAGTCATTGGGTTGGATCTGACTAAAAAGATAGGATCTTATCCCACGAAATCAGCGAATTCTCAGTATCGTATGCGACATCAACGGGATTTCGACATCTCACGTAACAAATTGGATTGCTTCAGATCTATATAAAGGGGTGGCTCCATTGAGAGCAGGTACGCACACATCATTCAATCTTGGTCCCGTTTACTTGGCTTCTCTTCTTACTGTGGCCTAACTTAAGCATCGGAGGGCTAACGGCTGGTCCCCAGCCACCCTTATTTGCTGTCTTGCTTCAGGTCTGGTGGTGGAAATTCCTGCTGGAGTGAAGGAGAAAAGTCGGAGGATCTCGTTACAAAATTTGACATTAACAGTTTGGCGCCGTCTGTGGGAACGACTTGATCGTCAAAATCAATCGTGTTAACCACCGATCAAAATCCTTCGGTGATGCCTCCTAAAAAGACTGTTCATCCTTCAACTTCGAGGCAGGCACCACCTCCGCCTGATGAGACGGAATCCGCACCTGCCCTCCCACCTGTTCCGACGGATATCCCTCAAGGAGCCCCAAATATGCCATCAACAAATCCATTATTGGAGGCCTCTGGAAATCAAGATGATGTCCTACGATTCCTCGGAAACACTCTCCTAACTCTAAACGCCGGAGTTCAGGCGCTGTCAAATCGGCTTGATCAGCACTTCCCTGAACCGCAAAGACAACTCTCCGAAGGGTTACCACCGCCACCCATACCAGTTGCTTCCAGACATTCTATGGATGAACCACAGGTCCCACCACTTGGCGGCCATCCCCCTGTGCCGTCTCCACATTCCATACATTCCAGTTCGTCTCGACAACCTCAACCGCAAGGCTCCACCGCCGAAACGTCTAGCTATACCCTGCCATGGGAAGGAGATCTCAAAAGAATCCAAGATCGTTTTGATGTCATGGAACAGAGATACCAGGCAAATCGGCCATCTGCTGTCATGGCGGCGATACATCAATCTGAATCTCCCTTCACTAGCGAGGTCATGGAAGCCCCGTTGCCCAGAAAGTATCGAGCGCCTGTTATCGCTCCGTATACAGGCATTGGCGATCCTCTGGAACATCTGGAAACATACAGGTCCCTCATGGAGTTGGAGGGACATGGTTCAGAAATCATGTGTAGGGCTTTTCCCCTTACATTGAAGGAAGCGGCTCGTACGTGGTTTCGGGGGTTAAAGCCTCGTTCCATCAGTTCCTTTTCCCAATTATCGGAGATATTTCTTTCTCAATTCATGGGAAGTATTCGCATTAAAAAGCCAGCCTCCCATCTGATGAATCTGAAACAGCAACATGGGGAGACAATAAAAGAGTTCACAGTACGGTTCACTGCCGAAGCCATTCAAACTGAGGGTTACACTGAAGAAAAGGGTCTCACAGACCTCATCGCTGGAATAATGAACAAGAAATTCAGGTTTGCCTTAGATAAAAGCCCGCCGAAAACTATGGCGGAATTCCAAGCCAAAGCTCAGAAATATATCAATGCAGAAGAAGTCGCATTGACACGCCATGGAGTACAAAGTAAGAAACGCAAGCCAGAAGGAACTTCTTCTACAGATAAGAAATACCATCGCGATCAGCGCGATCGTTCTCCCAGGAAGCCTTACTCTGGTAAATATCATAATTACACTCCTCTTAATCGGTCTCCTGAAAAGGTTCTAATGGAGATAAAACACAAGCCATATGTGAAGTGGCCTGCAAAGATTAAATCCGATCCCGAGAAGAGAGATAAGAGTAAGTTCTGTTACTTCCACAAAGATCACGGGCATAGGACTCAGGACTGTATCTCTCTACGAGACCATATCGAAGCCCTTATTCGAAAAGGCCATCTCCAGGATTATGTTGCTCGTAAGAATCGATCACCAGAAAGGGCGAAGACCTCATCTCGCCAAAAGGAACCGTCTCATCATCAAACCGATCAAGAGGACGCTGAGCCCACGGGAGAAATTCGCACTATCGTCGGGGGACCAGCTTGTGGGGGTGACTCTCAAGCTTCAAGAAAAGCATACGCTCGGAAGGCGTCCAAAGAACCCCAGCAAATCTATTGGCTGGAACAGACGTCCAGCTCATCAAAAGCGAGCCATCCTCCAATTTCTTTCACCCTCGAAGATGCAGCGGGAATCCACTTCCCTCATGAAGATTCTATCGTAGTCACATTGAAGGTATCAAATTATCTGACTCATCGGATTATGGTGGATACAGGTAGCTCAGCCGACATTCTGTACCTGGAGGCTTTCAACAAAATGTCACTATCCAGAAGCCTCCTCAAGCCAGTATCGACCCCCCTCGTCGGCTTTGGAGGAGAGGTAGTAACACCCGAAGGAAGCATCGATCTCCCAGTTACTTTTGGAGAAAGTCCAGCGAAGACCACCGTCTTCGTAAACTTCCTCGTCGTGGATCGAAAATCAGCATATAACGCCATTTTGGGGCGGCCGTCTCTGACTAAGGTTGGAGCGGCCTTGCACCCTTCATATCTGTGTGTTAAATTTCCAACCCCAAATGGCATCGGGGTCGTACGAGGAAGTCAGCAGGAGGCACGGTCCTGTTACCAGATAGCCCTCCAAGATCGAAAGAAGGCTCAAGCGACACCTGTCATGGAAATAGTTCAAGGTTCATCCGACGTTCCCGCCACCGCGTTGGATCCGAGAGAAAATGCTCTGAAATCAGGAACTCCAGGGGAGGAAACAATAGCGATCCGCTTGACCGAAGACGACCCGTCTAAGATCGTGTACATCGGTTCCTCCTTAAACAGTATCCACCGTGAAGATTTGATCCGTTTCCTCACTGAATACCAGGACGTGTTTGCTTGGTCTCATAAAGATATGCCAGGCATCGATCCCAATGTCATCGCACATCGTCTCAACCTTGACCCGAAGCATAAACCCGTACATCAGCGTCGACGTGCCTTTACTGCAGAAAGACAAATGGCGATCAAAACTGAAGTTGAGAAGCTGCTCGCGGCAAATTTCATAAAAGAAGTTGACTACCCACAGTGGGTCGCAAACGTAGTTCTCGTCCGGAAAGCTAATGGCAAATGGAGGATGTGCGTCGACTATTCAGACTTGAACAAAGCATGTCCCAAAGATAGCTTCCCGACACCACGAATCGACCAGTTGGTCGACTCAACAGCTGGACATGCTCTTCTCAGCTTTATGGATGCCTATTCTGGTTACAATCAGATTGTGATGCATCCACCTGATAGCCAGCACACTGCCTTCATCACAGATCGAGGACTATATTGCTACCAGGTAATGCCGTTCGGTTTAAAAAACGCAGGGGCCACTTATCAACGTCTTGTCAACAAAATATTCGCTTCTCAAATCGGTAAGAATATGGAAGTATATGTTGACGACATGCTCGTGAAAAGCATCATTGAAGATGACCACATTTCTGATCTTCGAGAAGCCTTTGATCTAATGAGGAAGTATCAAATGAAATTGAACCCAGAAAAATGCGCGTTTGGAGTGTCTGCAGGGAAGTTTCTTGGGTTCATGGTTGGCCAACGTGGAATTGAGGCAAATCCCGAAAAGATTAAAGCATTGATAGAGATGAAATCCCCCGTTACTCTGAAGGACGTCCAGCGTCTGGCTGGTCGCATCGCATCATTGAACAGGTTCATCTCGCGAGCGTCTGACAAATGCTTGCCCTTCTTCAAACTCCTTCGTGCAACGGCCAAATCTGATTGGAAGTGGACACCTCAGTGTGAAGAAGCTTTTCAACAACTGAAGCGATACATGAGCGCTCCCCCCTATTCTATCTAAACCTGTAGCACACGAGCAACTCATTCTTTATTTATCTGTGTCTTCCACGGCCGTCAGCGCCGCTTTAATAAGAGAAGATTCCGGGGTGCAAAGGCCCGTTTATTATGTCAGTAGAGCAATGGTCGATGCAGAAACTAGGTATTCTGATATGGAGAAACTGGCCCTAGCCTTAGTCACTGCGGCTCGAAAACTGCGACCATACTTTCAAGCCCATGCTATTTTAGTACCAACAAATCATCCACTACGCCAAGTCCTTCAAAAACCTGAGGCTTCAGGACGCTTGACTAAATGGGCGGTCGAGATCAGTGAGCATGATATCTCATTCTGTCCTAGGACGGCAGTCAAGGGCCAGGCCGTGGCTGACTTCATCGCTGAATTTACGTATTCTTCTGAAGATAATGTCATGACCAGCGACCAGCCTCCTTGGTCTCTCTTCGTGGACGGGTCGTCGCGGGCCACTGGCAGTGGAGCGGGCCTGATTTTGGTGGCTCCCGACGGGTCGCATTTTCAATATGCTCTGCGTTTTGAATCACGCATCTCCAATAATGAAGCAGAATATGAGGCCCTGATTGTTGGCCTCGAGCTAGCCGTTGTCCTCGCAGTCCAGAATTTGATAATTCATAGCGACTCCCAGCTCATTGTCAACCAAGTTCTTGGCGAATTCGAAACCAAAGAAGAAAGAATGGCCTTATACAAGTCTCGTGTCCTCATCCTGCTCGCCAAACTGAAGACTTATAAAATATTTCATATCCCTCGCGAGCAGAACCAACTTGCCGATTCCTTGGCAAAACTCGCTTCTGCACCGGAATCGGAGCTATCACATTCGATCCCCATCGAGCACCGTCAACACTTGAGTATCGACCAAGTGACTCTCGAGCAAGTTATATCGGTACAATCGTCTCCATGCTGGATGGATCCTATCATCCTCTATCTCAGAGATGGATACCTACCAGAAGACAAGAAAGCTGCAAGACAAATTCGGCTTCGAGCTGCCAGGTACACCTTACAAGATGGAATCTTGTTGCGAAAAAGCTTCTCCTTGCCTTATTTAAGGTGTCTTCATCCAGAAGAAGCACATCGTGTTCTAGATGAAGTACACCAGGGGGCATGTGGTAATCATCCCAGGGGGCGATCTCTAGCATATAAAGCGATGAGGCAAGGATATTATTGGCCTACTATGAAAGCAGACGCCATAGAATTTTCTAAAAAATGCGACAAGTGTCAACGATATCAACCTATACCTCGTGTACCGTCTGAGCGGATGACCCCAGTCGACAGCCCTTGGCCTTTTGCTCAGTGGGGGATCGATATCATCGGGCCCTTACCTATGGGAAAGGGACAGAATAGGTTCGCGATCGTGGCGGTTGATTATTTCACCAAATGGGCCGAGGCAGAACCATTAGCCAAAATAACTGAAAAACAAACTACTAAGTTTATGTGGAGAAATATCATATGTCGCTTCGGACTTCCTCATACTATAATTACCGATAACGGAACGCAGTTCGACAACGCAGCCTTTGATGAATTTTGCGACAAATGGAAGATACGTAATCTCCGCACTTCTCCATATCATCCTCAGGCGAATGGGCAGGTCGAGGCAGTGAATAAAATCATAAAGCATCATTTAAAGACCAAGCTAAGTGAATGTAAAGGGGTGTGGCCAGAACTTCTGCCAGAGGTGTTATGGGCCTATAGAACCACGGCTTGTACATCGACAGGTGAAACTCCTTTCTCCTTAGCATTTGGTGTTGACGCAGTAGTACCAGTGGAAATTCAAGTGCCCTCATATCGGATCGAACAGTACGATCCCGCGAGCAATCAGGAAAACCTCCGACTTCATCTCGATCTCTTGGAAGAGCGAAGAAATGCTTCCCAAGTACGAGTGGCGGCATATCAACAACGTATTGCTCGTTATCGGAATGCGAAGGTTCGACCTAGATCCTTCCAGTTCGGAGATTTGGTCCTAAGGCAAAATCTTGGAATTCCTGTTCGTTCATTGGATCCGAATTGGGAAGGCCCGTATCGGGTTATTAGGGTTGTGCGACCCGGTACTTATTATCTTGAAGACATGCAAGGGAAGCCTGTACGTCGCCCTTGGCACGTGGAGCATTTGCTACGATACTACCCCTAGATTCGATGTAGTTTATCATAACGTTTTATGAATAAAGTGAAAGATATCTTTTGGCCGCTACTTCCATTTATATGGACCTGAATAGCCCTGAAGAGAGTGCTTACACATCCTCTTGGCCAATTGCCTACCTTTGGTAGGACTAAAATCATTACTAGTTGGTTGCTTCTCCATTTTCATGGACCTGAACAGCCTCGAAGAGAATGAATACCATCTCTTGACCAACCTTCTACCCTTGGTAGAATCAAAATCTCAATCGATAGATCAGTCTATCTCAACGCGGACATGGTCTCACGACCCCCGGATTGAGTCTAATTCATTTTTTTCATGAGTTAGTTACTCGCGATTGGTGAGAGGAGGGATCGCACTCCGGAATGCGAGCACCGCAGCTCGTGCTCAAATTAGGGCAGCGATCGGGGTCACATCCTAATCGCGAGCAGCTTAGCTCATGCTCGAATTAAAGGGTCACATCTCTGATGAATCCATTCAAGATCAACATAAAGCAAAAAATGAAAGATGAAGGGAGAACAGCAACAAAACAGTAACACTTCCAAAAATATCTTTTCATTGATAATTAGATGATTACAGAGATATGATCGCAGATACAAAAGAGAAGAAAATAAAAGGAAATCAATCGCTTGGAGGAGCCACGCTCTCGACTTCAGGGCCCATTTCAGGAGCCCCTCCAGCCTGCGTGGCTTCAGTCACCTCGTTCTCGGCAGCAGCTTGCTCTTCTGCAGCTATGATGGTCGCGACTCGACCTGAATTCCCCCATATCGAAGGATGGGATCATTCGTTGCACTACTCTTAGTGCAAAGTCTCGACCAGCATCGTATGACTCATATCGTTCATCGTCATACAGCTGCGAAGTCCGGAACTCGGAAACTGCCCGAGCACCTTCCTCCGAGAGCATTTTTACAAGGGCGACTCTCTCCTCGTCCCAGTGGATCGAGTCAGTCCTTAAGCTGCGCAAGAGCGGTGCGCTCCCTGGTCAAGTTGTCGTAGGCCTCCTTGAGCTGCGACCTGGCCCCCGCGAATTGCTCCTCTAACGAGATCTTGTCCTGCCGGAAGATCTCCCTCTCTCTCTCTGCCTTCTCCTTCAGACTCGTGAGCTTCACGTAGTCTGAGTCCAAGGCCTGATACCTGTCGGTCAGGACTTGGATCTTCTCGATGAGGATCTTTTTCTCCTCATCTCTCTTCGTGATCACCGCCTCACGAGCCTTGAGCAGTTGATCTCTTCCTTGAACTGCCTTTTCCAAGGCAGTCCTCTTTCCCTCAGCCTCCTCTATCGTGCGACGGGCGGCAACAATATCACGCCTCGTTCGCAGAATAAGATCTAAACCCTGCAAAAGAGATGAAAAATGTAAGAGTATTCTGGAACGTAATAACTGATCGTAGCAGGTCTTGACGAAGTCTTACCTGAACCATCCTCATCCCCGCTTCGAGGATAAGGTTCTCAGGACTTGGCTCGGGAAGAGAGCCAAAGGCGTGAGGCGGGACGTTCTCGAACAAAAATTTGCATACAGGATGAAGGTGGCGGGGAATAGAGTACGTCCCGCTCCCAGACGGTTGGGCAACGACCAACCCGGCCTGCTCGTGAGGTGGAGGCATTGACTCGCGAGCAGGTCCCTGCTCTGCAGCTAGGACCAGTTCCCGAGTAGGAGTCGGCTCTTGAGGCTCTACCTGCTCTCGAGCCTCTTCAGCTGGGGGGCAGCTGGACCCCACCCCATTTGGGGAATTATCTGCAATGTTGATCACTGGTGGCCCAGGTGCGACCACCAGTGAAGGAATAGTGGGCCCAGCTGGGGCCCCCGCCATGCTCGCGGGAAGGGCAGGCTGATCGCTGCCCGTGCGGATGGAAGATTGAGAAGGTTCGGCAGGGGTTCTCTTCTGCCTTTTGGAGCCTGTGCCCTTCAGACGGGGCAGTAGGCCTCTCTTCTCTCCAGCCTTCGTCATTTCAACTTCTCTTCTGGATATGAGGCCTGCTGCTGCAAGTCGCGAAGGAGATAAGCAAGCCTCGATATGCCTATCTCCGACAGGCACCTTATACACTCTGACAATCTTCTCGTTGATCCCTCCTTTCAAATTCGGTTTCCTCAATGCCGGGATACCTGCGAGCACAAATAATGGTCAAACGAAGCAAAACCCTAAAAATTATTCTGAGGAAACTGCACAATACGGGATTGTGTCTACCTTCACAGAAAAACCGGGTCACTCCTGGACCCCTGGAGGAGGCAGACTCCCAGCTCCCGGAAGCATAGAACCACCGCTTCCTCCAGCCGGGATAGTTCGAGGAGGGCTTCCCCAACACGAAATTATCCCGGTGCCAATAACACAAATAATACCAGCCTTCGCTGGATGGAGCTTTCTTCAGACGAAACATACGGAGGAACTCCTCCGCCGTGAGTTCCCCGTTGCCAGCCTGAGCCCAAAGGGCAAAGGAGCCCAGAACCACCCTCCACCCGTTCACAATGAGTTGCCCAGGGGCAATCTTGTAACACCGGAGTACATCGCCAACGAAGGGATGGAGGGGAAGGCGTACCCCCAGGATAAGCTGGTACTCATAAAATGCTACGCATCCCGGGGGGGGGGAGTCGGGTGTTTCTCCACCTCCGGGCAAGCGGAGGGTTACTGAGTCGGGGATCAGGTATCTCTCCCGTAGCTCAGCCAGCCGGTCCTCCGATAAAACGGAAGGATATCCGGCTGCTGTGTATCTCCCCGCCGAAACCCTTGCACTACTGGAGGCAGAGAACTCCGGAGTGGCATCACCAAGAGGGACAGTAGTCTCGTCAGAGTTCCCAGCCATGGGGAGATAAAAATAAAAGAAGGAGAAGAAAAAAAAGAAGTAATATAAAAACTGAAAGGAAAATGAACACCGGAGGAAGAAGAAGAATGGAAAGAACTGCAGGCTCCTTTCGAAAAAGCTTCTGTAGAAAATCAAAGAAATGGCGGACTCCGTATATTTATAGGCAATCATTCCGCCGTATCTGATGGCACGTGGCAGTCCCTCTCTGGACACAGCGCTCGAGCAGGCACGCCCATTAACTCCTCAAACACGTGGCGAGCGCCACTTCATTTTCCATCAGTGAAAAGGCTACGGAAAGCTGGCGCTCATTAATTTCAGCCCATCATGTGGGGTGCCGTTCTCGATGAAAGTAACGGGCGGTTTCGTGTGATAGTGAGCTAAGTCCTTTCCTTAAGAATTCTTGGCGGCAAGGACTTGGGGGGCATCTGTTATAGGCAAAATGGTGGAGATAAAGATTTCACGCGGAAATGCCCATTTCGCCCTCGAGATGATCTGATCAAGAGTCGCAGAACGAATAAGGGTGGAGTACAGTTTCGACTCTCGAGATCGTATGCTCGGGAGTCGAAGAATGGATAAGTACGGGACGTCCATTCGACTCTCGAGATTATCTGATCGAGAGTCGAATATTGGATAAGTGCGGGACGACCATTCGACTCTCGAGCTCACCTGATCAGGAGTCATAGATTGAAAAATACGGAGCAGCTATTCGCAAGTCTCGAGTCTTCATAACCGATAGTCAAATACGGCAAAGCTCGATCCGCGAACAGACCTTCTCACAAGTCGTTGAAAGACGTTACATCTAAAGTATGTACTTGGACTCGCGACCACATTCTAACCTGCGAGCAGCTTCTCCAATCCCTCTGCGACACCTAGCAGGGCTACAACCAGTTCGGTGGTTTCCAACTACGGGCGTCTCCTTCCTTTTCGGAGGCTATGACTCCAACTACGGGCGTCTCCTTCCTTTTCGGAGGCTATGATTCCAACTATGGCTTCCAGCCGGATTTCAAGGGATTACCATCAAGGGGCGTGATTGTTGGAATAAGTCATTTGGTTGGATCTGACTAAAAAGATAGGATCTTATCCCACGAAATCAGCGAATTCTCAGTATCGTATGCGACATCAACGGGATTTCGACATCTCACGTAACAAATTGGATTGCTTCAGATCTATATAAAGGGGTGGCTCCATTGAGAGCAGGTACGCACACATCATTCAATCTTGGTCCCGTTTACTTGGCTTCTCTTCTTACTGTGGCCTAACTTAAGCATCGGAGGGCTAACGGCTGGTCCCCAGCCACCCTTATTTGCTGTCTTGCTTCAGGTCTGGTGGTGGAAATTCCTGCTGGAGTGAAGGAGAAAAGTCGGAGGATCTCGTTACAAAATTTGACATTAACAGTAGAGTTCTCATACCCATCCTCCTAGCACCTTGGGCATCTCAAAGGCATCGCATGCAAGGTGTTTGATCAAGTGTGGCTGAGGCATTGGCGACGCAACGGCAACACGATCGAGGGAGCAAGGGAAGCTGATTGAAGCACGGGAGAGCGGAGATCAAGCTACCCAATCCGGCGCTAAACAAGGGGCTCATCCGACAAGTAGGTTGTCTTATTTGAGAGTCCATTTTAGAGTTTGTTTTTTCGAACTCGACCTAGGGACGTTAGTCGTTCCTTGGCCCGTCAGCCGGGCCTAAACTAAGTCTCCAAGGGGGAGCCTCCGACACGGGAGTAAACGTGCATTAGGTTGAGAGTTAGCCTATGTCTAAAACTCCGGGTACGGTTGAGAGGTGAACCGATAAAACCTCCGTGTAAAGGTTGTGAGGTGAACCTCATTTAAAACCTCCTATAGTGAATGCCGGTGTGCTCAAAGGGGTTGAGTACTTGAACCGGGAGTGGAGTAGACACGTAGTCGAACCACTATACATCCTTGTGTTTGTGATTGTTCTTGAGCACATTTATATCTTCGCATTGTTAGTTTAATTGCTTAATTATGAATGCTTGATAGGAATGTATGCTAGGCACGTTTTAGACTCTTCCTCACACAAGATGTACCTTCACTAGTTGTGTAGACTTGAGCTCATTGATCCACTCTCATAAGTCTACACAAGTTGCTTAGGTTAGAAGCTTAATTAGTTGAATCTTTTACTTACCTATGCATGCTTAGACTAGGATTGTTTATTGTTTAATCTTTTACTAGTCTTGTGATGGGACCCACCTAGGCTTGGAAGCCGAAGTGATCTTGCTTACATAGCTTAATTTGTTGAATTGCGTAAGTAGGCGAAAAGAATTTCAAAGGTCCTAATCACCCCCCCCCCCCCCCCCCCCCTCTAGGTCCTTAGACATATCTCCGAGTGTCTCTACAAGCGGTAAAACCGCAATTTCAATTGGTATCAGAGAGGGTTCCTCCACTCAGGTTTAAAAACACGGAGTGAGATCCTTAGAGAAACTTGAAAATATGTCTAGAGAGGAGGACTCTTCATCCGTCACTATGCCTCCTTTCTTTGATGGGTCAAACTATCCATATTGGAAAGCCCGAAAGCGTATCTTCTTAGAATCTATTGATTCGGATGTGAGGGACATGGTTGATATTGGATATGTACCCCCAATGGAGATTATTTCTAAGGAAGGTGAACCGGATGTTCTCAGGCCAAAAGATAAGGCTATGTGGACTAATCATGAAAAAGCTCAACGTATCCATAATGCCAAAGGCCTGAATGCCATTTTTTGTTCAGTATCTAGAGAAGAATTTGGTCGGATTCAAAACTGCACAACCAGTAAACAAGCATGGGATATTCTTGAAGTTACCCATGAAGGTACAAATGTTGTTAAAAATTCTAAACTTCAGCGCTTCTCTACTCTATTTGAAAATATTACTATGGAGGAGGATGAAACGTTTACTGAATTTTATACCAAGCTGAACAAAATCACAAATGATATGTGGGGCTTAGGGGATCCGGTTCCGAAAAATAGACTTTGTAGGAAAATTCTGAGATCGCTTCCGGAACGGTTCTCTTCTAAAGTCACCACCATTGAAGAATGTAGGGATCTTAATACAATGAAAGTTGAAGAACTCATAGGTTCCCTACAAACCTTTGAGCTAGGCTTTAAGGCCCCCTCTAAAAAAAACATCGCTTTTAAGTCGTCTCACAAACATAAGAAAATCAAGAGTGAGTCGGAGGAAGATAGCGATGATGAGGATGATGAGGATGAGAAATTGAACAAAAAATTCAAGAGATTCCTCAAATTTGATAGAGGGAATAGCCGTGACAACAAGGACAAGAAGGGTGATAAACGTAAAGGAAAATCATCCATATCTTCATCCGTCCGTTGTTACGGTTGCGGTCGTCGTGGCCATATTGCCCCGGAATGTCCGGAAGGGCCTAAACCGAAAGGTAAAAAGGCAATGGCTGCCACTTGGGATGATACGGAGGAGTCCGAATCTAGTGACTCCGCTTGTGATGAGAGCCAACATAAAGATCTTGCTCTCTCGGCCTCCATCACGACCCCTCTACCAGATTATCTAAGAGGGGATCTCAACCGCTATCCCTTCTAAGAGGAGAAGGAGTTCCCAACCCCTCACCTCATGCTACATTCTATGAGGGTGTTGTGGAATTTTGCTACCCTTTGGCTTTTCAATCTCAACATGGTTAGTGAGGGTAGCTAGTTATGCTTATATAGGAAAATCTGAGGATTTTAGCCTCATTTCTGTGTGTATGGGCAAATCAGAGGATTCAAGCCTCATTCGCCCAGATTCGATAATTTAGCCTTGCTTTTATTTGATTCATTTGCCTGCTAGATTATCATCATGCTTAGATTAGCTAATCATCTTGAGTTTTATACTTCATTGTATGCTAATCTTTGCTTAGTATTGGCCTTGATATACCAATAGGGGAGGTTGGTTGATTGGGCTATAAGCCCTTTGTGCTTTCATTGCAAATGTATATCCTTGACCAATGTTGCATGATTAACCTTGCCTAGATAGCTATACCTTCTTGTTAATCATGTTCCTTAGCATGCTCCATGTATTTATGATTCATGCACCCTATACTCTCCTTGCTAGCATGTGCTTATAGTTATAACTGCGACATACTATCTTCTCTTACCTTAGTCTTATTGATATATCATTAAGGGGGAGAGAATAGTTTGTCAATTGCTAACAAAAAGGGGGAGAAAGTTCAAATCCCACCAAAACTAGTTTGCTATGTTTTGTGTTGCGGGGATTGACAGGTTGTGGGGGAGCAAACTGAAGAGGAGCTGCTTAGTTTATCATGTAAAGAGTCCTGTATTTAATTCTTTATCATTGTAATATCTTGAACATGTAATTTGTTTTGGTAGGTTAAGTTTTTGTAAGTAATTGACAAAGGGGGAGATTGTTAGTGCACTTTTCCGTGGCATACTAATGCACCTTGTTTGTCAATCACTTACGTCAGTGAGTCTAGTGTCGGTTGAGCCCAATGAAGACGAAGACCGAAGACTCAAGACGGACCGGCTGCATCAAGGAAGAAGATTCAGGTATATGTGATGCCTTGGTGCCTTAACCTTGTCCAAAACCCAACCCCTTTTGCTTCTTTGATGACCTTGACCATAATAAGAATCATTTTGTCATCATAAATTGGCCCTAGGTGTCCCATTTGATCACCCTAACCTTGGCCAAAATTCACAGGCTGATGCTTGAGGAGTTCAGCATCATATAGAGGGGAACCAGGCTGGTCCAACCGGTCAAGACCGGTCGGCCAGCAGCCTTGCTGCATTCGCAAGTGGACAGCCGACCGGTCATGATCGGTCGACCTTCTCATATTCAGGAGGTCAGCAGGCACTGCCGACTGGTCATGACCGGTCGGCCTGGAGATCTCAAGTGTCCAGCAAGGGGGTCCGACCGGTCATGACCGGTCGGCCTATAGTTTTCAGGCTGTCCAGTAAGGGGGTCCGACCGGTCATGACCGGTCGGCCTGTGTATTGGTGATACCCTTCAGCAAAGGGATCCGACCGGTCATGACCGGTCGGGACAAGTCGGCTTAAAGCCGTTTTATGGCCGTTTTATGACCGTTGGAGCTTTCTTTTCTTACATATAGAGCTCCGTTTTTGGGCATTGGGAGAGGGATTTTTGTGGAGTGAAGCCACCATTGAAGGAGACCATTTTGAGGCTCATTCCCAACCTATGCAAGGCATCTTCCTTGTGCTTTAACACAAGAGTAGTGCATTCCAAGCTCATGAAGAAGATGACCTTCATCCCCTCTTGATCTCTAGAGTATGGAAGCTTCTTGATTGGCAAATCTTTGTCCAAAACTCTAAGATGAGATCATTGTAGGTAAGAGACTCTAGGCAACCCTCATCCATTAGTTGTAGAGTTCTCATACCCATCCTCCTAGCACCTTGGGCATCTCAAAGGCATCGCATGCAAGGTGTTTGATCAAGTGTGGCTGAGGCATTGGCGACGCAACGGCAACACGATCGAGGGAGCAAGGGAAGCTGATTGAAGCACGGGAGAGCGGAGATCAAGCTACCCAATCCGGCGCTAAACAAGGGGCTCATCCGACAAGTAGGTTGTCTTATTTGAGAGTCCATTTTAGAGTTTGTTTTTTCGAACTCGACCTAGGGACGTTAGTCGTTCCTTGGCCCGTCAGCCGGGCCTAAACTAAGTCTCCAAGGGGGAGCCTCCGACACGGGAGTAAACGTGCGTTAGGTTGAGAGTTAGCCTATGTCTAAAACTCCGGGTACGGTTGAGAGGTGAACCGATAAAACCTCCGTGTAAAGGTTGTGAGGTGAACCTCATTTAAAACCTCCTATAGTGAATGCCGGTGTGCTCAAAGGGGTTGAGTACTTGAACCGGGAGTGGAGTAGACACGTAGTCGAACCACTATACATCCTTGTGTTTGTGATTGTTCTTGAGCACATTTATATCTTCGCATTGTTAGTTTAATTGCTTAATTATGAATGCTTGATAGGAATGTATGCTAGGCACTTTTTAGACTCATCCTCACACAAGATGTACCTTCACTAGTTGTGTAGACTTGAGCTCATTGATCCACTCTCATAAGTCTACACAAGTTGCTTAGGTTAGAAGCTTAATTAGTTGAATCTTTTACTTACCTATGCATGCTTAGACTAGGATTGTTTATTGCTTAATCTTTTACTAGTCTTGTGATGGGACCCACCTAGGCTTGGAAGCCGAAGTGTTCTTGCTTACATAGCTTAATTTGTTGAATTGCGTAAGTAGGCGAAAAGAATTTCAAAGGTCCTAATCACCCCCCCTCTAAGTCCTTAGACATATCTCCGAGTGTCTCTACAAGCGGTAAAACCGCAAGTTCATGTTCCCTGTTCCTAAAACTCATGAAGAGGATTAAGGCAGTTCGGAGGTGAAGCGCACCCTCACGGAATTGTGAGCAACATAATGTTTGCTCGCCTCAAGTGCAAGGCTACGATGTAGTAATAAAACTCGATAAGACCGAGGTCGATCCACAGGGAATTAGAACAACTCTCAAACTATTTTAGCAACTAAGTTTTGCAAGAAATAGGATTCAATTAAGTAATTAAACTAAAACAGTGACTTAATGGAAAATCAGTAATTTAAAGTACTAAGGCATTCAAGGATCCACTTGCAGCAATCCCATGTCAATTCAATCAATCCAAGTATAGATCACAACTAGATTTGAAGTCCTATCTCTCATCTAGTTGGAAAATAAAGCATTCAAACACATTCAATTCCATTCAAGCTGAACTTCCAAGTTCCAGTCCCATTCAATCAATGTAGAATTCAAAATCATAACCTTCGGAGTAACAGCCATGCCTATGGACTATGGCCTGCTCAAGGATTACTATAATTCGAATCTAAACAAGCATCATATGATAATCTCAGAGAATTGCAAGGAATTCATGTCCGGAGCACATGAACTCTTATAAAACATCTCAAACTACCAACTTAAGGGACTAAAATAAATAAAAATCCAAACTTGAATTGAAATTAATTGATTTAAACTGAATCAAACATGAAATAAGCTACAAGCTTCACCTCTCAGCCTTAGCTGAGAGATTCTAGCCGAGCATTGTCATACTACAACTAGAACTCAAATAAGAAAGCATAAAAACTAGAAAAACCAGAAATTGGAGGGTTGCTGACGCTCCACGACAACTTCCTCTCTCTAGAACCACGTCCCTTAGCTTCTATGATCCCCTAGGAAGAGCCCCTAGGTGTCCTTTTATAGTGGGGAAGCTCTGTTGCGTAAAAATCTTCCAGAACTTGCGTAAAGTTACGCACTGCGCAGAGAAAATCGGAGCCAGACTTGGAAATTTCTAATCTGGGCACATTGTCGATTGATCGCTCAGACCGGGCAATCAATCACTAGTTCAAATAACTGTATAAACTGTATCTTTCAGATCAGGCGATTAATCGACTGGCTGAGAGATCAATCGGTCACTTCTGGCGATCAATCGATCAGTGTCCAGCGATCAATCGAAGGGTGCAAAAAGTGTCCAGCGAGTTTTTTTCCAAATTTCTTAAAAATCTGCATTCTGGCGATTGATCTATGGGATGGGCGATTAATCGCTCAGGCTGGGCGATCAATCGCAATTCTTCACCTCACTCCAGCAACAATTTTCTCAAATTTCTACTGTGAGCGATCAATCGCTCAAGTCTGTCGATCAATCGCTCAAGCTGAGCGATCAATCGACGGATCAATCTCTGGATCAATCTTCAGAAACTGCAACTTTCTGCATTTTGCTTTTATGGCCCGGCAGCTCTGCACTTCAGTTTTTCTGGCCCTGCCAGGTCTTTTAACATGATTTCTTCTGTATTTTTCTGTGTTTTTCTTCTTCTCTCTTTGGTCTTCCTTCAACCTTCATCCAATTGTTCTAAATGGATCTTTTTAGTCTCCAATTGGGTGAATTCCCCTCTCATTCCTGAAATCAAAAATCATGCATTAAATGGGCCTTTTAAACATGAAAACCATGCATATAATGCGATGTAGTGGGCAATGCAATGTATAAATTGGAGGTTCAACACACCAAACTGGATTGATAAAGGGAAATGTGAGGATGTGGCTCATTTCATGGCCGAAGGAGTCCGTCGGACGATACGTAGTTTACGTGCATTGCACATGAGGAAAAGGCAACTTTGTGGGTGTGTTGACTGAAAACCCTCAAAATTTCCTCATCCGAAGATGTAAAACTACGGCACTTAACTGTGTGAGATTCATCTTGCTCGCTGACGTAAAATGGATCGGGTGCCTTACCAACAGTAGAAACTGGAAGTTGATGAAAATTCCATACATTTCCCTATATTTCAGAAAATCTAACAAAACACCAAAACATTGCAAAATCAATTTACAAAATCACAAAATATTTCCTTTGCTTTCAACAAAACTGATCTCCATCCTCACCACTCAAGAAGAGACTTGAATCAAATATTTGCAAAATTACAAAAATACTTATATTGTTTTCAATAACACCGATCTCCATCTGACTACTCAGGTAAAGATTCAGATCAAATATTTTCAAAACTCACAAAAATTGTCACGACCCCGAGCAAAGCACTTCAGGAGTCTCGAACTCCACTCACCAACTTCACAGTTTAGGATGACGGATCCGATCGCCCGTAAATTGGAATCTTGACCAAAACTGGCAACCAAACACCATCCTAATCACATCCATTCCACAAAAGAGTATCTTGAGGTTGTGATAAGTACCCAATATTGTATAATTAACCCTGGTTGTTAAGGGCATTATCATTGTTTTTCCGGTTAATTATCCCTCATTAGGTGAATTTTCTATCTTCAGGTGATCAGGAGAGGTTGGACAAGATCCGAGCCAATCAGGGCGATTAAAGGCCCAAAAGAGAGCAAGATCAAGCATGAGAACGATCTTGAAGGAAATTAAACCGTAAAGATCAAAGGATGGATGATGTTCTATAGTGGAACGTATCACAACCAGTCATTTGAAAATCCAAGTTGTGCATAATGTTCGTGATTTGGCAATCAAACAAGTTTAGACGATCAAGATTGGATGTCCACAGTTGGGACTAGTTGTGCATCGAGGCGACATCTCAAATCCTTTGCAGATTCCATACATGTGACATCAGGAATCCATCAACCCACACCATCACATTCAACAAGGCGGGCCACACTTTCATGAGCATCAGATCAATGGCCCTGATCATCACTGTGGACCATACCATCATCACCACACGTGCAAAGCATCAAACCTTCATCATCAACCAGTGTCACCAGATCCAGCATCAACGTCCAACCAATCTCCAGCGACCATCATGCAGGCCCACCTCCATCTGATGTCCAGATGAACAAAACCTCACTGTCCATCCAAGCACCAGCATCTACACCGTCCACATCAACGAGCACTACCAGATGCCAGCATCCCTGATCACCATCAGCTCCACCTGCTTCCCATCTTCATCACAAAGTGGACCACATCAGTGAAGTACCGGATGAAAATCATCAGCCGTCCATCAAGGACAGCTGCTGGGGACGGTCACCAGCTCTCACGGACCGACCTGTCCACCGTCCAGATGGAGATGATCTCTCCAACGTCCAAAGCAGGTGGACCACCACCATGATCTTCACCGTCCAAGGCCACCCAACCTTCATCTGTGTCTAGCTGGAAGGAGGGCCACATATCAGACCAGCTCCAAAATCGTCCATCCAGTGGACCCACAGTCCACCTTCACACGTGCAGCAATGGACGGCCAGCATCAAGTGGACCGTCCATCTCCAGCAAACTCCAGCCGTTCATGCATCTGCAACATCCAACTTAAGTGGACCCCATCTGCAATTCAGCCACCGTCAACAACCAGCAGTTGGACGATCCCACCTCTCCACACGTGTGATATGCTACACATGCTGAACATCATCAACGTCCAGCATCTGATGATCCTTCAGACCAGCAAGTGGACCCCACCTTCTGTCCATCAATCTAGCCAATTCTCCACCTTCAACCAAGCTCTACACGAGCAAGAGTGCTAGATATCCAGCCGTCCAAAGCAGTTGTTGGATGTCCCTCATCTCCACCATGCTTTGCACGCAACACCATCTCAAAGCAGTCGTGGACCCCACCTCCATCTACCTTTCTCCACCATTCAGTCAGTGGACGCCCAAAAATCCATCCAACAATCTAGATCACATGATCTCAGCCGTTGATCGAAGCTCTCCATCAGAAGCTTTTCATCTCAGCCGTCCATGGCCATCAACAACATCAGCAACTACTCCAACGGTCACCATGTCCACTGTCCAGTTCAATGGACCCCAACAATTAGCCACCGCCCATCTTCCATTCACAGCAGCTGTTGAACGTCAGCATTTCCAGCCGTCCATGGAGAACATCTCCTTCGTCCAAGGCCAGCAGCGTCCATCAAGTGGGTCATGCCTTGCATGCGTCCAACGGCTACCAGCATCCATCAACAGCCATCCATCCATCAAACGTGCTGATGGATCAGCATGCAATCCAACGTCCAGTAGATCTCCACCGTCCAAGTCCAGCTGGTGGACGTCATCAACTCCATCAGGTCCCCACCTTCTCACGTGCCAAGCTACAGCAGCAATGTGGCCCCCTTTCCAATCGTCCATCCAGATGCTGATCCTCACCATCATCAAGTGGGCCGTTCACGCCCACTCTCCAAGGCAGCAGCTAGAGAGTCTTACACGTGCAACATCATCTGCAGCAACAATCCCGTGGGCCCACCTGAGCATCATCAGCGTCCAGCCCTGGACGTCCCAAATCCAGCTGTCCACCACAGTGGCCAGCGCTGTGGACCCCACATGCCATCCACGTCCATCATCCAACATGAGTGGATCATCATCTCCAATCCAGCACGCGTGGATCCATCAAGACAGTGGAGATGTCTCCATTCCTAGCAGCTATGTAGCAGCACATCAGGCCCTCAATCACCATTCATCTGCAACCGTCCACCAGGACTGGACGTCCAAACTTCAGCAGTAGCTGTCCTTCAATCCAGCCATTCATCAAGTGGACCGTCCAACAATCACCAGCCATCCATCCTCCAACCATCTCAGCTGGCCATCACCTTCAATCACATTTACAGACCGACATCTGACCGTCCATTCATGTGCGCCATCCATCTCATAGAGCAGCACAAGGTGGACGATCATCACTCTTCAGTAATAGAGTTTGCATTCCAATGGTCAACAATCATCTCACGGCGAACAGTTGGAGATAATTTCCAAACCGTCCATTCATCGTCAAGAAGCAACTCCCATCAACAATGGACGGTTCAGATTGTCCAAATTTTCCATGTGGACCCAGTCAACTCCAACTCATGTAGACCCAGTTAACTCACCTAGTTACCTTCAATCCTTGGGCCAAGCAAATGCTCTCTCCATCCTCTTCCATCCATAAGCTCCAAACCTAAAGAAAAGTTTGCTTTGGGCATTCCAAGCCTAACTCCTAACCCAAACCTAAAAAGCAAAACTATTGGCTTGGAATTGCCACCTCATCATCCAAGCCTAACTCCAAGCCCAAACCTAAAGAACTTTAGCTTGGAGTGCCACCTAGGCTTGGAGCTTCTCATGAGGCTATAAAAGGAGCTCCTCTCCCTCTCATTTCAATCATCCCTCAAATCTAAGTCTTTTCTTCTTTTCCTTTGTAGAAGTAAAGTAGTGTAGTTTTTTCTTTGTAGAATTTTCTTTCTTAGTGAGTTTTAGTCTTCCATTGTAACATGGTTGGCTAAACCTCTAACTAAGGCTAGGGGTGAAGCCTTTGAAGAAATTTACAAGCTTTGGTTCTTTTGGTTCAACAATGGTGTGTGAATGTTGGAGTTCTCTTTGGTTGATTGGTTCGGTTATCCACCTCAGCAGACGCTATTGTTGTATAAGCCCCTTGATCCATTGTCGACTCCGGGCACGTTGGATGCTTGGGATCCCTTGCATACCAATTACCTAGTTCATGATCAATAAAGTTCCTTGATCCATTGTCGACTCCAGGCACATTGGATGCTTTGAATTCCCTGCGATCGATAGACGAGATCTTAATGGTTGGATCGGTCAATCAAAGCCTCCTATCTTGTAAGTACGCATTTGATCATATGAGTTGTGATCTTATCGGTTGACTTTTTGGCAAAGTTGTTGATTTGTATAATTCATTGATCAATTGTCGACTCCAAGCACAGTGGATGCTTGAAATTCCCTACGATCAACTAACGAGTGTTTCATAATCAAATCAATCGGTTTAGATCACCATCTTTTATGAAATATGCATGTGGTTTAACAGTTTTATCTTCCGATTGGAACGGATCTTTATTCAATTCTAATTGAGTTATAGTTGGACCAATGAATCAAACTTTGTGGATAAATCAAAGGTGGATCCCTAATGCCTTAGCCCCTTTTCTATTTTTGTCTTTCACCACACACAACTTGCTCCACTCTCGTGGATAAACCAGATTTCATCTCTCTCACCTAAACTAATTCTTCTAAGTGTTCTTAACCTCAATCCCTATGGTTCGACCTCAGTCTCGCCAAGTATTTTACTACTTCGCCACCTGCACTTGGGTGTGCAATCTTCGAGTTATAGTAGGTTGCAACTTGGAGCCTCCTTCATCCATTCCCATGCAACAAATGTAGCAGCATATTGGGACGATGAACCTGATCAACCATGAGTCGGGATTTTGACCAACCCGCTGACCGAACATCCGCACTAAAAAGAAAATCTCCAGGGAAGCAAAACCCTGCAAGCAATAAGCTCAAAGATCTCTACATCCCCAGCAAAAGCAAAAGCAAAATCATTGAACTGAAAGAGAATGAGCCAAACCATGCATCCATCATCAAATATGCATCATCATCCATCACATCAATCATCATGTTTATCTGCTTTCAAAATAAAAGTCAGTTAGCCAAAGACCCCACAGGCAGCCCTAATGGAGGCATGTGCAAGCCAGATTTCCTTTTCGAAAAGACAAAAATATTATATATATTCCAATTTGCAAATAAAAACCCCACGGAGTATCACTCCCCAGAGTGGGTATCTTTTCAAAATCCAAAAGCATTTTCCCAGTAGAGCATTCGGCCTCTAAAACACTAAGAGATCTTCCATATTTTTTGGTAGGAACCGACGCAAAATTAAATAAGATCCGATGTCTCGTGGTTTCTCCGGAGGCCATCGGATCTAATGCACTCAAAATACGGTCGAACTGAACTCTAGTGTCATGCGGTCATACCAAATGCCAAGATACGAAAAGATGAAAGCCAAAAGGATCGGTCAAAGAAACCATCTAAATGTTGGAAACGATGAATTGTTACCCAATTATCAAAACCAGAAGATTGGGTAGAAAAATTTCACCCCAATACCTAGGTGTGGATGCCTGAAGTACCTTGACTGAGTCTAAGTCGGAGTAGTGGATTACCCGTAACGCCGCGCAGACACAAGGTAGCTAACCACTTTGACAATCAAGCGAAACAAGTACTCCTGGAGTGATCCGGGAAAGCAACAAACAATCAATCACAGGGTCAGTAACCTCGTAAGACTATAATGGAAGCAGAGGCTCTACTGTACCTTTCCGATGTTAGTATCGATCGGGAATGGAAGGGTTGCAATTGGGTACCCAAGTTGCAGCTCATGCAGGGACAATCACAACGTTTTCTCCAAACTCCCGCGGTATGTGCGAGTTATCAATTTCCAAACAATCAACTAACTCAGATACAACGGCAAGCAAAGATTCAAGACCACGATCTATGAATGACCGGGTCAGAAATGGGGTGTCCACTCACTTTGACATTCGGTTGCACGCAAACTCTGCCAAAGAGGGGCATCTGTAGACACCCCACCTTCGGTTACAATGTTGGTAGAGACAGCTGAATGAATAGAGGTCCATACCCCCAAACCCAATGTCCAAACCCAACCAAACTCACCCTTGTAAGCCCCAATCCATAACCAATTACAAGCCTGAACCCAGTCGACTCACCCCTAAACATCAGCCTGAAAAACCCCCCATAAAAAAAACTAGTCCAAAAATCCCAAAGAAGTCAAACTTGGTGAGTCAACCCACTAAGTCAAATCACCGAGTCAACTCATCGGGTCAGTCTAGCCCTTACACCCAGTCGACTCGCCGTGTCAAAACCCATCTTTTCAACCCAGTCAACTCACCTAGTTCCAAGCCATAGCTTTGGAGTAACTCCGAACTTCAGACCTGTAGCTTTTTTGCTTCAGGTTTGGGGGTCGTACGCTCCGAAGCTGAACTAGCATGTCGGTACGGGCAGCCCTCTGGGGGCCGCCCAAACCTATTTACGAAGCTGCCATCCTTCGTAGCTATAAATACCGCCGCCCCTTCTCATTCAAAACATCCACTTCCCCTCTCTTCAGCCCGAGAGTTTCGAGTCCATCTCCACCCATTTAGTCAATTCCTCCACCAAGGAGAGCCCGAGTGAGAAGAGCCTAGCCCTGGTCCAGCCCAGCCTGACCCTGGTCCAAGTCTCCCAAGCTATCTAAGTCCCAATCTTAGCTGCTCGAAGCAAATCCTTGTGTTACCTCCGTCCATCCAACTACCCTCATATCAGCATCATCTCATTCACATCTAGCATAACTGCAACATTTAATATTCTTCCAACCCCCCTGCTTACCATTCCACCATAAACACTTGATCAATCTTAACGTATGCTCTGAAGTCTACCAGTCTGCCCGGAATTCATTCATCAGAAACTTTGATCAATCAAACACACAGCATGCATCTCGCATAAAACACTTGTCAATTCAAGCGTATGCTCTGGACTTGCCTGTTAATGAAAACCTGCCCATCAGAAACTCTTACTGTTCAGACCTACAGTCATGCATCATATCATTCATGAGAATGTACGAGGATTAAATCAAACTTTCAAGTATTAGTTCGATTCTGTAAAGTAAAGACCATACTTCGGTACAGGCAGAGTGGGTACCTAACACCTTCTCACCCTGTAACCATGATCCCTTACCTTGAATCTCTAACAGTAGATCAAAATGACTCATTTTAGAGGAAGGAATCTTCGGATTCCCTTCTCTAACATTTTTACGGGGTCTAGCCAATTGTAGATTCAAAGTAACTGGCTAGTGGCGACTTTGGTCTTATATGAACTCATCCAAATATATCCAGTTTAACACGACAACCGAAAAAGCCCTCGAGAACGAGGTGAGCCAATCTCACAAGGGCAATTTATGCACACTCCCTTTTCGAAAGGGAGGGCCGGGGAGCGCAGAAAGGTGAGTGTCCACAGCTAAGCACTTGGTTAGTAAAGTACGCACAACTTGTATTTCACTATGCCTATAGACTAGTTGCTTAATTGATGCATATCATGTAATCTATGTGATTGGGTCCACTTGACTTGGAAGCCCAAGTGTTACTTGCTTAAATAAGTTTAATTGGTAAATTAGTTTTAATTAGGCAAGAATTTTAAGTGGTTCTATTCACCCCCCCCCCCCCCCCCCCCCCCCCCCCCCCCCCCTAGGACTTAACCGTGATTCTAGTAGCTCCGTCAAGCTTCCGCAAAGTGCATAACAACTTAAGTGTGAGGATAGGTGCAATTTCACTTTGGAGGAAGTGGGTCACAAGTTTCTCTGCCCTTTTCAGGCCGAGTGCTACTTCAGATATGGAGGGAGAAGCTGCGAGTTATACAATTGGGCGCCTAGGTGAAGTGGATGACTTACCCTAGATAGACATGATAGCATATGTTAGGATCACGTTATGATGAGTGGAAGCGGACTTCAGAGGGCGGCGAACCTGCAAATGATTTTTTAGTCTAATGGTGATAGGAGGGCCTTCTGTTTTTTCTTTGTTGAACCATACTTGCCCCTTCTGTCTCTCTTCCTTTTTTCTTGTATTTTATTTTTTAAATTTTTTTTTGTTTTTCCTTTTCTATGTACTAGTAAATAGGAAAAGGAAAGTTTAAAAAATAAAATACAGGATGAATATTTTGGATCAGCATGTGCTAGAGTGGAAAGTAAACAATGAGTTTTCTATGCACCGGTTTGTTCTTGCCTTTCCTAACTTTATTTTTTTATTTTTTTTCTTTTTCATTTTTTCACTTTTCTTTATTTTAGGATTTTTTTTTTAATTACAAAAGTAAAGTGCTGAATGTAGATAGCAAAAAGAAAAAAGAAAAGAAAATGGGACTAGTTTAAACTAGAATAATAGAATGTACAATTAGAAAAGTAAATAGACGAGTGAAAACTAGAACGCATGCACAGAAAGTAAATGGACCAGTGTAAATTGGAATTGTGGTTGCTCACTAGAAAGTAAAGGGACCAGTTTACACTGGAATGCAGAATGTAGGCGGGAAAGTAATAGACCAGTGTATACTAGAATGTTGGTAAGCTAAGTAGTTAATTGTTTATCAATGTTAATTGAAATGTCAGTTAGTTCGATAGGAAAGTAAAATGGACCAGTATTCACTGGAAAGCTGGAAGTAAATGTGCCGAATTTGTGGAATCCCCGCTAGTATTCACTGGAATGTCAATTAATTTGATATGGAAGTAATAGGGACCAATATTCAGTAGAGAATTGGAAAGTAAATGTGCTGAAATTATAGAATTGCTAAAAAAAACCATCAAATCCCATATTTCGAGTTAGGCCTTAGCTAGTGGCTACCACATATCCCAGCGGAGTTCTCCCCCCCCCCCCCCCCCCCCCCCCCCCCCCCCCCTCGAGCAGCACAGAATGCCCTCACTTCCTCGACTTTTCTTCTTTGTTACTCTGGTTTGGTTTGATTTAAAAGTGGAGTTGACTCGAAGGTAAAAGTACATTTAACTTAGAGTCGTTACTAGCCAAATGAAGCTTAGAATCTACGGCCGGTTAGAAACCATAGAATTGCTTAAAGATCGGGGAATCGTAAGATTCCCCAACTTAAGTGACTTCCGCAGTTGATCTGCAATTGTAGATTTTAAGTAAGGGCCTCGATTACAAAAAAAATTAACGGGTTAGGCATCATTTTCAGCCCACACGATGTGCACTCTTTACTTTACATAATTTTACATTTTTTAAGGGATTCGGTAGAGTTTCAGCATTATTGCATCTAGCCATGCTTCATGGAGTTTAAGACTCCGGGTAGACAAAAAGAGAAAATAAATGTCATCTAGCCTTACTACGTAGGGTTTAAGACCCTAAGTAGGTTAACAAAAAAAAAAAAAAAAAAAGATAGATAAGAGAGAATTGCAAAATAAAGATAAAAAGAGAGCTTATGCTTTGTGTATGAGATGTGTACACTAGAATTTAAGTTGATTTGATATGTGAAAAAGAAAATGGAAGACTCGACACCCTTTTTCCGCAAAAGAGATGATTGGATATCCCCGATTCCAACCCTATTCTTTTTACTTTAGTATCTTCTTCAGCCTTTAAATATTCATGCTAGTTGGGTAGAGTAACGACGCATAGGCTTGTCGGTTCTAAGAAAGGCATATTGTCAGAACGAATTTCAGCACATAGGGTTGTCAGTTGGTAGCTACACTCCGGAAGCTTCATCATAGCTCAAGATAACCCACAACTAGCCGTCGAAACCTCTCCAGTGAACTCTCTTTCTTCTCACGGCCCTCCCCTGTCTCTCCGTTATGTCTCCTCAATGACTAGCAATAATGGTTTTTAAATAAGCCAAGTAGGTCAAATAACAACCCTTCTATGGCATTTTTTTTAGCAAAGTAGTTAAATAATGGCCCTTAAACACCCATTTACTGTTTTCCTGTACATTGCCTTCTGCTTATTGCATTGCTACATTTTCCTTTTCAAAAACCCAATCACTTTAATTTTATTTTAGTTTTTGTTAATAATGTAAAGGTAAAGATCCCAGCAATCTCAAATCCTATGGAATAGAGACCCTGTATTTGTATAGATAAAAAAGGGTGCCCACATATTCATTACCCGTAACTGATACCCTTGGAATATGCGTATGTAGTCCAGGTGGAGCTATTCAAATCCTAACCACACAGGCTGACCCTTGGGTCACCGTGGTTCCGTCTCTAGCCTGTTATAAATTCCGATATTTTAGCTAGTGGCAATTCCATATAAACCCTTTTCATCTGTCTACCACATCCCTTCCGATGCATTCCCCCCGGCCTGTCTCATAGTTATGTATGAAAAATATTAAAAGAATGGAATGATTGCAAACTTGAAGTGCTTGGCTCTGTTAGAGACACCGCTTCTTCTGCTATAGGTTGTCCAAAACCGCTTCTATCCTTTTTTTTTATTATATTAATAAAAATAAAAATAAAAACATTCGAAACTCACTTTGAGTCTTGTTGAGTCAACTTGACCGAGTCAACAAGTTGAAGTTGACTAGATGAGTCACGCCAAGTGGAAGCCCACTGGCTCAGCTCGAAATCCTAGTCGAGTAACTGGGCCAAGTTTAAAACTTTGATCTTCACACCCAATATAGATATTATTCTCATTTCCATCCTTGTTTTTCCAATCTGTTCAGAATAAACCAGCCATTTTGAACATCAATGTGCTCGATTTTCTTTGTTTTTAATTAAAAAATGAAATCCAGCCACGTTAAATTATCTGTTCCATTTCTTTTCAAAACAGATATCCAACCACATCTATTGATCTGTTACATCTGTTTTGATCAGTTAGATCTGTTCCCTAACAATATAGAAACACCAATAAACTATAAAATTTCATCGTGATACTGAAACTTTATAATTACATGTAATGACAAAAAGAGAAGAAAATGACAACTTGATGTTCAAATTATCAAAAAACTGAGTAAAGAGTCAATTTTCTATTTACACTTGCACCAATGTCCTCACTAGTTCATCTTGCATTTTTTGAACTAGGCCCCTTGGATGGGAACATACATCATGGCTCCACCATCAACTCAGGCAATCAGGCAATGCCATATTCCATTTTCATGACAACTCACATCAAGTGCGAAGCCACGTCTGTGAATTTTGCAACAGAGATTAATATTCTTTGACTTGTCATCATATTTCCTAACGATGGTAACTGCCTTCTGCACAGCTTAGATGCTACACATGCTTACCAGGTTTACACATGTCGCATGTAAAAGTGTGTGGAGAGGTTCATGCAGGCTGTGGAGACCTCCCAATTAAAGAAAGGAAGGTCCAATCCAAAAATAAAAAGTATCTTTAATGTTTACATGTCCAACAAGCAAAAGCACCCACTTGACAAGCTCATATCCACATGCATATTAAAACCATCAAACCATTAGGTATATAGTACAAGTTATCACACACTCTTAGCTACAAGGCTAAGCATGCCCTTGAACACGTGTTAATATGCTATCTATGCATAGCAATGACCATGGATAGTTGCAAACAAGTATGCATACAGCAACATACCAGTTTATCATTAAGGCACATTTGAATAGATTCCTATGATTAAACAAATAATCATACTCAAGTGGGAATGCCACCCACAAGATGGATAACAAGCCTCCCGAAACTAATGAATAGATTCCTATGATCAAACAAATAAACATACTTGAGTGGGAATGCCACCCACAAGATGGATAGCAAGCCTCCCAAAACTAAACCAAAATCAGACCTGACATAATAGTAACAGCTTCGCCTCGAATGAGTACTCGCTGGGTAGTCTCTTCTAGATGTAGATCCAATCTTCCACCTCTTGGAGATGCCTGGCTCAAGTAAATATAGTCAGATAAGCATGCAGGCATGTATAATCGTACAGATGCGTGCACGCGCATGCTTACATATCAAGGGGAGTACCATGTATGCAATAAGGTCATGTTTTCCCAATTTCTTGCTCCAATGAGGTGCTAAGGCACAATGTGCACTCCCGCAAACAGCATCCTGAATTACAAATGAAAGGAGAGATGAATTAAATGATTACCAATGAATTAGAGAGAGAGATGAATTAAGTAAAAATAAAGAAAAATACAATCGCCATCAGACAATAACCAATGGTCAAAAAAACAAAAAATAGCAGAATAGGTTAGCATAGATTATGCAATTGTTTTTGTTCTTTCGTCGAAAATAGCATTGTTATTAGAGAACAACGATGGAACAGTTAATCGTGAATTTCCCTGACAATGATGGTACCTATCTTTATCTCTACAAAACATGTAGCTATGGATAATTTTACCCATGCAATTAGTTGCCAAAAGGTCGTAAACCTTGAACTTTAAAAGGGCGTTTTGATGTCTTTGCGTCTTCAACTGCGGGCATTACTGCCATTCAGTCTTCTGTTATGCAGTAGCCTGCTACCACGTCCTCTTCCCTCTTTGCGTGTAGCCCATACGGTTGTGAACTCATAGGGAGCACAAGCAACAGAATACTCTGCAAGGTTGTAGTGTAGGTGTGATATTGTAACGCCCGGTAAAATCGCTCTTCTTAGGACCCGAGCACGCACACGAATCCAGTAGACCCACATGACCTTAGGGCGAATAATCGACCCTGCGTAATTTAGAAGAACCATAGTTTCATGAAATTAGAAACTTAGTGGCGTGCGTAATAGTCCGCTTCCGCCACTGTCCCAAGACTACTAAACCCGAAACTCGACGGGGAACATCCCCGTACTGGGCTTGACACTATTGGATGAGTGTCTTGCCAAAGGCGACGCCCGAAACCATTAAACCGCGGTGTCTTGCAAAAGCTCATGGCATTGCAAGTACACTTGCACTAGGCCTTACATAGGCAATCATTACCAAACCCACTTTTCTTGTGTAGGCCTCACAGACCCTTGCATGGCCATGGAGAGTGGACCAAAGACTCTAAACATAAACCAGCACATGATCCCTTAACATGGGCCCTGATCGATGGTCGGTGACCGTAAAACAGTCGTCGCCCCAGATCCAGCAAATACCGCATCCAATCGGCCCCAAATTGCACCTGCGCAAGGATCCCAGCTTAGCGAGATCATCCCATGGGTTGGATCAGCCCAGAGGGGCCAAGTGGGCCCCACATGATCAAAATAGGGCCAAAAAGGCCACTTACATGTGACTTAAAGCATTGGGGCCATATGTCCCAATTAACCCAACCATATAAGCTCATTTCTCAGCTCTCTCTCTCTCTCTCATTTCTTCAGCCATTTTCTGAGAAAGGGGTGAGAGAGAGGAAGGGTAGCATGAAGAAGGAGAATTGGGTAGGGGAAGCTCTTACATGCCACCCTACTAATCTCTAGCCACTCCCAAGACTCTGTAGCAACCACCTCTTGTGTTGAGAGCTCCTCCGAAGTGCTAATAGTAGCAAGCCTAGGCCAATTCTCCCTTAATTCCATGGTTTCTACTTTCATCTTCCCAATTCCCTAACATGCAACCATCTCCCTATAGGAATTCCAAAAATTCACAAGATAATGAGATGCATAATCATTTACCTTTGAGTTGTCTTGCAACAAATGCAAGGAGACATAGATAATGCCTAAAATCTTAAGTAGTTATACTAGGAGATGGTAGAATATCCAGGAATTTCTGTTTATTCGTTGTTCCTAGTAGGAATTCTCTTGATCTATGTTGTTTTCTTACCATACTTGCTTACGTATGTGCATGCGTATATCAGTATCCTAGATTTTAGCATAAACTAGGAAATATATCAGTACTGTCTAGGGAATTTGGTAGTTCAAGATGCTTTAAGGATGTTTTGCTGCATGACTTGGATGTATGATTGCTGACATGCTTAATATTGTGTAATGCATGCTTTATGGATTGACAGGAAATGTGTAGAATTATTAGTGAAATTATGTATATCTATATGTTATATCGCCTAAACCGGGAGTTGGACCAAATTTGGGGCGGCCGCACAAGTCAACCGCTCCTGTGGAACCGAGGGTCGTTAGTTGTGGCGGAATTTGGGTGATTGACTGTGGTTTGGAACCACGCAGGTCGCTTGTGCCTAAGTTTGGTCCCCCGTCTCTCCCCCGGTTGGTGATCGCCGGTTCAGAACCCGGGATAGGCCTACTATGTGACGCATCATCTCAAATCCTCACACCGACAATTTCAATGTTTAGGCCCACTGAAAACTATATGGCGAATGATCCGCAAGACTCATGGGCCGGGCATGGTGGTATGGGACCTATGCCCGTGCTGTCGGCCTACGCCGAGGTGGTGCCTCCCCGTAGTGACCCTTGAGCACCCGTGGAGGCGAAAAGCCTACCACCTTACTATGGGGAGATGGTGTGACCAAACATTTCCCCGCTCGAGTCGAGCGCGACTGACGAATCACGGCCGAATTGGGCGCTTGAGCTATTAGCCAAAGCTAAGATCAATGGGGTTACTGGCAATGATATGTACTCACCCACATGGAGTCAGATGGTCCCAAATTGGCCGAGTATATACAGTAGAGATGTGATGGCTTCACCAACCGGCTGGATGCTAATATGGAATAACTAAAAGCTTGACCAAACATGCATGGTTCGACATGGCATTCATGATGGGCGGGTGATTGGGGTGGTGTCTCATTCACTGGCGGCTCAGTCTGTGCGGGTGATGTGGTGGTGTCACTCACTGTCTGTTGTGGCATATTGGAGATTGGGCATACATCTGCACTATATGCACTCATGCATTTAAATAACCATGTTTGATGACATGATGTATTGCCTTTGACTGTTATATATATTTGTATCTCATTATCTATGATTGCTACATTTGCTCATGAGTAACTTATAGGAAATGTTACCACTGAGTTGGCCACTCACTCCCTTTCTAGGACGGTGTTTTAAAACACCACCAAACGACCCGGGGGACACAGGTGTACAAGAGGCAGTTACAGCAATAGGATATGTGGAGGAATGCGATCCAGAGGACCCGTACTTCCAGTTCTCGAGCGATCAGCCGTAGAGCAGGCAATGGGTTTTCCCTTTTGTTAGATTTTGGGAGATAGCGTCGGGCGGCGCTCTTGTACACTTTTTGCTAGCGCTTTTTTTTTTTTTTTTTCAGATTGAGGGTATCAGGACCTTTAGCGGGTCCCGCCTAGTGAGTTAAACATCATCATGTTTACTTTTGCGTCATCTATATATATGATCTCACTTCTTTTTATATATACTTGTTCCTATTGTTGCTTCTAGCTGGGATGTCAACTCAATTTTGAATTATCATATTATCTAACATGTGCACCTAACCATACATAACATGTACATTGCATGACGTGGAAGCTGGGATATTGGGGACCGATGATTTCCGCGGCCCTTGATATCCGAGGTGTCACATATATCCACTTTGTCCATTAGTTGCAGCAGTTCATGTTAGGACCTCAACCCAAAAACTAAGCAGATCTAAAACAAGAGTGGGCCACAACACATGAATTAGTGGGGATGGGAATGCCGGCATTGAAACCTTCCTGGGGCACACCAGTATTGTTTATATGACATCCAACCCATTCATAAGGTGAGTCCCAACACAATGAAGCAAAAACAAAAATATCAGCCTAATCTAGAAGTTGTGGAGCCCAAAAAAGGTTTTTTTTTTTTTTTTGTAGAATAGGTTAGCATATGTTGCGTTATTGTTTTTGACTTCGGTTGAATATAGCATTGTTGTTATTAGAGAACAATGCTAGAACGGTTTGTTGTGAAGAGATTTCTCCAACAATTTTGTTCCTAACTATATCTCTACAATATATAACAAGTAGCTATGGATAATTTTACCACACAATTAGTTACCAGAAGGGTTGTAGGAATTTTAAAA
This sequence comes from Liriodendron chinense, assembly GCA_003013855.2. Classification (NCBI taxonomy): domain Eukaryota; kingdom Viridiplantae; phylum Streptophyta; class Magnoliopsida; order Magnoliales; family Magnoliaceae; genus Liriodendron; species Liriodendron chinense. The sequence goes on from ML058398.1 coordinate 723,812, forward strand.
GCGCATTTCGATGTCTCTGCATCTTCAGCTAGGTACATTTCTATTATTCAGACTTTTTTTTATGCAGGTAGCCTGCTGCACCACCTTCTCTCCTCTTTACATGTAGGCCACACCCACACACGGATGGTTGTGAATGCTGAGGGAGCACATGCAACAGAAATTTCTGCAGGGTCCACTGTGGTGTATGTGTGATATTGATGCGGACATCAGTGGTGCACCCTTTAGAGTGTACCAGAGGAGGCGACGTCGCAGATCGAGTGTTGGAGCAAACGAGTTGATATGGATGGACGCCGGGCCCATTGGGCCCATTTTCTGACGCGTTACGAGTACGCGAGATGCAGGATCGCGCAGGAGCATCATGACCGCTGGACCATGGAGCGGATTTACATTTAGGCACTTTTCTATTTATTTCCTTATTTCTAGGCGCTTTAGTGTCATTATTTACTTTAGACGTTTTTATATTATTTCTTTGGTTTTCAGGCACTTTAGTGCACTTTTTTTATTTTCGTAGCTTATATATACTGTGAGAACCCTATTTCGAATTTATTGAATGAATAGAAAATTCGTGAGTTTCTTCCTCTTTATTGAGAGATTAGGGTTTCAGGATTGGCCCTCGGGTGTTGAGGATTCCACCCCGGAGTTTCCGTTTTCTCCTCTCTCTTTCTTCAAGGTGCGAGGAAAGGTAAGCTTCTTTTGGTTCCTAATTCGTACTTCATGATAACCCATTGTTTTTCGACATCCCTCGTCCTTTTCTGAAACACCCCCCCCCCCCCCCCCCCCCCCCCCCCTTTTTGGTACGATCGAAAAGAGGGATGCCTAGCCACGATAACCGGATCCAAACTTGACTGTGGACTAGTCTATGCTAGATCTGGGATATCCTCATATCCCTAGATCCTCCCTGTTTTACGATTTTACATGGTTTTATGCAAAGGGGCATGATCCGGACGGACGGATTTCATCTTCGTGTTGAGATTTGTTAGTTTCCTCTGATTGAAAGTAGTTAGTTTCGTAATTTTATTATTTGAATATCTTCCAACTTGATATACATGCATCTAGGGTTAGATCATCACATGCCCCTGCATCAGATATCCACTTCGTCCATCAGTGGCCAACTCATGTTAGGAACTCAACCACAAAAAGAGGCAAACCTAAAACTCAAATCGGCCACAACACATGAAATAGTAAGGATAGGAACACCACCATTGAAACCTTCCTATGGGCCACCATGATGCTTGTATGCCATCCAACCCGTTCATAAGGTAAGTCCCAAATGATGAAGCAAAACAAAATATCATCTTGATACAAAAGTTTTGTCAGCCCCTAAGTTTCAATGGTGGGCATCAACATCTGCACTATTTCTTGTTCTCTAGCCCATTTGAGCCTTGGATCTGCATGATTTCTGGGATCACATTCTAATATACCTAGATAATGGAAAAAGTGGATTTCGCCTAGAAATTAAGGTGGGCCACACAACTCTTCTTCTTCTACTCCTTTTTTTTGGCCTCTCTCTCTCTGGTGATTTATCATTTTTTTTCAACAAGTATCTAGGCCTTTTGCTCCATGTAGCTGGGACATCTGTTTGTTTTCTTAAGGAGCACATTGGTCAATGGCAACCAAAGTTCATTTGTGATTTGAGGGGGAACAACTCAACAATGCCAACACAAATCAAGCTAAGGTAACAAAACAAATTGCTTTAAGGAATCTCTTGACCATCAATTTTAATTAAAGCATCTCCTCTATAGCTATTCCTAATAAAGTTGTATTGCAAGTACGCCATCTTGGTTGTACTAATTATTAAGCTTTTGGACTATATAGTATTCCTTCAAGCCTCCAATTTAGTCTTGTTGAACAACACAACATCATCCCAAATAACATAAACCAAGGAACCTCATCTTGGAGTTGATTAATCTATAATAAGTACAAAAAAGTTACTACATACCAAAATAAAAATTAGACATTCAAAAAAGATACCAATACAAGAAAGTGAGGGCTTATTGTCAACCCTTGATGAAGACCCGTGCTACCAGGAACTCATTAGTCTCACCACAACTTCTTGTCACTTTTATAATCAATGCCAATAAAGCCTCCCGGGACCCCAGTCCTCAAGATCACAAGGTATCCTCCTTGGTATTCTATTGTAATTTGCATGCTTTCTCTGTATCTATAAAAACCATGTGTAGCTTCTTCTCCTGATACCCTCACTTCTTATCTTAGTTATTGTTCCAGACTTTCTCACATGGCTTCAAAGCGTGAATTACAAGTTTGATTGCTCGATAGTTGGTGCAAGTCATGCATCTTCTGTCCTTGGAAATAGGTATTGGAGTGTTTCTCTTCCACTCATCTAACATTTCCTTTTTCTGTGAAATTTTATTCAAAAGGATTAGTTAAACTAACTAATTTGATTTCACCACTATCTTCCACACTTCTACAGTTATATCATCCATCCCAAAGCCTTTCATCTTCTCCTTGTTAAGGCTACCTTCCCTTTGCTTAGCCAAATTCTGCGATAATACACATCCACACCCAATACTTGGTCAAGGCCCTCCTAATTTTGACCCCACTGCTTTCTTGCTTGCTTTCTATCATATTTATATGTTTTGGGATTTTCCCCATCACTACCTTCTACTAACAATTATAATTGGACCGCTTTTTGTTATTTGCCTTTTGTAACTCATCCCCCCATCACCACTCCGCTGTGTCTTTCTCGTGTTTAGATCCACAAGGAACTTCTTTTGCCTCTTTTTATACAGTCAGTCATCTTAGTCCACATCTCCCCTCCCTTCGCTTCAAGATTCCACTTGCCTTCACTGCCACTCTCTCTTTAAATAACTGAGCTTTCCCTTTTCAAGTTCTGCCATCTTATTCTTGACCAAATTTTATTATCACTTTGTCACTTCCAACTATTAATGCACACATCTAACAATACTGGCCTATGTTACAAAGTCAGGAGTTCACTTGGTATGACTTTATGGTCCATGCACATTGACTGCTCAAAAAGGCAATTTGGTGATCAATATAATACCTTTTTTATCAACATAATATTCTTAAAAGTCATTAAAAATTGTCTCTCACTTGTTAGACAAGCCAGCAGAGACAGTGTAGTGTGTGTGAGCGATCCAGGGTTCAATCCCTGGTAATGTTACCTTTCAAAAAAAAAAGTCATTAATGCTCATCAATCTTTAAAATCATTATTCTCCATCACTGAGTCGTATGTTTTGTGAAACCCACTTAAAAAATACAGGGAGGGTAGACAGGAAAATAGAAGTAAATGTAACATAGAATTATAGAAAAGGCTTAGAATTATGTTGGCTGGAAGTCTGTGTATTACAGGTTGAGAAGGTTGGGCTTCAGGGTGAGATGGAGACATTGGATGCATAAACATATGAGCCCAGCACACTTTTGAGTGATAGCTTATGGTTCCCTGCAAGAATTTCCAAGGGATCCAGGGGCATGTGTCACAGGCTGTCAATGGGTCAGGTTTGGGTTGGTTCCTATAGCACTCATACCTAGGCTAACCAGGTTTGGGTCCTTTCGGGTTGGGGTCTCATTCTTGAAGCCCTGAACCTACATCTGATCGTGTACCTGTACCCATCAGGTCCTTAGATTTAGGTTTCCAGTTGGGTTCAGGTCAAATAAGAGCATTTATGTGTCTGAACCCACCTGATGGATGGAATAAATCGCACACATGTGCCACTTTTACATATGCTTGGTGTGTAAACGGGCTCTCTTACAAGCATGTGGCTTAGGAAGCCTTTTCTTCTTTCTTTCTTTTTTCTTTTGAAAGGTAACGACATTTTATTACGGTAGTGCAAATGATCAAATATACATGACAAAACTACATCCCAACTAAGAGCAACCAATCATTTTGGGCAGTGGGTGTTAATAGTTGTAAGTGGGTGTAACTGTGTGTTAATCATTATTCGTTATGGTGCATTCAAGTTGTGTGGAGTGAACCATCCTGTGTAAGTGGAATCCAAACTGCACATCTGGGTTTTCCCACCATGTTACACATCCTTTCCAAAATCCAACCTCACCATAGCTCAAGTACATCCATAGCTCAAGTGTGCTATGCTAAAGGTAACAATGAACACATTGGGAAGGCTGACACCTACCATAGAAACTTCCACATGTGATGCATCACTCTCAAATTTTGGGTCATGATGGTTTTGGGATGTTTGGTGAGGATGAGTGATTCGCCATATGCACACTTTGGATTCTACATACACATTACATGTGGGCCCCTCAGTGAGGGTGCGAGGTGGGAAGATATGACTCAAAACATGTAAAGAAAATCCTACTTGAAAATGCAGAAGGGAAAGAGATATTTTGCATTGAAACAAAATGCCTTTGTTGTAGAAAATACCTTTTATACAAAGTTTTGTCGTGGATCCGGTCCCTATACCTAGAATAAGCAACTACAACTTCACTGTAACATCTGTTTAGTGCTCGAGCTTAAAAAGGTTTACATTTTCTACTGCATAAGCCATTTCATTGGACCACTGTGGCTATATAAGTTCCTAATGGCAGACATCTATGAATGTAATAGACATGATGGAATACAGTATCATCAATTCATACAAGCAACGTTCATGCATAAATAAAAATCTCGAAAATCAGCTCCTTTTTTTTAAAGGCCTATCCTACGTGCCAAACATATTACCTCATTGACACCCAACTTTGGGCAGAAGAAGCGGGTGAAAAAATCAAATCCAGATCTAGGGGGAGCAAGCCCTGTTATGATAACCCCTCTTCCAGCACATTCTTGTAGTTCGTCGAACTGCGGTTGTAGTTCTGCCACATCCTTCCCTGATGAGAGCTCCACCTATTGGAAAGAATGAAAGTTTGTTTCTTTTCTTGTTCTTTTTTTCTTTTTTAAATTACAAAAAGTACAAGATCCCTGTAAATGAGTTGAAAAGGTTACCAATTGAAGTGATGCATCATCAAAATGTAAGAAAGATATAACTAGAAATGAGGAAGAAAAAAAACATGAGCTTTGATTAAAACATCTCAATAATCAAGCAGCTACACGTCATAACCTGATAAGTGTGGGAGATCGAACCATGATCAGGTGGGCCCCACCACATAGATCACCTGGCCCAGAAATCAGCCAAGTTAACTCATCAGGGTGGACACATGTGAGAAGACAATGGATGAATTTAAAAATTACCAACAATCTACAGTCAATGGGCGCCTGTGGCATGCCTAATGAGTTGACTGGCCTGATTTCCAGGCCAGGTCATCTACAAAATGGGGCCCACCTAATGCAAAGCTCAAATGTCCCAGTCCTACACATTTGCAGGTCAGCATGAACTGCCGTGTAAAAGCGCATTTTAGAAAAACTCTATTTCGAATGCGAAAGGTGGCTACTTATTTATCTAACAAAGTCCTCAAGAAGATATGGGAAAGAGGAAGTACAACGAGGTCGTTAAGAATAGTCGCTTTCTTTATATTGATCATTGTAGCACCATTCAGTGTCCTAGGAATGGATGGGTGCTCTTCAGGATCGCATTCAATCAATGGGATTGTAGGAAAATCCAATTCAATGGAGAAGTGCTCTTCTGCATTCTCATTCAGAGAAGCCAAGGTGCCCGGTTGCTTAAATCCATCGAATCTTTTGGCAGTCAGAAGTCCAGATTTTGTGAGAAACTTAATTGTGTTGCCTGTTGCTAATCCAGATGTAAAAAGAAAATGTGCAGCTGCTAAGGTTCCGTGGCCACATATTTTGACCTACAAACAAGGATAATCTAGGATTTAGAAATGCAAGGAATATGAAAACAATACATCATATGTAGATAACCGTAGAAGTTCACTGAAATAAAAAGATAGCATGCACTTGTGGAGCCACAGCCCATCCATAGGCAAGTGCGCATGCCAAAATTGAAAACATGTTTGAGATCTTAGCTTTCCATCAAGTTGGGCCAAACTCTTTTGAACTTCTGGCCTAAAAATCAGGACATTCCATTCAGTTGGCAATAGTGTAGGAAACAAATGGATGGCTAGAAAAATTACTTTTAGCTGCCCATTTGTTTTGCACACTGTTGAGCCATGAATATTACATATTCTAATCCCTTTTCATCATCACATTATGCATGGTTTTCATGTTTAAAGACTAATCTAACACATGTTTATGTGATTATAGGAATGAGAGAGAGACTTCACCAATTCATGGTTAAAATAGTTACTTTGTATGCATTGAAGATCAATAAAACAAGTGCCAAAAGGTGGAGGAAAGAAGAAGAAGGAAAGAGAAGAAAAAAAGAAGAAAATATGGAAAAATATCTCCAAGACCTGTCCCAAGACCGATCGCCAGACAGGTCTACATTGCTAGACCGGTCGCCAGACAGGTCTTCAGGAGTCCAAAGAAACAGAGTTTGCTGGACTGTTTTTGTGATTTTTAGACCGGTCACCAGACAGGTCTAAGGTGTTCCAAAAACTCCGATTTTCAATTCTAAGTTTTCAAATTGCGGAAAGGCTCCACGTTTTCTCGAATCTTCCAAGTCGGTGGCGGATCTAAGCTATAAAAGGACACTTCCACTCCCTTCCTAAGGCATCTAGCAATGTGGGGAGAAAAGAGATCAAGACCTAGGAGGCTTCCTAGCCTCCTACAACTAGTTTTCTTCTTCTTCTAATTCTAGTTTCTAGTTTTTAATGCTTTCTTTTAGCCAACCTCTTAGCTGGAGCTAAAAGGTGAAGTTTGTAATTTGTTTCAATGCTTTAATTCATTTCTTCAAGTACCCTTTACTTATTTATGGATTTTCAAGTTCTAATTTGAATAAAGTTTGGATTTTTAGAAGTTTTGTAAGAATTTGTGTACTCCGGACATGAGTTCCTTGCAATTCTTTGAGATTACCATGATTGGGTTGTTCGAATTCGAACTGTCGTAACCCTTGAGCATGCCATGGTCTCTTGGCATGGCTGTTACTCCGAAGGCTACAAGTTCAAGTTCTATATGCTTCATTAGAACTAGAAATCTGATTTCCAGATTTAAGTGGGATTGTTTGTGCTTGAATGTTATATCCTCCAATTAGATGAGAGATAGGACTTTGTTCTAATTGTGTTGTGCTTGAATGAATGGATTGGTATTGAACTACTACAAGTGGATCCTTGATGCTCTAGTTCTTCTCATTTTCAGATTTTCTATTTTATATGAAAAATTATCTTCCTAAATTTCTTAAATTCTAGTTATTAGAGTAATTGGAATTGTTTACTTCTTTCCCGATGGATCGATCTCGATATTACCGAGAATTATTACTACATTGCAACCTTGCAATTGAGGCGAGTGAATAAGTTTTTTGGCGTCGTTGCCGAGGAAAAGGTTAAACGGTTCAAATTGTTTTAGTAGCTATAGAGTAGTTTTAGTTAGGTAGGATTTTCAGTTTTTCTAGAAGTAAATTTTCTAACTTTTTCTAGATTGTTAACAATTTTTACTTTAGGACATTGTTGCTGTCATAGTCTCATCTTTTGGGTAACATCTCCCCATCTCCCTTCTTTTTGTTCTTTTTTCTAGATTAGGGTAGTTTCCAATTCCTTAAAATTTCATCATGTATGATTGGACGAATGGTGCGTACAAGTACCTTTTGGAGGATGAGACGTCGGATTAGGGGACCCAAACTCCACAACCCCCCCCTCCCACGTAAGACGATACGTGATTACATTAATGAAAGCAATACACATATTGAGACACGACGTAAGACGATGGGGAAATATCAAAACGAAGCAAAATCAAATAATGATCATCTGGGGAAAACATTACGTGATTACCGGATTGAAAATAACATGAGTGTTCCACCAAGTATGGTAGGAGATGTGCAACAACAAAAGGACTGGAGGAATAATAGCCAACCGGTTAAGACAATGCGTGATCACTTGTATGGATATGCCTATCAACCATCATATAACTCTTCATCCTACAATGCGTATGGTCTTAATTAGGGAAGCCATCATTCTCCTTGTTCAAGGAACCAACCATGGTTATCAACAATCACCTAAAAACGTCTTCCTCCTATGACATGTATATACAAATCCTTAAGGACTTAGAGAAAGAATGCGAGTACGAGCAATCAAATCAAGCCTACTCGCCATCTTGTAAAGACGTTGAGCCCGAAATTGGGGGCATCGAATCAATCCCCTCTAATGAGGACGATGGGGCTACCCAAGTCCCACCTTCTTTGAATTTAATGAATAGACTTTTAGAGGAGATTGATCTCGATAATCCCAACGTCATCATCAATTATAGTGAGTCCACTATCTCTTTTGGATGCTTTGAACTTAATGATGAAGAGATTTCAATGACGGTTGACGAACTCGAAGAATCTATAAAATTTGAAAGCGATAGTGGGATTACTTACAATGAGGGTTCGATGGATGCTTATGAACCTATGGTTTCTTTTTCCCAAGAGCATAATGATTATGAGTCTCTAGAGGATATGCATGCTAGAGAGATGGCCGAAGTTGATCTTTTTTAGTCCTTCCATCAACAACACATGACAAATTCTATTGTGGAAGACCTCCCTTTGACTAAAAATTCTGTTTCTTTGGATGATGTGGAGGCACAATCTGAAATTTCAAAAGATCAACCAATGCTAGATGATGTGCTTACCACTAAATCTAAAGAATTTTCCTTAGAAGACCTTCTCTCTATAGAGGAGGAATTCATTGCCATTGAAACAGAATTTCTTCAATCATTAAGGGAGGACAAAGAACCCTCATCCAACTATTTCAACTTCCTAGAGGAATGCTTAGCCCACTCCGATGATCTTGAAGATGAAATGATTAAGGAGTTGGACATTTTGTTAGACATGGTGTCGGTGCCTGAAGAACACCATTCCATTGATTTACATTCTTTACCATTGTTTGTGGAAGCACCGTATAATTCTGAAATTGTGGAGGAGACAACTTTAACTAAGGAATACACGATGAATGTCTCTCCACCATCATAGGTTCTTCAGCCCATTAAAAATTCTGACTGGGAGGACCCGTTTTTAATCAATCACAACCTAGTCCAGAATTTGAGGAGATATCTTTTTGTTGCTCTTATCTCCTCCTATCATTCATGTGGTGCACATAAATATTGGACTTCAATAAAAAAAGCTCCCATGTTTACTGTCGAGCAGGACTTTTGATGGTCCTCATGAGAAACTTATTGAAATTCATGAAGATCCTACTCAAATTTTATCGTGTAGTCGATCAAACTAATCAAAGGTAGGTAGGTAGGTTAGGATTTATTTTTCTGCAATTAGGATTAAATAAGTCTCATCGAGACAATGGAAGATGCTAGAATTGATCAACTTGCTACCTCAAGTACTCTCGTTCTCACTCTCCTTTATTTCATGTCATTGCTCTCATGTCATACATATTGCATATCTCGTTACATTGAGGACAATGTAAGATTTTGGTTGGGGGGTGAGATTCCTTAGATGAATCTACTAGCTTTTGTGACATTTCGAGCAATTATGTATTGAAAATTTTTCGATTTTTCTGAAAATTCAAAAATCTTTTGGAAAAGCTTGTTTCTATGCATTCGGGATGATACAAGTATAAGAAAAGGAGATATGAAGTGAGTGATGTTGCAAGTGTTAAACTACCTTTAATATAATGGTTTTATATGTGAATTCCCCTATTTATATGATTGATAGAAAATATGAACACTTTTACACCTAGTTCATATTACACAATTTTCATGGTTTGAAAGGATTATGTAGATTTGTAGATTGGCTAGACTTAGATTTGAGGTATTGAGGAACCAAGCCGGGGTACTTTGTCCATCCTTGTCCATAGGAAAAGAACGAAAGATATGGATTTCTAAAAATCCTATCTAATGTGTATAAAAAGGAAAGAAAGAAAGAAAATATGGGTATAATTGAAAATATGGTGGAAAATTCTGAAAAGGGTTACCTATTACAAACCGGGGGATGGTCTACCCGTAACCAAAGCCGGAAATAGGACGTAGTGTGAAAGCCGTCGAAAGGACGGTAAGGCAAATTCCTGTCATAGGCTTGTGATTGATCTGTACACCGTTAGATTTATAGTTTAGTTGATCGTTGAAGAAGATAATCCTGAAAATTCATGAGATGAACATTCACTATGCACACTAGGTTAAACGTGTTTAGATTCTTCTATTTATCAATCAATCAGCGGGGATCCTATATGAATACTTGTTATGTTTTGAGAGTTTAAGGTTTCAATTTCTATCACCTAGTTTCTCTGATTTTTGTACTCGTATGTCTTGGAAAGAATAGAAGCGTAGTTTCTAAAAGAGAGTTGGATTTTGGAGAATTGAATCTTGTTTCACACATGTTTTGCTTGGGACTAGCAAAATACTGGTTGGGGGGTGTGTTGAGCCATGAATATTACATATTCTAACCCATTTTCATCATCACATTATGCATGGTTTTCATGTTTAAAGACTAATCTAATACATGTTTTTGTGATTGTAGGAATGAGAGGGAGACTTCACCAATTCATAATTAAAATAGTCACTTTGTATGCATTGAAGATCAATAGAACAAGTACCAAAAGGTAGAGGAAAGAAGAAGAATAAAAGAAAAGAAAAAAAAAAGAAAATATAAAAAAATATCTCCAAGACTTGTCCCAAGACCGGTCGCCAAACAGGTCTACATTGCTAGACCGGTCGCCAAACAGGTCTTCAGGAGTCCAGAGAAACAGAGCTTGCTGGACTATTTTTGTGATATTTAGACCGGTCGCCAGACAGGTCTAAGGTGTTCCAGAAACTCCGATTTTCAATTCCAAGTTTTTAAATTACGGAAGGACTCCGCGTTTTCTCGAATCTTCCAAGTCGGTGGTAGATCTAAGCTATCAAAGGACACCTCCACTCCCTTCCTAAGGCATCTAGCAATGTGGGGAGAAAAGAGATCAAGACCTAGGAGGCTTCATAGCCTCCTACAACTAGTTTTCTTCTTCTTCTAGTTCTAGTTTCTAGTTTTTAATGCTTTCTTTTAGCCAACCTCTTAACTAGAGCTAAGAGGTGAAGTTTGTAATTTGTTTCAATGCTTTAATTCGTTTCTTCAAGTACCCTTTACTTATTTATGGATTTTCAAGTTCTAATTTGAATAAAGTTTGGATTTTTAGAAGTTTTGTAAGAATTTGTGTACTCCGGACATGAGTTCCTTGCAATTCTTTGAGATTACCATGATTGGGTTGTTTGAATTCGAACTGTCGTAACCCTTGAGCATGCCATGGTCTCTTGGAATGGCTGTTACTCCGAAGGCTACAAGTTCAAGTTCTATGTGCTTCATTAGAACTAGAAATCTGATTTCCAGATTTAAGTGGGATTGTTTGTGCTTGAGTGTTATATCCTCCAATTAGATGAGAGATAAGACTTTGATTCTAATTGTGTTGTGCTTAGATGAATGGTTTGGTATTGAACTACTACAAGTGGATCCTCGATGCTCTAGTTTTTCTTATTTTCAGATTTTCCTATTTTATGTGAAAAATTATTTTCCTAAACTTCTTAAATTCTAGTTATTAGAGTAGTTGGAATTGTTTACTTCTTTCCCTATGGATCGACCTCGGTCTTACCGAGAATTATTACTACATCACAGCCTTGCACTTGAGGCAAGCGAACACACACTTTTGCCTACTTGAGTGAAACAGCTAGATCTGTAGGCCAGAGGATCTAAACAGTAGCCCACATATGTGGGCTTACCTAACCTCTAAGTATATTTGTGAGGGTCACGAACCCAAAAGAAAAATGAATATGTACAGCACATTGCAAGACAGGCTATAGGCATGTATCACTATCTCAGTGAGATTTTGTGTCTGCCCGTATCATCTCCGATACACATCTGACACATGACTCGAGCCAAGATGCACAAATGCATCATTTTTCACTTTTTCCACCATTTTTTCCACTTATCTTCTGTTTTCTGGATTTTGAGCTTGGGAGGAAGGACAAAGCGAGTTTTAGACCAGATTAAATATTTATTTTGATGATCAACACAAAAGATTCAGGGGTGATTTAACAAATAAAGACCAGGTGGACCATTTTGGGAAAGTTTGAAAAACAGTTAAACCATCTTTTTTTCTTTTTCCTTTTTGTTGTTTCTCAACCTAATGGACCTTAATACACCATCATGCTTGGTTTGTGTTTTATTAGAACCTATTTCACTTATTTTCCAAATTTTCATGTTTTAATAGATTTTTGCTGATTTTTTACTTATTTTTTTCTTATTGTATGACCCATACAAAACCCCACTGAAGTAAGTTGATTTTATGGTGTCGGCGATAATATGACGATATTTTGCAATGTATCAACGATATATAAATATATCATCGATACAGCAATACCGACACAACAAGGTGAAAAAAACTCGAAAAATCGAAGGAGAAATAGGGTCACAAAATCCCTTTTTTTTTGTCAATTCTTCCACTTCTAATCTATTCTTGAGGCAAATCCAACTAACTCTCTTGATTATTTGGAGAAAAAACCAGTTTTTTTTATTTCCAGATCAGATAGCAGGTAAGCCGATTTTCAAACAGTTTTTTTTTTTTTTTTTTTTTTTTGTCAATCGCTTGGAATCCAATAGAAGTAAGATGGAAATCCATGATTTTGCATGTTTTGCATGCTTAATCATGGATTTCAACCTCCAATTTGGGGATTTGGGGGAAATTTGGAGGAAATAGAAAATTTCCCCATTTCAGCCATTTAAATTGTAAACTATGGAAAAATCGCATTGGACTTGTTGGCAGATGAGCTATGGATTGACGATGGTTTGTGGATTTTTTGAAAAAAAATAATCTAAATATATAACAAATAATTAAATATTTTTTAAATCTAGTTTGATCAACGATTATTTAGATTTATTTGCAGGTGTTTACAAGTCTATACTCTTTAGTAATATTAATATCAGTTACACTTTAATTTGCGAATTTGAAAATTTTTATGGAAATTGGGAAAAATCTGAAATTTCCTCCATTTCACCCATTTAATTTGCAATTAGAGTATGGAAAAATCACATTAGACATGTTCGAGGCTGATCTACAAATTGAGGGAGGTTTTTAGATTTTTTGAAATAAAAAATATTTTTTGAATTAAAAATATTTTTTATAACTCTATATTGATCAACGGTTATTTAGCCTTAATATTTGTGTATTTATTACATTGAATGTACTAACTTCTTGTTTGATTTATCTTCTTTTACCAGTAGAAATCCCTAGAAAAGGGAGGCAACTCAACATTAGCTGGCAGCACGAGACCCCGTTTCCGGACGATCACTTCGAGTCAAGGTGCAACTATTGTAGGCGTGTGTCGAAGAGCAATGGGGGTGTCCCACTTGAAGGAACACTTAGTAGGGGGCATCGGAATGTTGTCCATTGCCCGAGTGTTCCGAAAGAAGTGTGAGCGAAGATGACGGTGGTGTTAAGGAAACAAATGAAGATTAGAGATGATCGTGCTATGCATGATAGGGAGTTTAGGAAGGAGTTAGTATAGCTAACGCAAGGCCTTAAAAATGTAAAGGAGGTAGACAAGTACGAAGATGATCCCAACTATAGATAGGTTGTAGATGAGTCATTACAGGAGCAAAGGAATATGAATCATACAAAATAATGGGAGGCAAGTAGGCTCACTTTTGGGGGGTCTACGTATGGGGTTAGTGGAGGAATGGAGTAGTCAAGGAGGGTGATGGTGGCAAGGGGATGATAGTGGTATGAGAGGGGGGGGGGGGGGGGGGGGGGGGTTGGGTAGTTTTAGGGTGCGTTTGGTAAAACTTAATTTCATGACTTATCACTTAAAATTGTTAATTTCAGTGATTTTGGTAATTCAAACCGTTTGGTAACTAAAATAAATTAAGTACTTAATTAGAAATATCACTAAAATTTGGTGAGATTTTTTCAGCCATCGCACCTTCACTTAAAACTTAACGTTGAATGCGGTAAGTGATTTGCCTTTAAATTTATTATGAATTGTGACGAAAATATCCCTGCCAACTTTTAAAAATGACAAAATTACCCACCATGAGTTTCCAAAAGTCAAGAAGTGGCTCCTTCTTCTCCCTCAAAGGAAAAATCCCTAGAGATATGCAAGCTAAATCGTTCTCAAATTTCCCTTTTCTTCCGGTTAATCTTGAAGTGGGGTTTTGATTTTTTTTTGTTCTTCTTTTTTTTTAAACCTTCCTAGGGCTCACTATGATGTTTATTTGTCATCCATACTGTTGATAAGGTCACACATCCCTGAATGAAGGGAAAACAAAAATATTAGCTTGATCGAAAACTTCTACGACCCCCAAAAAGTTATAGAAGATAGATGTCCAATCTCATTGCTTTATGTGGTATGGTCCACTTAAGCTTTGGATCTGCCTCATTTTTGGGCTCACGTGATAAGATGATCTCACCAAATGAATGGACGGTTTAGATATAACATACATCATGGTAGGGCCCACAAAACTTGATGTTGCTGACCAAAAAGGAAGTACTACCGGACGCGGATTGGGTACTGACACGTCGAGTAGCGAATGTGTCTACTGAAGTGATGTCACCATGTTTTGTGGGCCCCAGCATGATGTATATGTTGTATCCACACCCTCCACCCATTTGGAGAGACCGGTTTAGGGCCTGACTCAAAGAATGAGGCAGATCCAAAGCTCCAGTGCACCCCACCACAGAAATGGGGACATTGACATCCACCGTTGAAAACTTCCTAGGCCGACAAAAATTTTCGATCAAATTGATATTTGTGTTTTCCCTTCCTCCATGTCTGTGTGAATTTATGAACAGGTTAGATCTCAAAAAAAAAATCATGGTGGCCCCTAAGAAGTTTTCAACGGTGGATGTCACTGTCGCCACTGTTTTCTGTGGTGGGGTCCACTTGAGATCTGGATCTGCCTCATTCTTTTTGTCATGTCTTAGAATGATCTCTCCAAATGATTGGATGGTGTAGATACAACAGATACATCATGTGGAAGCCCACATACCATGGTGACGTCACTTAGTAGCGATATTAGCTATACTCAACCTGTCAGTAGCTAATCCACGTCCGGTACTACCCCCACCAGGACGAGAGCGGATTAGGTGAGACCCGGATCCACTGAGGTGGGTAGGACCCCTGACTGTGGGACCACTGTGATGTATGTGACTACATCCACACCATACATCCGCATTGAAAGATCATTTTTGGGCATGACCCAAAAAATAAGCAGTTTCAAATCCCAGATGAGCCATAGTACAGGAAACAGTGGTGATTGACCATTAAAAACTTCCTGTGAGCCACAAAAGCTTTGGATCACGATGATATTAATGTGGTCTCTTCATCTAGGTGTTTGTAACCTTATCAACAGGTTGGATGGAAAATAAACATTCATGTGGAATCCATTGAAAATCCATGGAGTTTTCCTGTGGTGTGGTCCACCTAAGATTTGTATCTGCTTCATCTTTGGGACCATGCTCTAAAATAAGCTGAAAAAAAAAATGGATGGATGACATGGATATAAGATGCATACACCGAGGTGGGCCTAAAACTCAAGTAGGTTGCATGACATGAATAAGTGGGTAGAGAAATTCCTACCATTAAAACCTCCCTGGGTGTACGAAGATGTTTATATGCCATCTTACCACTCATGTGGTCATTTCTACTAGGATGAACTAAAAACACAAAAATATTAGCCTTATCCGAAACTTTTGTGACACCATGAATGTTTCATGGTGGACGTTCAATCTTTCTTTTAATTTGATTTTATGCATGCCACATTTATAATATTTAAATACTTGCACATCAAGTGGGCTAAGAGATTGTGCAATGCCATTTGTACAAGTGGACAAAGAGATTGTACATGTGTGGCCCACTTATTCGACCGGCTGAGAATATTTTTTTTTAGCCAAAACATTTCTTATTCAAGGTTATGAGTCAAAAGTATGTTAGGTGGGACCCTAGAGATGAATGGTCTATTATCATCCTTGTGTGAGATGCCATGATCCACCAATCGAAGGGTTATAATTATTCTATAAAAAAATATATATATAACACATGGTTCATCAATTGAGGGGTCATTGTTTGAAAGATACATGTAGATGGGTATATGTGTGCCAAATTTAGTGGCAAGGCAATATCATGTTTTGTCTCATATTCTACAAAGGATAAAAATTGAGACAATAGGGGCAAATATGACAAATTGTCAATTTTCAGATATTTATGATTTACTTTTTACCAAACACGTTTTTGTGAAAAAATCACTTATTTTCAGATATCAGGACTTTTTTTCAGACAAATAACCAAACAGAATTTTCAATACTTGTAAGTACTTAAATTCAGCACTTTAAGTTTTCAGCACTTAAATTAAGTTTCAGAACTTATTTTTCAGTTTACCAAACGGCACCTTAGTATGCACCGCAGTAGTAATACACGCATGCCGAATATACCTTTAGATCCGGCAATCTATAGAGAGGAGGGATGAAAGCAAAAGTGGTTGAAGGAAATGTGGAGTGAAGAAGATGTGAGGAAGAGGGTAGGGAAGTTTGTTACGAAAATTTTCACTTACGACCATAAGCCAACAAATGCAACGGCCAGCTAGCACTTTAGGAATATGATCGCTAGAGTGCAGCATCTTGTAAAGCTACCTACGCCACATGAGATTATGAGGTAGTACTTAGACGATGAGGTTACTAACATGCGTCGTTATATTGACGAGTTAAGGCCATCGTGGGAGACATACGGGGTCACACTGATATACGATTGGCAGACGGGACCAATGAAGATGTCCGTCATAAATTTCATGGTCTACTGTAGGGGGCAGACTGTATTCTTGAAGTCCATTAATGTGAGTAATGAGATTAAAAACTTAAGTTACATCTATGAGCTGATAAAATTAAAGGATGATGGGAGGAAAAATATGGTCCAATTAGTCACGGACAATAGGAGTGCATTTATGAAGGCAAAGGAGTTAATGAAGAAGAAGAACCTATACTAGGACCTATGTGTAGCCCATTGTATTGATTTGATGCTTAAGGCAATAGGAGATGGGCCTATGTGAAGAGTGTGATTGACAATTCCTGGCAATTACAAATTTCATCTACAACCACACTGACCCCTCCGACCACTTACGAATTTGTACTATCGGGCCGTCGTTAAACAGGGTCTCAGCTACCACCACCTCATCAAGGTTGGTCCCCGAGTTAAATGGGATCCACACCTTATCTTCGTCTAGGGGTTTGATGATGGTGTCATCGTCCTCTAATATACAGCAAGTATGAAGCCAGATTTTGATATGAGAGAGATGCACCTTTCTTTGTGACAGGCACCATCGAGCCCTTCAAATGCTCCCAGGCGTTCCCAGAAACTCTTGAGTCGACTATAACAGTCAAAACTAAGCTGCCCACTTCGCGCCAAACTCATTTCTTAACTTTCTGCTCATTTACGTCTTCACGTACGAATTGTTTCCCAATCCCTGAGACAATCTCCTTAAAGCATTTGGGATTGACATCTTTCCTCTCTGCCCCTCTGTTATTCCTCACAGATCCCTCTACATCGTCCCCTCTCATCTTCCCGATGCTGTTAACTTCTTTCTTTTGCTGACCTCAACTTGACATTAGCCGGCAACACGGGACCCCGTATCCTGACAATTGATTTAGGTCAAGGTGAAACTATTGTAAGCGTGTGTCGAAGAGCAGAGGGGGTGTCCCACTTGAAGGAACACTTAGTAGGGGGCATCATAATGTTGTCCAGTGCCCGAGTGTTCTGAAAGAAGTGTGAGCGAAGATGACGGTGGTGTTGACGAAAGGGGTGAAGTTTAGAGATGACCATGCTGAAGAAGTTAGTACGGCCAATGTTTTAAATATCGACGATATCGGCCAATATATCCCACGATATATCTTGTATCCCACCTTTGCGATACAAAACGCACAGGTAGTGCCAATATATCCCACCTATTCAATTCGGTGAGTATTTTCGATCCTTTTTTTTTTTTTTGTAAATCACGTTAAATAAGTGTAAAATGGTTCTAAATCTATGATTCTTCATGTTTTCCATGAAAAAACATGGATGTGGAGCTTCGATTTCGAGATTTGGGGGAGATGGGCCTAGTTGTGGAAAATTGGGAAAAATCGAAATTTCTCAATTTCTCGCAAATCAGTTACAATCTTTGTATCAAAACACAAAATCAAACATGTATGTAACCCGACCTAGTGATTCTTCTTTTGCTTTTGAATGTATTGCTTGGGTTTTCATACATGTCTTCTTACGTTTATAAATTATATGAATAGACTTTGAATATACTTGCATCAGTTCAGTTGGACAGTGCATGTATTAGGACCCCATACAAAGGAAACTCCTATTATGTGATGTTTTGATTTCTAAGTGTGTATTGATGTCTTTTTTTAACAATCCTTGAAGTTTCATTGAAAAATTCAACCAAATTCCCATTGCTCCCATGTTTCCCAACAACAACAATACATTACGCGATACGACCAATATATCCCATGCGATAACTGATATGTATCCGTATCCTACGAGTGCGATACATTACGCGATAATGATATTTAAAACATTGAGTACGGCTAACGAAGGGCCTTAAAAATGTGAAGGAGGTAGATGAGTATGAAGATGATCCCAACTATAGATGCATTGTTGATGAGTCATTACAGGAGCAATGAAATATGGATCATACAAAGCAATGGGAGGTGAGTAGGCTCACTTTTGAGGGGTCTACATGGGTGGTTGGTGGAGGAGTAGCAGTCAAGGAGGGTGATGGTGGCAAGGGGATGATAGTGGTATGAGAGGTGATGAGGGGGGGGGGGGGGGGGGGGTGGCGCGGTCTCAGTAGTAATATACATATGCCGAATATACCTTCAGATCCAGCAATCTATAGAGAGGAGGGAGGAAAGTAGAAGTGGCTGAAGGAAATGTGGGTGAGAAGTTGTGAGGAAGAGGGTAGGGAAGTTGGTTACGAAAAATTTCACTTATGACCATAAGCCAACAAATGCAATGGCCAACCCGCACTTCAAGAATATGATCGCTGAAGTGCAACATCGTGTAAAGCCACCTGCGCCACATGAGATTATGAGGTAGTACTTAGACGATGAAGTTGCTAACATGCGTCGTTATATTGATGAGTTGAGGACATCATGGGAGACATACGGGGTCATGCTGATGTATGATTGGTAGACGGGATTGACGAAGACGTCCGTCATAAATTTCATGGTCTACTGTAGGGGGCGGACTATATTCTTTAAGTCCATTGATGTGAGTAATGAGCTCAAAAACTTAAGTTACATCTATGAGCTAATGAACGATGTATTGAAGAATGACGGAAGGAAAAACATGGTGCAGTTTGTCACGGACAATAGGAGCGCATTTGTGAAGGGAAAGAAGTTAATAACAATCTGTACTAGGCCCTATGTGCAACCCATTGTATTGATTTGATGCTTAATGCGATAGGAGATCAGCCTAAAGTGCAGAGTGCGATTGCCAATTCTAGGCAATTACAAATTTCATCTACAACCACACTAACCCATTTGACCACTTGCGAATTTGTACTATCGAGCCATCGTTAAACAGAGTCTCAGCTACCACCACATCAAGGTTGGTCCCCGAACGAAATGAGATCCACACCTCAGTTTCATCTAGGGGCTTGATGATGGTGTCATCGTCCTCTAATCTACAGCAAGCATGAAGCTAGATTTTAATCTGAGAGAAAGATGCACCTTTCTTTGTGACAGGCATCATCGAGCCCTTCAAATGCTCTAAGGCATTCTCAACCACTCTCAAGTCAACTATAATAGTTGGAACCAAGCTGCCCACTTCGTGCCAAACCCATTTCTTAACTTTCTGCTCATTTACGTCTCCACATACAGACTGTTTCCCAAACCCTGAGACAACCTCCTTAAAGGATTTGGGATTGACATTGTTCCTCTCCGCCCCACTTCTTTCTTGTGTTGACCGCAACTCGACATTGAAATTGCACCTATTGCTCACACTTTGGTGCTTTTGCGTGCGGAATCTTGGTAGAGCTACTAGGAACAATGGCTAAGTCCTGTGAGGGGGTGGTGAATAGGACCACTCAAAATTTCTTGCCTAATTAAAACTAATTTACCAATTACATGCACATTAGGATAAGAGTCCAAGCACATAGATTGCAAATAATTCAACTAATCTATGTGCATAATATAGACTATAAATGATTCAACATGATGAGTAATTAGTCTATGTGAGATAATTAGCTTGTGTGTGCTTGTGCAAACCATACAAAGCCTAGCAAACAATCCTAATCATGCATTCATATTAATTCAAATAATTAAACTCATAAACATACTTAGGAATTAAATGCACCAAAATACAATCATAAACACAAGTGTGTATAGTGGTTCGGTTTCCCTACTTCACTCCCGGCTTCCACACTCTTCCCTCGAGTGCACCAGATTTCACTATCTCGGGGGTTTTAAATTAAGTTCACCTCTCAACATTTATAATTGGTTTTCCATATGTTCACCAAAAACCTCGATCCTAATCCAAGGACCGGCTCCCTCGGAGATTTAGTTGGTTTTCTATTTGCTAACCAACAACCACTAGTGGTCCTAATCCAAGGATCTACGTATACTCCCGCCGGAGGCTCCCCATGGAGAGTAACACGTACTCACTTGTGTCCGGTGAATTCGGCCCTACACAAGAACCTAATCGAGTTTGGATTACAAACTCTCACACTCAATCTTACACAAGGAAAGAGTGTACATGGACTCTAAAAATGACCTTTGGTGGTCGGATTAAGCCCTGTTGTTGCGGCACATCATATTCATGGTAGTTGATCTTGGAAGCATGGGGAGGAGCTGAAGCATCAAAGAGCTAAAGTTACTCCGACTGGAGCCTTGTTGGGGCTAATCCCACTAGTAAGTGTCTAGTATTTGAAGTCCATTGTTGATCCCTTTCTTGTGGAGATCGGGGTCGAGAGATTGTGACCCAATCTCGAGTGTAAGTCCCTATGCGGGCCTCCGACGGGAGCATACGTGGCTAGTTCTTGGATTAGAATCCATGGGAGTTTGAGATCCGAACTCTGAAAGTCCCTAGAGAGAGCCACCGGCGAGTAGTATACACATGTCCTAGGATTAGGATGTGAGGGTTGGTGGTAAACCCAATTTGAAACCACGGAGATAGTGAAATCCAATGCACTCGTGGAGAGAGTGTGGAAACCAAGAGTGGAGTAGACAAGTAGTCGAACCACTAAACATCGTTGTGCATTTGTGGTTGATTGTTTATCCTTGCTTATGCTCATTTGTTGAATTCTTCATGCTTAGATAAACATGTGCTAAATGTGTTTGTTAAAATGCCTATGATGTTGCTATCTCATAGCTTGGTCTTTGTTCATTACATGCGTACCTTTATCTAGCCCATTTTCTTTGATTAATGTAATTGTATAGGGCTGAGGCTATTTAAATTTTGTCAAAAAAATTTAAAAAAAAATTGAAAGTCCTATTCACCCACCTCTAGGACATTAGCCATATCTTCAAGATTCACTTGTAACAGTAAAACCGCAATTTCAACATGATGGATGATCCGCATAGATGGTGCGCCACACACGATGAATGTTGGATATCAAAAGTGGGCCCCACATGATGGATAATCCACTTCGAAGGTAGAGCCCACTCCATGGACACATCAAATGTAGACTCTATGTGATGGGTGATGGTTAGTGGACATTGAGGGGCCCCACATAAAGGACAATTAACATTGATGATGGGCCCCTCATGATGGATGACCTACATCAAGTTGTGCCCCTAATGATGAATGGTCCACATCCAAGAATGGCCTTGCATGATGAGCAGCCCACTTTGAACATTTGGCTGACACAATGGATGGTCCACGTCAAAGGTGGGCTCCATATGATAGATGATCCACATCTAATGTATGACATAATGGATGGCCCAAATGTTTTAAAATACGAAGATTGTAGTCATCCATACTTTTCTCATTTGGGCATGGTTCATCTATGATGAGATCCACCAAAACAGCCATTTGAATTACTCTTATAATAGAGTTGTTGTAATCTTTAATAATGATGTCAAGTACCCTTAAAAAAGCTCCTATTTGAAGGTTTTACCAAACGTGTTTGTTTCAAATAAGAGCTTTTTTTTTTACTTGAAAAAATTATTTTACCAAGCGAGCTTATTTAAATCAAGAGCTAGAACAAAAAGGGCTTATTGGAGTAGCTCTTATTGAAAAAGCTCTTATTGAATCAAAGTAGAGATGCCAAACAAGCCCTCAATTTTGAATTTTAAGTTTGAAATTTCAATCAGGTTGGAACAGTTAGTTTTGGCACGTGTCTTAAGGAGAGCATCCCTCCTTCATGCAGCAAGTCTCCTCATGCCACATGTTGACGATTGACCAAGTCCTCCAGCAGTTATTAACTGTTGCCTCTCGAATTTGGAGTTCAAATTGAATTTCAAATTGGAATTTCAAATTGGAATTTCAAGTTTAAAATTCCCTCATCTCCCAGCTTTTGAAATATACAGCATTAGTTCATTTCTTCATTACTGCATCAAGCAACCAAGTTTCAAAAAACAGGAAAAAAAAATTACTTATTTTCTTTTTTGTTTTCTCTTGGGCACTCAACACAAGTTGTTGATTCTCTGAAGAGCTACTATATCCCAAAGGCAGAGGAGCTGCAACCCAGTGCATCTTCGATCTTTTCTTGATCTATAGTAGGGGCTTATATTCCTTTAACAGCGTCTCAGTGACGTGCCTCAGCTCTTACAATTTCATATTGTTTCTATTTATTCCGATTTCTTTAACTATAATTTTTGCTATTTGTTGTTTATCATGCAATAATATTCCAATTTCTGAAGTTAATTTCTTTTAATATTTAGTCCATCAATTTTAAATTCGTATTATTTCCACAGAACTGACCTCAGTGCCCAGAGTGAACCATCTGAGACCGAATCTCTGATTCCGATCGTGGTTCTCCAAATCAACGGCTGGGGTAATCCGTGTCAGGAAAGCAGTAACTGCTACATTGAATTCCAGCGCAACCGACCGCATCCATGCATCATCTCTCTCTTCTTCCAAGAGGCAGACGGCAGCCGGGTTCCCCTTGAAGGGAGATTGGGTGAACGCATCGATCTGATGGAGAAATCGACGGTCATGATAGAAAGAAGAAGATGAGAAGAACAAAATTAGAGAATCTGAAGAGAGTTTATGGGATCAAAAATAATAAGGAAAAGAAACGAGATAATCTCTCCCTCGAAAATAAGGAAAAGAAACGAAAGTGTGAGATTTACCACAGAATATTGCACTATTTTCTCCACCATTTAAGCTTCCGCTTTCTTTTTTCCGCCTCTTCTCCGATAACCGTTTACTCGTTGAGAAACGAAATAGCTGGCGCAACTCGCGTACGATTCGGGGCGGAGTTAACTTTCTGTAATGCGACTTGCCGGATGACTGTGTTAGTTTTGCACCATTTTTTAAGGACGCGGATTGCCTACTCACGCAGACAGTAGCGAGTCACCAGCTCTGTAGGCCCACCGTATTTTATCCACGAGTCCGGATCCTTTGTTGGCTGCCAAACAGGAAATCCCTGTTTGGAGCCTTTTCATTGGTTCATATATCACACTGCATGAAGTTAGTGTGATGAGGTTGCACTGGGATATAACTAGGTTGCAGACCTATGTGATGACGTGGACCAATGAAAAAGCTCCAAACAGGTCTTTCCTGTTTAGGAGCCAATAGATGATCCGGATTCTCCACCCATGCCGCCGTACACCCATTTTGCCAGATGAATCCAAAAATAAGGCAGATCCAAATCTCAGGTGGGCGACAATGCAGGAAACATTGGTGATTGCATTAAGCTGGTACTCAGTGTTTTCCCTTTGTCTGGATCCATGTGACTTAATCAATAGGTTGGACTGCAAATTAACATTATAGTGGGCCATAGGAAATTTTTAATGGTGAGAATTCAATAATCACCACTGTTTTCCTATGGTGTGGTCCACCTGAGATTTGAATCTGCTACATTTTAGATTCATGCCCTAAAATGACATGGAAAATGGGTTGACGGATAAAATACATATATCATAGTGGGGTCCACAGGAAATCTGCATCTGAGTAGCTAAAAAATGCAACTGTGAGGTGACTAATTTGACTTGAAATTGGAATTGTTAATGGCCAAAAGAGAGAAGGGGGAAGAGGAATCTCATTTTGGCTATAGCTTGAAATCACCATCGTTAGCACCCTTATACACACGCACGAATAGGCAAGGGCTTGGCCAAGTTGTAATTTAACCATAGGAGGTGTTTGTTTTTCAATTCCCTCATGTCTATAAATGAGTAATGATTAATTATCAATGTAACTCCTCCACTTTATTTCTGTGCTGACAATGACGGCTTTTTTTACACTAAATCAAGAGGGTACAAAATTGATATGGGGCACATTGTGATATACGTGGCTTATCCATGCCATCCATCTATTTTGCGGGATAATTTTAAGGCATGAACTCAAAATTGAGGTAGGTCCAATGCTTAAGTGAACCATGCTACATGAAAACCATTAAAAACTTTTACAACCATAATTTTCTATGTTGTTGGCCACTTGAGCTTTGGATCTACCTCAATTTTGGGCTCATGCCCTAAAATGTTCAGTTAAAACAGATGGACGGTATGGATATGTCACAAATATCACGGTGGATCCCATGAATTTAAATTACCCTTTCTCAGATTGAGTTTTAAGGTAGAAATACATCCTGACTTTTAAACCGATGTAAATAATAATAATGAGTTATTTACAGCTATTTACTAGCATTGGAATTGAAAAATCAAACATCCCCTTAACCACCAAGAGCCACCATGAATGGACATGTGACTGCCGGTTAGTTCAACACGCTTTTCTAAGGGACTCATGGTGACCTATCCGGTCTATCTATACATGAACCCTGCACATTCCAGATTCACTGAAATCTAAAGATTCTGCCTCTCTACTGTTATCTAAACTCTTCGTCCCTAATTTTCTTTCCGCATCAGGAAACTTTTGCTTCAGAATTCTAGTTGATATTAACAAAAATTTGAAATTCTGCAAGTTCGGGTACTTTGGGTCATTCTGCTTGGTGGGTGCACTCTAGTTTTGCATGTCGGAGGGCAGATGAGAGACTTGATTGGTCCCTGAAGCAGATTGGCGACCTTCTTGCGAACCATTTAACTATCGTTTGAGGGCGAGTCTCACTTTTAAAGATGAAGGACATTGTAACACCATTCAACCAATTTCTATTTTTCCCTACCAGAACTTGAACATTTTCCTCATGCATCATCAATAAATAAAAATGCATAATAAAAACATAGTTAGATGACAAAATAGATTTTTTTTTTTTTTTTTTAGTTACTTCGTCAGCTAGTAGGGCCCACAATACGGATGCCATCATACCCATGATGCCTAGAATAATGGTAAGGCTGCTTGTTCAATGGTAGAATAACAATTCATGTTCAACTGAGAAAAGGACTGCATATACACATACAATAAGGATCTTCCGGTGCAAGGAATTTTTGGATGCATAGCCAATCCACAATGGGTCTATCACATATGCAATACTAATATTAGTCGTATTAGTCATGTCATGTACACACACCCCGATCCATAGTTCAAGTGGTTGACTGAGTGAAGATAACCTCGTTTCAACACTGAGGTCTTGGTATCGATTCTCAAGTTGGGGTAGCTAATATTGCAGTGTGACTAACAGTGGGGTGTTTGTACTAACAAAAAAAAAAAACTCATAATTCATATGACTAATATACATGACATAGACATGCAAGCCTTGCATGAAAAATATGGTTCATGATTGAATCATCCTTTCATATGACTAATGTACATGACATAGACATGCAAGCCTTGCATGAAAAATATGGTTCATGATTGAATCATCCTGCCTTTCTATTAGCCTCTCTAGATATTAATGAATTTCTTATATTTCTTCAATTTAATTTTGTTTATGATTGACTATTGTAAACTTCATTTTGCTAACAATTTTGATAGTTAGAAGTATTACTTATTATAATAATAATGATCTTATTTGATGGCTAGATGTTTGATTTGATATGTTAGTTTGGTAGTTGCAGACGTTTACCTCATCTAACCTTACCCAACTCGAATCACGTAAGGGCTCTGCATTCAATAACTACAGTTCAGCCTGGGTTAGGTAGCTTGGAATGGGTCTAGGATCTGTTGGTCCTCGAGACAACTCTTGAGGGTGGGTTGAGCTACTGTTGAACCTGAAACTAACCCGCCAGAGTTGCACCATATGTTGGGTACATGCCTGCAATGATGACGAAGAGTCGATGAGAGGACATCAGCAACAACATCACCTGGGAGATTCTCAAGTGCATTGGCTTGATGCTTATTTGATGCCTACCGTCATGTGGGACTTGGGAGATCCCAACCCTAAGATTTGTAGCTTGCTAATTGATTGTTAAAAGACAAATAGGGCAAGGGTCCACATTCAATTCAACTAAAGAAAGGCTAAACTTGTCTCTATGATCTTCCAATCTGTGAGAGTTTGGGGACATGGTCCATCAAAATTTATCCACAAGGATGAATGGTCTAGGTTGCCGAACCATGGTCCACTTGTTAGAATTGAAAACCCAAGGGCAAAAGCCTTGGGTGGAAGTTAATATACAAGGTTAGATATCCATTCCGTTTAAGAATGTTCCGAGCCCAAACCGATGCATGGTAGGTCTAGAGACCCATCAGGCAGAGATAGCCCAGTGCAGCCTTATCATTATTTTTTTTAAAGCAGCACTCTATTAATGAAAGATTAAAAAAAAAATAACTTACCTCTGAAGCTTTTGCATTACATCCACCTCTTACAGGCCACGCTTGTACTAACCATTTATGGGATGGGTGATGCATATGCTGGGCCCAGTTGCATCAATTACATGGCTTACAATTCAGTCCTGACCACAAATCAGGTGGTCGATTACAAGTATAAATCCAATGGATGGTAAACATGTTAATTGTCCACACTTGACTAGCGCGCGTGGCCCACCTGATGAGTGAACTGGCCTGATTATCGGGTTTTCTCATCTACATGACACCCCCACCTCATGCTTGTTTCAGATATCCCACACATGCCAGAATGGTGCGTGTGGAAAAGCATGTGTGGACTTATTATAATTTACACAATGATTGGGTAGATGAAATACACAATCTACATCATCACTTCCGTTGAGCCAGTGGTGGTAATTTCTCTGAAGGCCCACAAGGAAGCATCTGCCCAGTTTCTCTTTCTATGCGACTCTTCAGCTCTCTGAGAATTCGAATTTGGCTAAGCTTCTCTGGAGACAATTTCTCCCAATATATTCCTGCATACAGAAATACTAATTTCATTTAGTCCAACAAAATCAGGCTCAAGATATACCCTTACATTCATCTCAATGATAACATGATAGCAAATGAGGCCAAGGCAACGACAATGATGAACTACATGCACTCACCTTGAGGCTTTGGGATTGGCGTGTTGGTGAAGATGACTTGAGTGGGAGTGCAGATAATGTCTACCGGAACATCATGAATCAACAGCTTCTCAACTGGAATATCATCTACCAGTTGCTTATCGTGCACTGAGAAACTAGCATTATATTATTATAATCATCAACAGCATCACTATCATTTGTTATGACTGGATGTTTAGATGACAGATTCAATGGATGCATTGGTAGATTGGTGGGTCCGGACAACATTGATTCATATATCCAATAGGGGAAAGGATACAGTGTTAAATGATTGTATCCAAGTTATCCAGCACTTCTACCTCCGCAAATGTGACATATCCCAATCGTGATTCTCATATGATTCTAGACTACAATCGGAGGATTTTATCTTTTTCTCCTTCTTGAATGTCAACTGTTGGTTGGATCTTTTGTTACCATCCACTTCTGATCTTCGAAAGTCCTCCACGTTTAGTTAGGATAATGATGCAGCTGATGGTGAGCTTCCGCACAATCATGTGAGTGGAGGGACAATATCTTTTCTTAAGAAAAGTTTCATGCCGCTGTTTGAGAAAATGCGTGATGAAGCTCTATCACTATTGTGATTGGGTAGAGGTTCCCCATCAGCTGCATCACATAATCTGACCAGAGAGATTTTTGAGGCACAGTCCATCCATGGTTAAGGCCTCATAGATGAATGGTAGGAAAAGTTCCACAAATACATCGTAGGAACCTAGATGTAAATAATCCTACAGCTACTTCAACATTCCTATTAGCAAACTCACATGAGAGCCTAGTTTTCACTTGAAAAGTTTCTTTTGGAAGTTGAGCACAAATTTTATTACCAACCAAGCAGGGTTAAACCCAATTACACAATCAACAAGGGCCAAAAGCCCAAAAGAAACGAGAGGGGCCTAAGTACAATTCCACAGGCAGGAGGGAATGACCTAAGGAAATAAGAAAAAACATTACTAAAATGGCACCAAAACATGAGGCATAGAACACAAGACAAGCTTAGTAGGCTGGCCAGCTAAAGACATTAGGGCGCGCAGGGCTAAGGTGCAAGGAGATAAGAAGGAACTGCAGCAAAGAGCACGCCTAGTACACAACCCAGAATTTGCTAATGCAATTTAGTACTGAGAAAGTGGACGATTTCATGTCTCTCCAAGGCTTGGAAATCATTTGTGATGGAAGCAGACCACAACTTAAAAAAAAAAATTCTTCGAGAGGGGGCTAAAATCAGATTTACTTCGTGAAAGCAGAAGAGATGACATTGAGCAACTTTTGTGAGAATATGAGATGCCCAAGGGGATAGTTTTCTTTTGGAAAGTTAATGGCATTTGGTTTTTCTATTGCATCTGATCATAAATAATGGCCCTTGATAGAGGGGAATGACAAAACATGATTCATGTAGCCGGCCCCAATTAATTGGGATAAAGGCTTAGATGATTATGATGATGATATTGGTGTATGATTATAAAAGTTGTATTCTTCGAGGTAGTCTGAGTTCCCACAATCATGTGCCCTTCCATATATAGTCATTGGTTGTTTGGCACAACCCCATGCATAGAGTCGGATGCGCACGCGGGCATGTGGGGGTCGTAAGAGGAGAAAAGGGGCAGCAAAAGAGAATTGCTCACACACACAGACTTCAACGAACAACCATTATGTGGACAGGTTATTATTTGAAGAGGGGGGGGGGGGGGGGGGGGGGGGGGCGGGTGGCGCTTGTTTCCGTGTCCGTGCATAAATCTGTGATGGGGTTTTGTATGGGACATGACTCAGTTGACCTCACATGAATTACAAGAAAAGAAAGCAATATGCAAGGATCCAAGAGAACGCAAGCTCAGCAACAAGACCTCTATGTACACAAGAGAGAATGAGAAAACATAGTCGAGTACTGCGAGTGGTGGGCAACAATCAGATCCTCGTGTACAAGAATAGATGGGTACAATATGCACACAAGTGACATTTGGATCCTCGAATTAAAAAGAAAAGAGGTGCAATGAGAG
This sequence comes from Liriodendron chinense, assembly GCA_003013855.2. NCBI lineage: Eukaryota > Viridiplantae > Streptophyta > Magnoliopsida > Magnoliales > Magnoliaceae > Liriodendron > Liriodendron chinense. The sequence continues at coordinate 753,226 of ML058398.1, forward strand.
CAGATGTTGGGATGTCAAATTACTCAGAGCAACACGCAGAGAAAGTAGGAGGTTGGGAGCTATCACAAGGCTTCTAACAGTTGCCAAGACCAACCTACATCCCTCCCTCACAAGGCTTCCACCAATTACCAAGACCCACCCTCCCTCCTTTTGGAATCCTTCAAGATTTCTCTCTCTTCTGCCTTGATTCATCCTTAATTCTTGTTATTTCTGGCAAAGAATGACCCCTATTTATAGGGTGGCAAGGCCAAGTAGTTAGTGAATGACCAATCCCTGCTTGACACATGGCATATTGTAGCTTCTGAGGCGAACATGGAAGCCAAAGATGAAGTGTCACTATAAGGTGATGGGGCATGATGAGATGTGGATGGCCACTGATCCCACGAATGAGTAAGCACGTGTCCTTACGGGGCCCACCCAAGGTGGCTCCAAGCTTCATGTGTCGAGTCAGCAGCAACAGGTCCATGCATGCCTTCATGCAACTAATCTTCGATCCATGCCAAGTTTTTTTTTTCTTTTCTTTTTTTCTTTTTCTTTTTACAGGCACCCCAGCTTGTGCACAAAAGTGTGGAGTTGCTACAGATCGGTAGAGATATGGCAGGTCACAGGATTGGAAGGGCAACGCCCCGCACACCAAACGTCTAGGAACGATAGTCTCAAGACAAATAGGTTCACATGAGATCGTTAGATACGGTAGATACAACAATGAACCGCAAGGCAAGAAGGCAATGATCGTGCTGCTCTGGGCATCTAGTGGAGCTTGCATACGTGAAAAGGTCATTGATCCTGAAGGTTAGTGGCCTCAACTTAGGGCCCATTTGGTTGGCATCTGGAAACCCATTTTCAGCTTAAAATCTGGATTCCAGCAGAATCCGATTTTAACTGGTGTGTTTGGTGGCAAGTTCTAGCCAAACAAGATTCCATCTGGAAACCTAAATTGACTGGAACAGGGATTAGTGTAAACAGTGTGGGCGACCGTTTCTACGGAAGGGAAAAGAGGCGGAAGTGAGCGTCACCACCTCCATGTATGCATTGTACATCTATGATGTATGTGCTTTATATCCACACGGTCCATCAGTTTTGAGAACTCAATTAAGGGCATTGGACAAAAAATGAGGCAAATCTAAATCTCAAGTGGGGCCACACCACAGGAAAACATTGTTGATTGAACGTCCACCATTAAAAACTTCCTACGGCCCGCTATAATGTTTATTTGCCATCCAACCTGGCCAACCTGGCCATCTGTCTTGCGAAACTACAATAGGCCAGGGGTAAGGTTCTCAGGTGGATCTGAAGCCCAAGTGGGCCATGCCACAAGCAACGATTGGAACAGAATCTGGATTGCACCGTTTTCAACCAAACAGCAAGTTCCAGATGAAACCTGGGTTCCACTCTAGTTTCTGCAATTTTGGATTCCAACAATGGAATCTAGATTTTCACTAGAATCTGGATTCTGCAACCAAACAGGCCCTTAGAGTCTTCACTGTAATCATCTAACACTTGAAGAAGGTAGCAATGCCTTGTCAAAACCTCATGGGAATCATAGGACCAAGATGGTAGTTACTAATGACTGACACTGTAACCAATAAGGGTATGAGGGAGTAGGCATGTGAGCAACTTAAGTAGCAAGATAGACATCCTCTGAAGCAGGCATGTAAGTGTGAGACAACCTTGGCGTTGACCTCGATGCAACTAACCTGAACGCAAGCGACCTCTGTGTGCTTTAAGCCACATTCACGGACCTCAGCACAAAGAGCCTCGGTGCACCTTAGCACAGACAGCTCCGTGCATTCCAGGACAAACAGGCTCATGAACCTCACTGCAAACAGACTCTGGGCATGCTTTCGCAAATAGCCTTTGTGCACCTCTGCACACTTCAGCGTCGACAAGCTCCGTGCACACAAACATAGACAGCCTTCATGCACCTCCACACATTTCAGCACAGACAAACTCCACACATACAACCTTAAGGACTTCAACATGGGGCCTGAATATAAAATCATCTTGCCTTCTCATGAGGGGGTAAGTGCCTACAGCGGTGAGATAAGGAGCTAGGCCGGTAAAACACGTTCATACATTGGTCAATCTTCCTTTTTATCGTGAGTTATTATGCTGTTGAACTTGAAAGTGTTTCTAAAATGTTCATGCCATCATAAATATTGATTCTTGTGATCGACTTTTCAAGTGTCATCTATTGATGTAAGAGTGAAAGAGTGTATAGAAATCGAAACCCTTGAACACAACCAATGACCAAAAATGATATGATATTTACAGATAATGACACACAGACAAAATGGATGACTCAGTTTCCTATAAAAAAAAATACGTAATCGCCCCAATGTGAATAGCTCTAGAGAATATTAGTATATATGTGTTAGTATGTGGCTCTTTTATTGTAAGTACATGTGCACATCCTTTCTCTTCGCCTACAGTGTACTATATGCTTATTCTAATAAAGCTTTGTGTGGTGGGCAAGTGGCCCATACACAAAACATTCTCTCTCTCTCTCTCTCTCTCTCTCTCTCTCTCTCTCTCTCTCTCTCCTCTTCTTCCCTTCTTCTCTCCTCTTCTTCCACCATAATCATCTAATCTTCTTCTACTTGGTATCAGAGCTAAGATCAGACTATTCCGCATCAAGGGAGTAGAGAGGCGTCACGTCAGATTGCTGACGTCAGCGGTCATACAGCTAACATCAGCAATGTACGGTCAAATGGACCCCGTTTGAGCTAGAAGTTTAGGAGTTTGATAGATCTCTATTTTAGAAGATTTGTCATGATTTTTTGAGAATTTTTTAGAGCCTTCCTGATGGTGATTTGGCTGCAATAGTGAAATTCGAAAATCGGGCCCCAAATCAATGTTTCGTCGATTTTTCTCAAATCGGTATGCTTTTCTCTTGTTTCTTTCCTCTACATGGACTGATATCTCTCACCCAAGCTAATATTGGAGGATTTTTTAGCTGATATGAAGATTTGAGTGGGTTTTAACCCCAAATAGAGGTGCGACCATGTTATTTTTGGGCTGTTTGCGTCAGATTTGAGTACTTTGGGTGGTATTTTCAGAGTTTTCTGGTTGATTGGGGTTAGTCTCTCATCTCCTCAAATGATTGCTTATTAGAAACTTTGTTAAAGTACATTCTACTTGGCCCCCTCATTCTTATGGAGGACAAAGGGCAATCTCATCTTGGCACGGGTTCGCTTGAACCCAACCCACTCCAAATCACCTCGATTAAGTTGAATGGTGATAACTATCTTCAATAGGCAAAATCTGTAAAAGTGTTCTTGGGGGCCCGTGAGAAGTTGTAGTATATTCTGGATGATCCCCCAAGCTCTACAGAAGACACCTACAAGACTTGGACAAAGGAGAACTATCAAGTCATTGCATAGTTGTTGAACAGTATGGATTCTTCGGTTAGCCACTCCGTGATGTTTTTGTCATCGGCTAAAGGCATTTGGGACTCCCTTCATGATATGTACTCCAAGTCTAAAAAAATTTCGCGGGTATTTCAACTTATTCAAGAAATTGGTCGGCTCCAGCAAGACTCAAGATCATTAAAAGATTACTATTCAACACTTCGAGGCATGTGGGATGGGCTGGACTTGTATCAACCTCTTCCTTCGAAATGTCTAGACGATCATGAGCATGCTCATAAGCAACGGGATGACACTCGTGTTATGCAGTTCCTCGCAGGGTTGAACTCCGTCTACTTCAGTGTTCGGGATCAAGTGGTTGTTAATGATCCCCTTCCTCCGTTGACAACTGTCTATGCCATGTGCCAGCGTGCTACTATATCAGCTCTTCCTTCACATCCTTTTGTACCACCAGAGCGTTCAGCACATCTTGTTGGCGATCCATCTTCCATTTTTCCTGGATCTCACGCACCATCCTTGAGTTCAGGGCGCACTTTTGGTTATGGTGGTCGTGGCAGAGGCCGAGAGAGAGATCGGGAATGTGTCAGTCGTCATCTTCGAGGTCGTGGTGGACGTGGACGAGGACGTGATAGTTCCCGTATTTGTTCGCATTGTGGCGGAACTAATCACACTATTGATTACTGTTGGCAACTTCATGGTCGTCCTACGTATGCTGCTGCCTCTATTACAGCTACTGTTGCTCCTGAGGGACAACCTTCCACCCTAGCAGCTGAGCAGCCTTCTTCAGGAGAGTCTCTCATTATTTCTCGAGCAGCTTATGATGCCCTGATGCGGCTTCATATTCATGATGTTCCTGAGCCTTCTCATGCAGCTTAAACCCAATCAGGTACCGCTCTTCTAGCGTCTTCTTCTACCACCTCCTGGGTCATTGACTCTGGAGCTTCCTCCCACATGACTGGTAAGTCACATCTCTTTTCATCTTATTCTTCTTCCTCCCACTCTCAATATGTTACAGTCGCAGATGGAACACATGCCTCCATTTCTGGGATTGGTTCCATCTCCCTTTCCTCTTCCTTGCCATTGTCCTCAGTCTTGCATGTACCTCATTTTCCATTAAACTTACTGTCTGTTAGCTCCCTTACTAAATCGTTGAATTGTTCGATTACATTTTACCCTTCTTATTGTCTTTTTCAGGACCTACAGACGAAGAGAGTGATTGGTGGGGGGGCATGAGCGAGGAGGCGTTTATCTTCTCAGTGATACACCTGTTGCTGCTTCAAGTACCTCTTCTCTTGATCGAGACTCCATCACACAGTGGCATTGCCGCTTAGGACATCCTTCCTTAGCTCGATTGAGACTTTTGTTTCCTTCATTCTCGATTACTAAACCTTTGTGTTGTGATATTTGTGAATTATCAAAACATCATCGTACTACGTTTCCTCCAAGTGTTTCAGGAAGGAAATCTCAACCTTTTGATCTGGTTCACTCAGATGTCTGGGGACCAGCCCTGGTTACTTCCACTTTTGGTTTTAAATATTTTGTCACCTTTATTGATGATTATTCTTGCATGACCTGGGTTTACCTTTTGAAATCAAAGAGTGAAGTGTTTGATGTGTTTAAAGTGTTTTATCGTGAAGTGTGTATTCAATTTCAATGCTCAATCAAAACCCTCCATTCTGATAATGGGGGAGGGAGTACATGTCCACTACTTTTTTGTCCTTCTTACAGGAACATGGTATTTTGTCTCGGACATCATATGTTTACACTCCACAAGAAAATGGTATTGCAGAACGAAAGAACCGTCACCTTCTTGAAGTCGCACGTAACCTTCTTCTTGGTATGCATTTACCTAAGCATTTTTGGGGTGACACTCTTCTTACTTCCACTTTCCTTATTAATCGTATTCCCTCACGTATATTGTCTTCCAAATCCTTATTTAATATGTTATATCCTCATGACAATCCATTTCCTTTACCCCCTAAAGTTTTTTGTTGCACATGCTTCGTTCAAATTTTGAATGGTCGTAGTGATAAACTTAGTCCCAGGGCAACTAAATGTGCTTTCTTAGGGTACACTCGGAGCCAGAAAGGGTATAAGTGTTATGACCCCTCAACTCGTAAGAGATATATCTCTGCCGATGTAACATTTTTTGAAGATGTTCCTTTTTTTCCGCCTCACAATCGATCCCTCTGTGATCCTCTTGCGAGTCAGGGGGAGCATACTGCTCATCCCCTTCCTCTTGTCACTAGTGATCATAGGGAGACTCTTTCACCTCCCATTCCTAACTCTGTTGGTGATTTAGGTGACCCGAAGCCTCTGCGAGTGTATCATCGTCGAGATAAATCTTCACGCGCTCCGTCGTCCACTCTTCCACTCACTTTGGATGTTGGCTCAGGTGATTCTCCTACCTCAAGTCCGGATCTTCCCATTGCCTTGCGTAAAGGGACACGATCATGTACTCAACACCCTATTAGCAATTTTGTTTCATATGATCATCTTTCACCGTCCTTTCAGTCGTTTGCAGCTTGCATTTCATCACAGGCTATTCCTCGGTCTCTCTCCCACGCTCTTCAAAGTCCTGACTGGACAAAGGCAATGATGGAAGAAATGTTTGCTCTTGAGAAGAATCATACTTGGGAACTAGTTTCTCTTCCTCCAGAGCACAAACCTGTTAGGTGTCGATGGGTGTACACGATCAAGTTCCTTCCCGATGGCTCTATTGATCGCTACAAGGCCCGTCTTGTTGCTCGGGGATATACGCATACTTAGGGCGTGGATTACTTCGAGACATTCTCTCCAGTGGCAAAACTTAATTCTATTCGTGTGGTGGTCTCCTTGGCCGTCAATTTATCCTGGCTCTTGTTCCAACTAGATGTCAAGAATGCATTTCTTCATGGAGAGCTTGCGGAGGAGGTCTACATGCATCAACCTCCAGGCTTTGTTGCTTCCCACAATCCTATGCTTGTGTGTCGATTGAAGAAAGCCCTTTTATGGGCTCGAACAGTCCCCGCGTGCTTGGTTCGACCAATTCAGTCAAACTCTCATAGAGTTTGGCTTTGTTTATAGTCATGCCGACCATTCTCTCTTTATATGTCGACGTTCGGCGGGCATCATGGTTCTTATTGTGCATGTGGATGATATTGTACTGTCAGGCAGTGATTTGGTTAGCATGGGCGATGTCAAAGAATTTCTAAAGAACAAGTTTGAGATCAAGGACCTTGGTCCTCTTCGCTACTTTCTGGGCATCGAGGTTGCTTGCTCCCAAACCGAGGTACCCTTATCCCAACAAAAATATACTCTTGATCTTCTCATGGAGACTGGCATGCTAAGATGCAAACCGGCTACCAGCCCTATGCATACTTCGCATAAGCTTCAGCCAGATAATGGTACTCTTCTTTCTTATCCTGGCATGTACCGTCAGCTTGTAGGTCGGCTCATTTATTTGACTATTACTCATCCAGATCTCTCCTTTACGGTTGGAGTTGTCAGCCAGTTCATGCAAGCTCCCCGTTCTTCACATCTCACGGCTGTTTACCGCATACTCCGGTATCTTAAATCAGCACCGGGCCTTGGCATCCGTTTTCAGTCTCATGGTCATCTTCATCTTTCAGGCTATTCCGATGCCAATTGTGCAGGTAGTATATATGATCGTCGCTCTACATCCGGGTTTTGTACCTTCCTAGGTGGTAATCTTGTCACCTGGAAAAGTAAGAAGCAAACGGTTGTTGCGCGCTCCTCGGCTAAAGCAGAATATCGTGCTATGGCTCATGCTACATGTGAGTTCGTGTGGCTTCGTACTAACAGGATGTCACAGGGTAATGTGAAGGACAAAGGGTAATTTGAAGAAAGGAAAAGTTGATATTCAACAGCAACAATTCCCCAGGGTTCTTCACTCAATATGCATGGCATGCAGATGCATATCTAGAGTACTATGAACCTGGGGCCCAATTGTGGATGGAGGAGGTTACCCCAAAAATTACACTGGTTGGACAATCCAAGTATTGAATTGGGCATGATTAAATTGATTGTTAAATAAAAAAATGGTAAATGTCCCACATTTAACAAATAAGATCACTTGATCAAGGCCAGACTAGGGTCATTTTCAAGATATGTTCCATCCATGATAGGGCCCAAAATTTTGAATTTCTACAAATGTTCATGTATTCCATTTATTGAGGAGAGCTTTCGCACCCTAGTAAGGTCCGGCTGGCCTGATAGCACACATGGATATTTCAAATAACTCCAAGGGCATTGTCATTTCTCCATCTTCAGTCTTTTTCTTAATCAGAAATAAATCAAGTTTACATGAGTAAATACATCAGATATCCCAATTTCAATCTGTAAATTAATATTGTAAATTTTACTCTTTTGTTTTACTTCCTTGATAAGAGAGCCAAATCTGAGCCTCAACATTCCGCATTTTTCTTAGTAATAACACAGATATGAGTTCCATATAAGAGAAAAGGAAGGAGAAAACAAATGAAAGAGGATAGACAAGGTAAACACTAGAAAACCATGTGACAACGATGTTGAGCAAAGTCAAGCATTTCGCAAGTATGATTAATATGACCTTCAAAAGATGTCAGGGTGATGATGAGAAGAGACCCTAATTACCAGATGTTACAACTAGGGTTGTGTCATCTATGGCCCCCATGTATCGTAGCATACCATACTCAAGTTCAGCAAAGCCCTGTATTGCACAAAATTACTCCTAAATGAATTCTTAAAAAATATTCTCAGAAGCAATCTAACAATTCTAAATGACAACGGTGCACACAGAACATGGCCAATCAGTTGCAGCTGACAGAGGCAACTCTAATTTCCATGCCATTGCATTGTGTGAAGGAAATGTATAATCATTTCTTGTAACAGCAGGCAGATTAGCAAATTTAAGAAGTCAAAACCATCATGACATGCTCAACAAAACTAGATGCTAGAATATGGCATCATAAACTACCACAACGGTCATCAAGAAAGCGTAAGCAAAAATCAACAAGCACAAAAGCACGATGTCACTTTTATATAGGCAAGCGTGATAATGACTAAGGATGTCAACATAGTTCCAAATGTAAATATCCGCATCGTATTGGAGTTGGTAACATTACTAGATAAAGGAGTGGAGTGGCTCACTTAAAAAATCTGTGGGGGTGTCGACCCATATTGACCATATGCCAATTACTATTTAAATTATCTCTGATATTATCAAAATATCCCTGATATTATCTCTTCTCTAGCTCAGCGATACCGATAACACTTATAGTCTCAGAAACTCTAAGTATCGGCGATGTATCATAAATATCACCAATGCATTGATATCGTCAATATTTTCAATTGTGTAAATTCTAGGCGTCGCTTGTATTGCCAATGCATTGATACTGCTAGTGTATTGCCAATATTTTAGACTGTGTAAATTCCAGGTGTTGCTTGTATCGCCAATCTATTTGCAATATTTCGATAATATCGCCAATGTAATATCACCAAAAATATGTATACTAAAGAATTCCCATTTCATATTTTTTTATAGGCGCATGGTTGTATGCAGCATTCAATTTGTCAACAATAATATTGATAATATTGCGATATTATCATTATCGCAACATAGTGATAACGAGACCACAATCTTTCATTTCTTTTCTAGTTGTCAACGATTTGTTAGGAAATGGCGTGTGTTGCCGATATTCTGAAATATCAACGGATGTTTGGATGGAAGGTTAGAGGTTGGATGAGATGGTTGGACTGATTTTTTAACAGCACATGCTTTTAGGCCCCCATTAAATAGAAACCTATTATGTATGCATTCTTTTTGCAATTTTTTATTCCTAAATTTGCAAATGTGTATTTTAGCATCTCTTGAGGTTTCGCTGAAAATTTCCACCATGTTCCCCATGTTTCCCCGCATTTCCGGTTATCAATGATATTATCGGCGATATTGATATTGTTTCCTTATCTTTGGCTAGCGAAACTTGTAGCGATATCGAAACTTCAAACACTGATGCCAATGCATATTGTGTTGCGGTCAGTATGCATATAAGAGGCCCTTTTTCTTTGTTTTCCACTTTTTCCTCACATTTTGCATGTATTTTATTCATGTTAAGCATAGAGAAGGACTCAATCTAGCCACATTGTAATCAAACCACACAATTTGAGGTAAAGCATATAATTATTTATAATAATATGTTAACAGTATTGCCGCACAGTAGTTGCTATTGTAATATAGAGATCGTAATCCAACAGCATTTGCAGTTATTCTTACGATGTTCGGTTCAAATATGTGATAAAAACCATTCTAGTAAAAATTGACAATCAACCTAATTTTCTTATTCCCGTAAGCTTCAACACCAATTTTAGAAGATGAAGACTCACAAACTCACTTTCAGCAAGTCAGGCCAACATACAACATTCTTACCAAAGAACGATGTAATACACCACTGAATACTCATAAAAAACACAAATAACTGATAAATTCTTGTGTTTTCCATTTTTTCCTTTTTTTTCTTATATTTTAACCTTTTTTGCCAAAAAATGATACCAATATTAGTCCGAGGCTGGTCCAATATGGTCCCATATGCCTCCATCGTATCATTTTCAGGCCAGGCCAATACACCCTCCAAAACTGATTTTCAGAAACTTACGTGTCAAAGGGCCATGCTTAGGCTAGGTAACGATTTGCCTGACCAAAAATTGAAACGGACTAAGTTTTCTAAGCCCAAGCCTGAACCAGTTAAAATTTTGTCAAGCATGACACAGGTGCCTTCAAGTGATCCAATCTCTTTTGAACTGCCCTTGGGCATTTAAATAGAGATAGAAAGCAGAATGGGAGATTAGAGAAAGCTGCTTTAATAAGAGTCTATCTTCCCCCCAAAGATAAGGGGTGGCACTTCCAGGATGATAGCTTTCTCTTAATTCTCTTGATAACCTTGTTCCAAAGGTGTGTAGTACGCTTACCAATGCACAAAGGGAGACCTAGGTAAGAAGAGGGGAAAGTTCCCACCTTGCAATCGAAAACCACCATGCAAGATAAAGTCTCCTCCTTAGAGATACCAATGCCAAGCATTTTGCATTTGTCCATGTTCACCTTTAGCCCCAAAACCATTTCAAAGCAATAGACTATCTTCGTTAAACTATCCACTTGAACAGGATCCACCTCACATAACAAAATGGTGTCATCGGCAAACTGGAGATGAGATACACATAGCTCTTCCTTATCTACCTTGAACTCTCTAATAACATTTCTTTCAACCCCATTTCCATCATCTTAGTAAAGCCTTCCATTATTGACACAAAGAGGAAGGGCGACAATGGGTCCTCTTGTCTTAACCCACTCGTGGATTTGAAGAAACCTTTAAAAGAAACCATTAACCAAGTGTAGGCCTAAACCTTATGACAGAATTTTCACAAGAATTTTGTACAGCGCCCCAATTAAGCTTATTGGCCCTCAAAAATTTTTAAATCAAAGCTATGAAAGAAGGTTCCAACTCTGATGCTAGCCGGCCATTTAGAAAGTAGTAAAAAAAAAAAAAAAAAAAACACACATCCTTTTTCAACACCACCCAAAAGAATTGGAGAAATTAAATTAAAAAAAAAAAAAAAAAAAAAAAAAAGCCATGGGGAACCCATCTAGACCCGATACTTTGTCTCTACCTAGCGCTACCACCGCTTACTTTGTAACGGGACCAATACTTCCACAATTTTAGCAAAGAAAATAGATCCTTACCTAAAAAAAGCATATGTCAAGACTAGTTGACTTCATTTGCCTAGGTTCCATTCATAAATGAGGTTTGACAAACCATGGACAAGTAAGTTGTTCCGAAAGAACTTTGTTTGAATCCTTTCTTGACACAACTTTGCTTGAATTTGAAAGGCCCCTTTGTGTTAACTTTGTTGTATTTTGTGCTTTATTGCTTGTATTTTATGACATTTGAATGATATGAACTAACGTTGAATATAACTGTAACGTTTATGGCCGATGCCTCAATAGTTTTGTCCCCAAAACAATGGAAAACTATTCATCATCATCATGTATGCCTTATCCCAACTAATTGGGATCGGCTCCATGAATTCTTTTCCACCCTAGCATATGTTGGAATGGGACCATCAATGAGAGCATAAAACTACCACAAGTGCAATGTAATAGACCATTACATGGGTTGATTACAATCAAGTGAATGATCTACTACATAAGTTGATTCCAATCAATAAATTAAACAATAGAAGACTATCATGCATATTTTTTCAGAAAATATTCTGAGTTACATGTAATCATGTGCATTTTAACATGTCCTAAAGTTTCAATGAAATATTCCACCATTTTTCCAAAGTTTCCCCAACATTTCCTTAAACTGTTTTACATTATGCGATACAGTGATATTTTCCAATGTCTCCCACAATAATTCTGTATCCCAAGAGTGAGACACATAATGTGATGCTGCAAACACTGCCTATGAGGAATGAAGGCATGGAGTTGTGAAAAGCCATCAATACTTTCGCTAGGTCTATTAATGCAAATAACATGAGTCTCTCCCATAAATGACCATTGTCTTCCAAGTCTGGATCCAAGTCTGGGATCCATTTCTATTGGCAGAGGCGACGCGTTCAGATTTTTGTGGCGCATCTGGATTGATGAGCACCCTTTGCTGAAGCTTTCCTTCCATTTTACAGGTTTTTACAAATAAGGAAGCCATGGTCATAGGCGGACTTGATAAGAAGTTATGGAAATGATCGCCCAAAGGATCTTTCTTTTCTGCCTTGACAGCTTTAGAGAATGGTTCAGCAACGATTGTGAAGGTTCAGCAAATTCTGGTTCCTCCCAGAGTTCAAGCTGTTGTGCGGATTGCGCTAGCAAACAAAATCACTATGTATAACATCGGGAATAGAAATAATACAATCCCTAATAGACATGTTCTGTACAAATATAAAGAGTTGGGAAACCATATCTTCCTTCATTGTAAGGTTGTTAGTTCTGTCTAGAGCCACTTCTTGAATATTTTTGGAGTGTCTTGGAACCCTCAGTGATTCCATATTGAATCTTTCCTCAGACTGGGCAAAGAAGCCTTTCCGCCCACGATGTAACAAGATTGGGATGATGCTTCTGTGTGCCATTATGTGAGGGACCTGGCTAGAGAGACACTAGAATAGGATAAGCAAAAGCAGATAATTCAATTTATGGTTGCCAGCGAGGTCATTTATTGTTCCAATATCATAGGGATCTCCATCTACAATTTCCTTTGAGATTGGGGCTCTGTCATTTCTAGGAATATGTAGGGTTTTATGGGTCCCCCATAATGAGGAATTTGCTTTTTTTTCTTTTTCTGCTATGAGGGGAGGCTTGTTCCATTTCGGTGGGGGGAGTTGATTTCTCATTATCTCCTTGCACTTCTCTAGTTCTGTTTCTTTTTTGCTTGTTGTAGCTTTTTGTTTTCTTTATAGTGTTTCCCTTGTGGGCTCTTTTTATTGAAGTTTCTTTATATATCCACCCCACCCAAATCACTAAAAGTGGGGACTCGAAACAACTCGTGAGTACTCCGGATTGGAGATAAGATGATGGAGAGTCAATTGAGATGGTTCAGCCATGCAGTAACAAAATCAGGAATGGCCCTAGTAAGGGAGGGAAATTGATTAAGGTTGAAAGGCCTTAAAGGGGGATGAGGGGAGAACTTAAAAGGACTTTGGTAGAGATCATAAGAAGGAAGAGAAAGGCTTTTTCACTTAATGAGGAGAGAGCCATAGAATTTCTGGAAAAACAAGATTCATAAAGCTGACCCCAAAAAAGCAGGGGCAAGGCATGATGATGATGATTGTTTTAAGCTCGCATCTTCTTTATTTGTTATAATTTATCTTATTTTTTGTCATTAATTTATGGGCTGAGAATCATGGGTCACGATCGAATTCCTCCGCTCCCTACCTCCATCAGGAAGTGGCCATCCTCATCATTCCAGTTAGCCAACCTACCATAAAAGTGAAAAAATCTGAATTCCAACTAGGGTAACTTTCTTTCTGTTTTCTAAACAATATGAAGCTAGATGAATAACATAAACACAAAATAAACATAAAATGCAATATACAAATTAAAGGTCGAAAAAAGAATGATAAGCATGCATCAGAAACAAGATCTGCTGTAGAAAGAACTGTTTTACAGGAGAGAATCTGTCCAAATATAAGAGAATGACAGGTTGGTAATACCTCACCCTTCCCAAGTCGAGCACCTGTTTTTGGATCAACTGCAACCGATCCAATAACTATCAAATCCACTTTAATTTTTTCATCCAAACCAATTGGCCGACCATACTTGGCAACTCCTGCAGAAGTGCAAGCTTCATTGATGATGCCAGGCAGTAACATTTGAGAATCCAACACTGAGAAGAACCCTGTCCTTAAACGCGGTTGAGGAGTCAACAACTGCTTCCCACCTACATCAAACACAAATTGACTCACACTTTTAATAGGAAGCATGCAGATTTGTTGATGGAAGAAAGACTTGATTATTCACAAAACCATCTCGAATAAGTAGCAGCAAGCTCATGATATTACAAGATCAAAACATGTCCCATTGAACCTCCAACTTACGTACTAGCTCACACCAGGTGCGCTTTTTAGATGCATAGACATTGAACAAGTTTGCATAATAAAATAGACTATGAAAGGTGTAAAATTATTATTCGATCGGAATATTTAGTCTTGAATAGTCAGTGATCTAAGATACACAACAAAATATTCTCCAACTTCCTCTCAGAAAATGATTAGCCAAGCGGAGGTATGGTTATTGAGCATAATTACCAGATTAAGAAAGGAACGCTTGAGGCAACGCGACAAACATCTCATTCGGAATTCTTATATAGTAATTTGACAAATGATTGGAAGAGATTTGAGAATAGGAAGCAAGAGGTGTAGGTATTTGTTAGGAAAATGAGCTTCCTAGTAACTAAAGTGCCGAGTACAGTAAGGATTTGGTACACAGATCCTCTGAATCCAAAACAAAGATGCTTGAATGAGAAGATTTGGAGATTACTCACTGATTTTTTATTTTATTTTTTGAGAGGTAACGAAACTTTTATTAAACAAGCTCGCCAAAAGACGAGAAAAGAATACAACCCCAAGACGCACTCACACCCAAGAATCTAAAAACAAAGAGGTTCTACTAATGATAATTCACTGATATAATCATGTTACAATAATCCTTCATATTTGAAAATTGATCTTGAAAATCAATTGGTAAAGTTGATCTCAATTCCTATAAATTAGTAGGCCTAGATACAAAATCCAAGTAGGATTCAAAGTCTTTAGGTCTTTTATTGATAATGAAGATCTTATTAAGAGAAAAAGAAAAAAGAAAAAAGAAAAAAGAAAAAAGAAAAAAAAAAAAGAAAAAAAAAGGGATAATGATGAAAATAGTGTTAGTGTTACAACAAAGGAAGGAATCCTAATGCAGGACAGCCCTAAATATGATGCATGCTCATGAACACAATTATTCAGCGGAAATAAAAGCAATAATAATAATGAAATCTAGCATCAATCATCATAAACTAAGAAAATCATAAAGGAAACATGCAATGGGACGGGCCATCATCACAACCATGGAGTATGGGATTCAAGTAGCGTATAGGTTGGATCCGGCGAGGGATGAAACCTCCCGATCTTGCATGGTCATACCCAATCGATCAATGATGATCACTAGTCCGAAGAATCAAAAAGTTTCTCGGATTAGGGATTTGAGAATTCGGGGGTTTAGGGTTTAGATCGATTCTCAAGGTTTAGATCGTGGGGAATAAACAAAACAGAAGTTTAGAAGGATAATAATAGAAGATGAAATACCTGGAAGAAGTTGGAGTGGCACAAGAAGAATAGAGAAGAAGGAGATCAAGGAAGAAGAAGAAGCACCATGAGAGAGGGAAAGAGGAAGGAGGCAACCAAAGGTTTGCTCTTTTTCATAAATCAACAACTAATAAAAAAGGTTTAGGGCAACACCCTTATAAAATTCGGAATTAGCATAATTACCAAAATACCCCTACTAACAAAATTTCAAAAAAAAGACATTTGCATGAAAAAAACGTACCCACACTAACCCGAAACTCAAATAAGTAAAAAATACATAAAATAAACTCAAATCTAAGATGTCCAATGCACTCCAATGATAGTGTGATGAAAGTGGGCCACAATGAACCAATGGTCCGATCACATCATCATCACGATCCAACGGTCCGATCATATCTCCTCCAAGCAACTAACACATGTCTTCCCAAGGTGGGGCCTGATGTCCGCATCAAATCCCAAACAAGATAGGAACCTAAGAAAACCTTCCCTAGCAAGCAGATGCAAAGGAAGACTAGAGACAACTTGAGTAAGAACGGGAGCAATGATTAAGATTGAGGGGCCTGAAAAGAGGATGAGAGGAAGATCTAAAAGGATTTGACTAAGGTGATGAGATGGGATCTGAAGGCTTGTTAACTTACCAAGCATAGGCCTTGGGATTGATTGGCAAAACAAGATTCATAAAGCCAACCCCAAACACCTGGGATGGGACAAGGTTATAATGGTAATGATGAATAAAAAGAATCATCATTTTTCTAGGACACCCAAAGATTATGATCTATCCATCATGCGGTGTTCAAAATATCGACGATATTGTCAGAGTATCGCAAGGTTGGTGATACCCAAACCCCAAGTAATATAGAATATTCCAAATATCGCTGATAAAGTATCAACTTGATGATATTTGGTCTCTAAAAGTATAAAAGTTTCATAGTATTAGGATATAGGTGATAATATCACCAACATATCACTAATACCAATTACCAAGGAAACTTCTGTAAAACGCTGGAAAGTAGCTATTTAAAACACTAATACCAAGAATACTTTTGTAAAACACCGAAAAAAATTGATGACATCAGGGTGTCCCTGCCCCATTTTAAGGCGAGACTATTCCCTGCGGATGCATGCAATCATCCACAAACCACGTGCATCGGGTAATCCCAAGAACGGGAATTTCTAGGTTAAACATCGGAAATTCATGAGAAGATCGGGAAAAAAATACCAAAATCAAAAGAAAAAAAAAAAATCATCACTTTTGGGATTTTTTTGGGGATTTTGTTCCTTAGGTGATTTTGATAACTCCTTTTGGATGGATGTATACCTAGATGTTGGATGTATGTATATATGTATGTATCGGTGGATGAAAGGGTGGATGAGGTGTGTATGTATGTACGTATACATGGATGGATGATGTATGTATGTATGCATCGATGGATGGATAATGTATGTATGAATGCATCGATGGATGGATGGATACATGGATGGATCATGTATATGTGAGGATGGATGGATCGTTGATAGGTCATGTATATATGTATGTATGTATGAATCTATGTTGGATTGTTGGATGGATCTGTTTTATTTTAAATGATATGAACTCATTTTGGATATAATTGCATTGCTTTTTTTTTAGACATAGCATGGTTTGGGCCCCTATAAAATGGAAACTTATTATGTCCAATGGCACGGTATCAACGATCAAACACAACATTTAAGTTCAAAGATTGAAAAGAAAAAAATCCAATTTTCAGCAGGTCAGTCCCCCTCGATCATCCATGTGGTATTGGCGAGGTAATGAGTAGTTGGTAGTTAAGTAATTACATTTTGTGAACCCTGCCAACCCACTTTGATTCATCAAATTATGCTTAAATGTTCTCTCTGTTATGCGTTATGGGGTTGTAGCGGCCATTATAGAAAAATTGACCCATAACAGCCCTTTTGGAGGGGGGGATCTGTAATGATAACAGCAATGGCCATTACAACCACCATTACTGTTATGAAATACCTTGACCACTACTAACTCATTGTCCATACAGGGGACGTCAACAGTGTACAGTCAAATGGCCCCATGGAGATTAAAAAGAAAATTTTAAGTGCGGGATAGAAGAGCGCGATTTTAGAAGATTCATTGTGATTTTATGAGATCTTTTCGTGAGTTTTTGAAGGAGTTTTGGTCAAAATAGAACTAGTCAGGAAAAAGAACCAATTCCCGTTCTCTAGTATTTCTTGAGATTGCTTGCATTGTTTTTTTATAGGGGTTTGGTGCGATTTGGGGTTTCCCATCTATTAGAACAAGCATCATGTTCGTTGGGTGAGATTTGAGGAAGTTATGATATGTTTTTGTGAGGAAAACAATCGTACAACCCTGTTCTTGGGCATTTTCCTGTTGTTTCTAATGCCACCTCTCAAATAGTGGCTTAGATGTGTGTTAAGATAGTTGTTGCACCCGTGTATGTATAATTGTGATTAGCCTCGAGTGGTTCCAAGTTGTTTGGAGTGGTGGGAAGTAGTGTGCTAGTAGAGAGCATGCTTGGGTGGTTTCTAGTCACTTGGAGTGATTTTTAGCAAAATGGAAGGCATATCTTAATACTTCCAAGTTCCTCAGTTATTCCAAGGGGATTTAATGTACTTGGAATAAGTGATAATCCAGGTTGGCAAATTACCGATGTTAGACTTGATGGTAAGAATTATTTGTCATGGTCACAGTCAGCCCATATGTTTATCTGTGGTTGAAAAAATTGGGATACATTGATGAGATTATTCCAGCACTTGAGCGGTCAGATCATTCTTACGTGGATTAGAAAATTGATAATGTCATGATCATGGGATGGTTGTTGCACTCAACAAAGGCTTAATCAATGATACTTGTGGGTACTGTGAAACTACTAAAGAGATGTGGGATTCGATTGCGGTAGCCTCTCCTTAGAAGAAAAATGTAGCTCGAGTTTTTTAGGTAACCCAAGAAATTCCTAACTTTTGTCAAGGGAAGAGATCTTTGGGAGGTTATTATACAGCACTAAAGAGGTTTGTAGCTGGAGTTGAGTCATTGTAGACCAATCCATTCATGGTGTACTCAGGAGCAAGGTATTCAAAATTGGTTACGTCACAGTCGTTAAGTAACGGTAACAGTCATAACCGTTACGCATTACGGGGTAAAACGGCCGTAACAGCCCTATAACGGTCCTGTAACAATTTTTTACCAAAAAAAAAAAAAACCAAAGATCCGGCCGATACGGGGGCCGTAACAGCCGTTACGAACCATATCGTAACGGTAACGGTAACAGTGGCCGTTATGACCTTTGCTAACTGCGCGCAAAACCGCGGAACCTGTCGGCCGGTCGCCGGCCTCTAGCAATCGGTCGCATGGAGCCCGAAACAGCCCAGCGTGCAAGGTCAGTTTCAGCCAAAATTCGGCCGATCCCTGGGCTAATGCGACTGGACGCTGGGGTTGTGCAACCGGTCGACTGGTCGTTTTTTGGGAACTTGGGCCACTTCTTTTGATCCTTCCTTTGGTTCTTCTTCATCCTCGATCGGGGGGCCTCCTCGCTACATCATCAAGTGATACCAACTATGGGCCTTGATTAGCCACTTAAATATGTTCCAACTTCAAAGTCCTTAATTGCTCAATTGGTGTAAGTCAACCAATCAAACGTGGGGTGAGAGCTCAATGTTGATGGAATCCAAAATGGGGTGATTTGCTTAAAAAGATGGCAAATTCAAGCCTTACCCCTGCTAAATAAACAGCTAAATAAGCATTTAATTCTCAAATAAAGATGCATAAAATTCAACATCAAACAGAAACACATTAATTTTTATAAATCGCAAGTCTAACACAGTAATCAACATGTTAACAACTTGAATGAATGTGAATCAATGAAAGGAAAATGAGCGAGAACAAAACCAAAATTCTCAATCACCCAGCATTACATACCTTTCCGAACAAACATGAGGAGAAAGACCCAAATAAATTATTGCATGTTTCCACAACTTCAAATGAACTGAAAAATAAATAAAAGAGCAGAACTTGAATTTGTTTAACTAATTAACATAATTAAAGAAGAATGAACCTGAAAGTGTTAAAAGGCGAACTTGCTTCTGGGGAGAATCAGGGTTGACCTTCACACAATTTGCCGCATGAAATGCTTCCAATCCACCTAACTTTACAACCCGCGGAAATGATAGAGACACAATTTAAAAAAGAAAAAAAGAAATCGTCTCATTGCTAAAAGAAATAGAAACAACAAAGAAAAAAGAATTTTAAATACGCGGACCTACAACCTGACACACTATGCGAAAACTCCATTGCCGAGTCTGACGAGTACAACTCACTGAGTCGACTCGAAATGGGTTCCAGGATTTGTGATAAGAAAGCAAGGAAAAAGAAGAATGGCCCCCCGGAAAAATCTGGACAGACCGCCAGAAAAGATATTTTTTAAAAAAGGAAAATCGCTATTCTTCTGGTGGCCCTCCCCTTCCGAGTCTGACGTATCCCAGGCACCGAGTTGCGTCCAGATAATTCAGTGGGGAGGAAAAAAGAATGGTCAAAGACAGAAAGGGAGGTGTTCGTTTGTGTGTGTATGAGAGAGAGAGAGAGAACAAATAAGTGTTTGACTGTGTATGGGGGGGTGGAGAGAGAACTCATCAGGAAATCAGACCATTTTGGCAGCGGCCGCAGCACCAACGAAATTGGGGATGCGGTGATGAACAGGACGAGGGTTTTGGGCAATGTTCAGCCCTTCCATCAGATCCCACACCCTCTTACGGATGACCCACTTCCATGCTTTCGGATCGTCGTCATTGCTGCTGCTTCCGGCCATCATCTCCTCAGCCATCGATTGCCTGGCCTTGGCGTCCAGCCTCAGCCTCTCCGCCTCAAAAGCGGACTCGTCGAAGGTATCCTTGCCGCTGCTGCTAGTGGTCAGCCTGCACAAGCTTCTCTTCTTCTTCTTATTCGTCAACGAAATGGTAGAGAAAGAAAAGGCAACAGCCGGTGAGCCACCCTTTTGATTCCACGGCTGCTGATAGTATTGAAGAAATACACGCCCACTCCTCCAACGGAGGAGATTTGCATCCATCAACGACGATGGATCGACGGGAAAAAAAACGGTTATGTTACCGCTGCTGTTAAGAACAAGATTCGTTCAGGCGGGACAAAGATGGGAGGTGAGAAGATAGACGTTGTCGCACGCGTCTTATGCAGGCGTGTGAGGAATCGTGGCAAAAATTGGGCCACGATACATTTTTTGTCTTCCTTTTACACCCTCACAACACACACCACCATACATGTGTTGACGAGGGAGATTGTACGTGTAATCCACTTGACGAGTGGACCACCATCATCAAGTTCAAGGTGCGCCCTCAATTAAGGAACGTTTGGATGGTGGTAAGTTTTTTAACGGTAACTTACAAGTGAAAGTTACTTATATTATTCTTGTTTAGATGTCAGCTGAAAGTTATTTACAGGTAATGTTTTCGCTGGATTTTGGACACCGGGTAAGATTTGTTGATCTCCACTACTAAGGAGCGTTTGGCATCTCTACTCAATAAGGGCTTTTTGAATAAGAGTCACTTCAATAAATAAAAAATTGTTCTAACTCTTGTTTTAAATAAGTCCATTTGGTAAAATCTCCAAGAAGAACTCTTATTTAAAATGAGTATTTGGTAAAACTTTTAAATAAGAGCTTTCTTAAGGGTAGTTGATGTCATTTTTAAAGATTACAACAACTTAAATATCAATTGACCATCATGTGGGCCCACCTTCAATGACCATCATCCATCATGTGGATCCCACCTTTGACGTTGAATACCATTTAAATAGAACCTACTTGATGTGCATGTTCTGTCATGTTGGCCACACTTTGATGTGGGCTATCTATCATGTGGGGCCTACCTTTGATGTGAACCTTTCATTATGTGGGCCCACCTTGATGTGGGGCCCCACTTCAATATGAGTCATTCATTATGAGGGGCCCATCTTTGATGTCCACCATCAATCATGTGGGTCCTACCTTTGTTGTGGACGACTATCATGTGGGGCCCACATCAAGTATGTAGTCCATCATATGGGACCCATTTGATGTCCACCATCCATCAAGTAGGTCCCACCTTGGCTATGGAATGTCCATCATGTGGGGTCCAACCTTCAATATGGGTCATTCATCATGTAGGCCCACCTTTAATGTCAACCTTCCATCATGTGGTCCCACATTCAATATCCACCATCCGTCACTTGGATGCTACCGTTGATGTGGACCATCCATCATGTGGGTCCCACCTTTGTTGTGGACCATCTATCATGTGGGGCCCACTTGATGTGGATAGTCTATCATGTGGGACCCACCTTTGATGTCCACCATCCATCATGTAGGTCCCACCCTTTTTATAGACCATCCATCATATGGGGCCCAACCTTCAATATGGGTCATTCATCATGTTGCCCCACATTTAATGTCAATCTTCCATCATATGGTCCTACATTCAATGTCCACCATCCATTATATGGGTCCCACCTTTGCTATGAACCGTCCTTCATGTGGGGCCCACTTGATGTGAATAGTCCATCCATCATGCAGGGCCACATTTTAATGTGGGTCATCCGTCATGTGGGACCCACCTTTGGTGTACACTATCAATCATGTGGGGCCCAACCTTCAATATGGGTTGTTCATCATGTGGGCCTACCTTTGATGTCAACATTCCATCATGTGATCTCGCCTTCAATGTCCCTCATCCATCATGTAGGTCCCACCTTTGATTGTGGGCATCCATCATGTGGGGCCCACCTTTGATGTGACCATGCTTTATGTGGGCCCACCTTGATGTGAAAACCCACCTTCAATATGGGTTGTTCATCATGTGGGTCCACCTTAGAGATATTCTAAAGAAGAAAAGAGAGCAAAATGGGAATTACTTAAAAAGCTTAAGGACAAACTTGTCCAAAAATGAATTAAAAATGTCTACCCACTTAAGCTAAATAAGCTCTTAAAGAAAAAGTGACCTCCATATCACTTATTATTTAAGAGTTTTTTGCTAGTTTCTAAAAAAATAAGCTATAAAATGAAAGCTTTACTAAACGGTCTATTTTCATAATAAGAGCTTTTTTTTTAGAATAAGTAAATAAGCTCTTATTAATAGATTTACCAAACGCCCCCTAAGTGAATTGTTGCCCTCTAATGCTTAGGATGAACGAGATGGATTTAGACAGGAAGTCCGTTGGATCCTACTAGTCATAAGGAAGAAAGCTAAGAGAGTGGTCAGGTCCAACCATTAGCCCTCTGATGCTTTAGTCAGGGCAAAGATTTTGAGTAGGAGACACAGATTGTTTGGAGGAGATTGTGCGTACATCATTCTATAGGAGGGCCCCTATTTATAAGGTAATCGGAGAGGCTGTGGAGAATTATGATCGTGTGTGTTATGCTCGTAATGGTCGGCGTGAGTCCCAGTGACGTTGATCACATCCATAATCGTTGGAAACGTGTCTAGTTTATTCGGGCTCATCCCTAGACTGTCGAGTACCTGTATGGCGGTCGTGGTCTAGATTGGCCTCAAGGTAGAGCTCATTTGGCCAACCTCCCTGATCTAGAAAATATTTTATATTAAAGTCTTTGGTCATAGTTGAGATGTGAAGGCCTGGTAATTCTACAACCGAAGACCAAGCTTATAGCTCGAAGACCGTATTCAGTAGAACAATTGAACTTTGGTTATTTAATGTATCCAAAATAACATTCGCATAACAACCGAACTAACGTAGTTGTAGTCCTCGTTCTCAGCTACTTGGTATCCGATGTCATTGTCTCCCTGACCAAGGGAACCTTTATGACCCGAGGACTTATGCTTGGACTCGTGGGCCTATAGGCTTCCACATGATATTTGGCTAGCTCGAATTTACCCACAACAAGTAAGTTAGTTTTTGTGTTTGTGGAACATGTAAATTATTTATAAGTAAGAAGATATATATTCACGCGAACTAGAGTTTGAAGTCAGGAATCATTCCAAAATGTTATAATCACAGAACCAAACTTAACACCAAATATACTATTTTGTTAAGTTCATCTAAATAAATATTTAGGTCGATTATTAGATTAAATCAATCATCAAATGGGTCATACAAATGGACATATAAATTCAAAATACCTACAATATAAAGCAATAACTCAGTTTAAGCATGGAAAGAAAACTGAAAACTTTAAAAGTAAATCCAACATTAAAAGTACAATAATATTATTTTTAACTATAAAAAATATGTTAGTAAATTTTTTTTTATTTAGGAATCATCTTCTCAAATCATTCATTTCTTTAACTAAGGCTTTACATGATTAAGGAATGTAGAAGTAAAATATAGGCATTCCGCAAGGAATGCGTAAGCCTTATATAACATGTTGGAATCAATGGTTGTCATATTCTCCAACTTATCCTACAGTCTCCTCGCCATTTTAGTTTTGAAGGAAACATGTCCATTGTTTTCCGAATACTTTCAAAATTTTCTATGGTAATCGATGCAAGAAAGGCCTTTTTATTCTTTGATGCCCTAGAAGTAGAGGTTCCCACATTCTATTGCCTACTTCCTCCACTATATTAAGGTTGAAGTTGCATCCCATCGAAATATGTATCATCCACTAGTCCAAACGATGTAAATGATTCAGAGCGATATGAGGATAGTAGGATGTCATCCATGGAATGAAATGGTGGGATAGCTTCTTTTCAAGATTAATTGCAGTTCATGCCGCATTCCCCGTAACAAAATCGTCCCCATATAATATATTAAACTCTTTTGGCAGTAGAAATAACTTATTTCTTATTTGAACACTTCAAGTTTTGCCTATAAAATAAAAGGAGTTCAGAAAAATTATACTCTTCATAAATATTTTTAATGTATTAATTATCAATTCACCTTAATGAATTTATCCCAAACATCTGGCTTGGATCACAAATTTTCTTTCTTCATCTCAATCGAAGCTACTTTTGCTTAATGTAAGTTATGTCAAGTTATATTTATTTTTTAGCGTTCATAATCGATTCATGCAGTTAGCAACATCAACCTATAAAAAAAAATATTTCCACCACCATTTTTGTTTTTTTATTCATATTAAATTCTCTAAAAGTATTTTAAGACTTATTTTTCAATGATGCTTCCTCGACTAGTACGTTTGTCATACATTCATCTACTTGCTTTCGCATGTTGCGACATATCTTAAGATATTACACATTTAAACATTGCACTTTTGTAAACTAAATGAGATATATTAGAAGTAAGTGCACATAGATCCAAAAATATTATATGAAATCGAGCATAATAAAGTAGTGCATTCATATGCTGAGGATTAATCTTTTTGTCAGCATTTACATTCTATTCCAACTTGTAGTATTCCCACATAACTAATGGAAGTTCAAGTCAAAATTTTCTTATTGTTCTTATCTCCTAATAGTCATGAATTCATTTCGTAAGTTGTCTTCCTCCGTCTCTATCTTACTACTCTCAACTGTCCCCCTTATTACCTTCATCTTCACACACCTCACCTCCATCTTTCCTGTCACTGGTATCATTGTTATCCTCGAAATTAGGCTCTTAAATGTGTTTCTCATTTATAATATGATTATGTGGGATACATCATGTAATGATTATATTAATTTATGCATTTAAAGGATAACTCGGAGCTTTCTTCAATATAAAAAATCATGCCTTCAATACTCCAAATATGCGTTCTATGGCATTTCATAACGATGAATGATGAAGATTAAACAACTCCTTCATTCTAGGTTGACAACCTTATTTAAATTCTTTTAAGTGATATTGAACTCTACGAAAATATGCAAAAAAAACTGAGTATGTTCGCAAAACCAACATCCACTAATTTAGTATTTACTTATAAAAAAATGTTAAAAATCACTTAAATTGAATTTTCTTATTAACTAATTAATACGTATCTATACGTTGACTTGAATTAATATATCTCGAGATAATCAATTTGCGTGGTCGCTTGAGAGCATCTGCTAATATCCGTGAATCCGACGTTGATCCCTCCCATCCCACTAGTACGTATAAGAATGTTAAATCAAAAGAGCAAGTTGCCAACATATTTTGGACAATAAATCACTTTTGATTACGCCACTTGGCTTACTCCTTTAAGCTAATCATCGCTAAAATTTATGAGTCATCTATAGTGTTAAATGAGATGAGTCATAACGGCCCATGTATCGTCATGGTAGAACCGTCTGGTCCTCTATGGTGTGTATTTAGTTATTTCCATGTATAGTATATTCAGGATATTTTCTTCTATGTATAGCATGATTATATCCCTTCTATGTATAGCATGATTTTTATAATTGTATACCTCTATATATTTCTCATTTTAAGCTAAATCAATACAATATAGAAAAAAATATTCTTTAATTCTTATCCGGTTATCATGGTATCAGAGCAAGTATGATCGAAAGGCCATCTCTTCCATCCATGTTCGGTCTTCTTCTTCCAGGCATATCTGTCATTCATCGACAGCCATTCATCCACAGATCCACTATTGTCTGCAGTTCGCACGCCACACAGTCCGTAGTCCGGTGCAAAACAGATCTGGCAACCCCAGACTCGAAAGCGCAGATCCGACAGTCTCAAACTTGGCAACCCTTCTCGTTCAACCGCACTTCAGCCATCATCTTCTTTACACCTGACAACCATTGTCATGCAACTAATTCCATCCGCATGTCACTACCACTGGAATCGTCATTCCTTGCATTGACAACAAACCCAAATAAAGAAATCCTTCCCCACTAGCAACACCACCATCCCCTGCCCTCCCCACCCTTGAAGCATCGAAATTCCTGACCCATCCAACTCCCTGACGCAGCCAACCCCATCCAAATCCCTGTGCACCAACCCCTTAATGCATTCATCCCCATCTAAATCCCTTACCCCTTCCAAATTTGACCCCATCTCTGTCTCCATCCTAAACCTTATTGCCCCCATCCAAATCTGACCCTAACCCCATCCATATCTAACCCCATCCAAATCCAACCCTATCTAAATTATTGTTGTCCTTCCAGATACGTACACTCTCAGATTCAGTGACCCCTACTCCGCATCTCTTCACCACTGCCTTTACTAATCAAGTATGGACAAGGAATCCTTTAGGGCAGATGCCCCATAGTGTGGCTTCAATGGTACCAACTACAACTTGTGGTCCATCCATTTTCAAAACTTTCTTAAAGATCGAAGATGTTTTGTCTTGCTTAGGTTAAGCCATAGCTTAACTTGACAGTGTCGTCGTACAACCTTGATTACTTGTTAAATGAACATGAATTTTGTTATGTGTATGGATGATTCTTACAATTAACAAAATGGCTCACACTCAACTAAATCACTAATGTCGAAACATTTCTTCAATTCTCTCCCTTCTCTTGCTTAACCGCCAAGAGACTGCACTTGAAACTGTCTCCTCCTCCTTGCCCCACTATCTCATTGTCTGCAGATCTAATGGTTTCATAGTCTATCAGATCCTTGAAGCCATGTTTAGAAACTATGGATTCCCTGCCAAATCTTGAAAAAAGGAAAATGGTTTTCCTTTAATGTAACAAATTCTTCTTTTTTAAATAGCGAAGAAAGAAGTTTGTTTGAATACATCTAGACGTATTGCAATATGATACGTGGTTACTTTAACAATTGAAATTGAGTTCTTTCCAGTGACTCAAACCAATGTTGTTAACCTAGCCCAATTGCAATAAGCTTTGAGGAATAATAAATACAGGAAGAACTTATCCAAGCTGCATTTCACATGTAGGCTTACATGCCGTATGCTACGGGTCACATACAGCACCGACATGTAGCTTGCATCATTCCTCCCATGTCATTAAAAATAATCATCACCATAGATTGATTTAGTTAAATGTGAGCTATTAAAAGTATTATTTCAGTTGCCCTTATCAATAGAAGTAAATTCCGTCCAGACCTCTGGATGATAATCCGTCTAGGAAGGGCTCTGCGAGGGTCCACTATGATGTCTAAGTTTTATCCACACGGTCCATCCATTTTGCGAAATCATTTTAGCATATGAACAAAAAAAATGAGGCAGATCCAAAGCTCAAGTGGACCATACAGCGGGATTGAATGCCCACTTATATTTGTGTTTTCCTTCATTTGGGTCTATATGACCTTATGAACAGGTTGTATGGCAAATAAACATCACGATGGACCCTAGGGAGATTTCGACAGTGGGTGTCATTATCATTGCTGCTTCCTATGGTGCAGTCCACATTTGTTAAACTTGGTCATCCCATTTTGACCCTCCCATTTTGCTTGTTAAAGTTGGATGACTTAGCATTTATTTTCATTCATCCATTTCATAGTCGAAAATAAAATGATCAGCATCATATAGTCAATATTAATTTGGAGTTTGCTCCACGCATTGTGGGTCCTATTTTTTGAAAGGTCAAGATTCACAAACATTTATGTTGACTGGTTTGGTGAATGAGTCCTTGTTTACCCGGCTTGATATCGTCTCTCTGCATTTACAAAGTTGCTTTACACATACACGCGCACATGTAGCTCATTCTAAATTGTCGCAGGCCTTATTTAAAGGTGGGCCATATTCAAAAATCTTGAATGGATGATTCTCACTATCCAATCGATGTCATCAAATGGATGATCAATGATGCAACTCAACAAGTACATAGATATTTTTCAATTGATCTAATTTGGTATTTGTGCTCCCCCATATTGTTTGGTTTGAAGTTATTGTATATCATATGTACCACCAAAGTGTACTGGTCATTGAAAAGCAAACATCTCATCACTAATGTGTATTGAATTGCTAATTTGAATTAGCCATTAGTGAACTAATCGAGAATTGTCCATACCCAAAAAACATTACTACATTAGATCAAATCAAGCAATATACATCGTCTTGCTATTATAGGTATTTCTTGTAAGAATAGCTTTATTGCAAATGAAAACTAAAAGAAAGATAAAAATTATTTATATTAGATAAATAAATGAAAACTATGAAACAAATGAAAGCTATGGAGCTTATTATAAACAATAAAAGAATAGAAATTGTATACATCAAATGTTATGAAAATTATTGCATACAAGTATAAATATTGCACCCGTCTTGATTATGTTGTAAGTGTCATCAATATTTTGTGGCACATTATAGTGTCATTAGATTCTAAGAAAGGGTATTTCAATAGCTGAAATCTGTTTGAATTTGTTGCCTTAGAAAAACCATATGAAATAGTGCAACTCTATAGAAGGTTAGGAGCTATAGGCAATAGCAGTTTTTGTACACCTATGTCGAAAATAATCTGCATAAAAATTAAATAGAACAACGTGAGTAAGTCTTCATAATTACTATGGCATTTTATTGTTCATATTGAAATACTCTCTCATACATCGCCCACATGAGCAAGCTATAAACAAGTCATGTTAAAGATATTGAATCCTCTTTGTGGCATTCGAGCAAGATCTGTGTTGTTCATTAAGTGGGAATGCCATATACAACCCTTTGGCTAAAAAATTGGATCGGTCCATTTGTAAAGTGGTCAACATGTATCTAATAGAAATGATGGTTAAACTAACTTGATCAGATATCCACATTCAACGTATACATGTGGCCCACCTAGTATGGAACAGAGTGATATTGGGACAGGAAATTTACAGACTTTCAATGCTCACATTTGTGTCAATATCCTCAATATTTTACTCACATACACACAAATGGATGGGTAAAACTATGTTAGCTCTGATGCCTCTAATCAATGGGTTAAATGAAAACAAGTAGAAAAAGAGACTATATATTATTATTAAAATTATGTCCACATGTTAAAAGCATAATCATTGAATATCAATACATAATATCTAGTTGTGTATTTATATCTACTGAAAATATTACCTTTTGTAAATTAATATAACGCCCTGTGTCATCCGGGCTTGTCATCCGGGTCCTTGATGTGTGGGATCAGTCGGGTTTATCGGTTGGGTCAGTAGCTTTAGTCTTCGGATGGATGGGCGCCCAGAGTCCTGACTATATGTGGGGTTTAGCCTTAAATGGTACCGAAACCTTTAGGGTAAAACTCGAGAACAAAACTGTGCGGCCTTTGACCAGAGCGAACAATATCGGCACTGTTGGGGCTGGGCTATTACAGTTCATAAGAAGACGGCACATTCCTCGTCGACGACACATAATACGT
This sequence comes from Liriodendron chinense, assembly GCA_003013855.2. Classification (NCBI taxonomy): domain Eukaryota; kingdom Viridiplantae; phylum Streptophyta; class Magnoliopsida; order Magnoliales; family Magnoliaceae; genus Liriodendron; species Liriodendron chinense. The sequence continues at coordinate 782,577 of ML058398.1, forward strand.
GTACCTAATAGAGGCACTTCTGCTACATTGTCACCACGGACCCTAGAATAGAAATGCGCCAAAAGCAAAATCACGTTTTGTTATACAACACATATAAAAGTGAAAAGGAAAAGGTAAAAAGTTCTAGCAAGTAATGGTTACCAAGTTTTACCTGAATGTTGCCATGGATATTGATTTCTTTCCTCTGTTTAAGATCATGGTATAGAAACCTCGATAATTTTGATAAAGTAGCTTTAATCTACATAAAAAAAAGAGGCTAAGTTTATTATGGATAGAAGTGACAACAAGCAACATGGAAAAATCCATGAGTTTTTAATCTTTAAAATAATCATTTAATTCAAGTAGTAAAATGTAAATGTTTCAAATCTTGAATTTAAAAAAAATGTACAAACTTAACATTGTCAGGAGACTCATTGAGGTAAATATGCTAAGGATTAAAACTAAGGTATATGCTCTGTTGAGAGTGCCTTCATCACAATGACAGTTTAGATCACCAAATAACTAGCCCCATGTGCAAGCGAGTACTAAGACCAAGTGATTCCGTAACCCCAAAGACGCATAGTGGTATATGATACGATATGAGATAAATATTTTACAATATAATAGGACTATTGAAAATAGGAACGTGGGTCTTACCCTTTACAAAAAACAACATCTTTGACAAGGTCGGTCTTGGTAATTGGTTGGACAATGCGATTAAAACATTCGCACAGTACAACACGTACATTCACAAGCTTGTGCGTGGTCATTGCTTCAATATAGGAACATATATTAAGATTATGACCATCTTTTTCATTTGACTTTAAAATAGTCCACGATAGATCCTCTATGCCTGTTGGATTCGATTCTGCAAGAAGCTTTAGAGATGAAAGAATATATGTATCATAATAAGTTTATTAGTAGAAATTAACATTATCATAACTAGAAAAAATAGCACAAGAATGAGTATTATTATGCTAAGAATTAACTACTCTTAAGGAAATTTACAGAGGAAAAAGAACTTCAAAGAGAGATGATAATCTTTCTTAAATAAGTAACTATATAAATATAGAGATAAAGTTTCATGGATTGTAAAATATATTTTTAATCACAAATATGTTAATTTAAACACATGATCTAACTTGAAAATTCAATGATTTTAGTTTTCTTTTTATATAAAGAGATGAGAATGAGCCAACGTGTCACACAAGTATACGAGATATAAGCCACCCATTAGGCAGGCCCAATGTTCAGATGCCTTGACATGCACGGCACACATTTTAGACTTTAGATACCTTGACATGCACCACATATACAATGAATGTGAATCGTATGTCAGTTTTTAACTGCCCATTTCTTTTGCAAATGTTTGCACACCCTCACAAGTGGATGATTAACCTGATTTTGAGCCATGGTATGTACATAGTGGGGCCAACTTAATGAGTAGCTTAATCTTCACATGTGTACCACATTAGCATGCGTGAGCTTCCACTTGCATGGTGAGGAATTTATGTAAGCTGTGTTAACAGATTCTCTAGTATATAGTTGACATCCCAAAATCCACCAAATAAAAGTGCATATCAAGTTATCAAAAAAATCAACAACTATGTGTAGACACCCCACCTTCGGCTACAATGTTGATAGAGAAAGCTGGATGAATGGAGGACGATACCCCCAAATCCCAAGTCCAAACTCAGCCAAACTCACCCTTGTAAGCCCCATTCCATAAGCCCAGTTCAAGCCTGAACCCAGTCAACCCAGTCCTAAAAATCACCCTGAAAAACCCCCCATAAAAAAGGCCAGTCAAAAAATTCCAAAAAAGTCAAACTCACTGAGTCAACCCGCTGAGTTAAACCCGTCGAGTCAACCCGTCGAGTCAAATCACTGAGTCGACCCGCTGAGTCAACTCACTGAGTCGACCCGCTGAGTCAACTCACTGAGTCGACCAGCGAGTCCAACAGCAGCCCCGAGGGAGCGGCCGTACTCGCTGGAAACCGAGGAGCGACCCTATGGGCGGCCCATGGCAGGCCGCCCGGACAAAATTACGAGAGCTGCCACTCTCTGCTGCTATAAATACCCCCCTCCCCTTCTCATTTCAACAATCCATTCAAATCCATTCGAATCCCTTCGAGCTAGAGAGAGCCCGACCGTCTGAGTCACCCTTTTCCACCCTTAGCCCATCTTTCCACCAAGGAGAGCCCGAGTGAGGAGAGTCTAGCCCTGGTCCAGCCCAGCCTGACCACTGGTCCAAGCCTCTCAAGCCATCTAAGTCTTAATCCAGCCACTCGAAGCAAACCCTTGCGACACCTCCGTCCATCCAGCTACTCTTTTTCCAACATCATCTCATTTGCATCTAGCATAAGTGCAACATTTACTTTTCTTCCAATCCCCCTGCTTCACTACTAGCACCTTGATCCGTCAAGTACCCATGCATATGTCTTTATATTAAGCACCTGTCAGTTCGAGCGTATGCTCTGGGCTTGCCCGTTGTTGGAACCTGCCCATCAGAAACTCTTACTGTTCAGACCTGCATTCATGCTTCACCATAAAACACCTTGATCATTCAAGCACACTGCATACGTCTTACATTAAGCACCTGTCAGTTCGAGCGTACGCTCTGGGCTTGCCCGTTGTTGGAACCTGCCCATCAGAAACTCTTACTGTTCAGACCCACATTCATGCATCATGTCATTCATGAGAATATACGAGGATTAAATTAGACTTTCAAGTATTCGATCGATTCTGTGAAGTAAAGACCGTACTTCGGTACGGGCAGTGTGTGGGGTGCTTAACCTCTTCCCACCCTGTAACCGTGATCCCTTACCTTGAATCTCTGACCGCAGATCAACAGGAGTCATTTTAGAGGAAAGGATCTTCAGATCCCCTTCTCTAACGTTTCTACGGGGTCTAGCCGACTGTAGATTCGAAGTAATTGGCTAGTGGCGACTCTGGTCTTATATAAACTCATTAAACATATCCAGCTTAACACGACAACCAAACAAAGCCCTCGAGAACGAGGCAAGCCAGTGGCACAAACGGCGATTTCGCACTCACGCATCCTCATCTCCTTCTTTTCCGAAAGGAAAGGGGAAGGGAGAAGAACGTCGTGTGGGAGCGCGGAAAAATCGGCGAGGGTCCACAGAATGGCGACTCCACTGGGGAGAAGCTAGTCCCACTAGTTGTGATCCGACTTGAAAAACAGAATCCTTCCCGTACTTGAAAGTCACTAATCCTCATACAATCTCATCTACATAGCATTCTACCCAAACCCAAACAAAAAAAATAGAAAATTCCAAAACAAAAAAAAATAGAAAATCCCAAAACCCAAAAAGAGTAGAGTATAGTCCTCACCATTGCGCCACCTCGGGCTCAACGTGTTCGGAGACAGCTTCTCTTCCGCAGCATAATCCGCACTCGGGCTCAGCAAGCCATGTCCGACCACGAAGAAGAAACTCATCACTTCCCTGCTTTTGAAATGACTGAAGCGCAACCTCCAGCGCAACAGCCCATTGATAATACGCCAATCATACAAGAATTGGCACAAGGAGTGAGAGCAATGCAAGAAATGCTCTTGCAATTCATGCAAGCACAGGCCACCGCAGCAGCCAACAATCAAGTTGGCCCAGTTCAGCAATCTCAGCAACCATGCCGGGTCCTCCCGGCCTCCAGTTCAAATCAAGCACAACCATCGGAGTCTGCCCAAGACTACCGACAGCAGCCATCTCAGCCCTTCGCTATGGGGCATCCTTCTCAATATCTTCCTGCGACGACAAGGCCATCTCAGAGCACTTCCGTTGCAGGAACATCTAGTCAGCTTCCAGTCAATCTTGCAAACAACAATCTCAGTAGATCTCAGCATGTCCCCGCTGATGGGATACCTTTTCAATTTCAGCACATCCCCGCCGATGGGATTTCAATTCAATTTCCAGCAATAGGGACAGCACTGGCGAATGCCCACAACGGGGGTCAGTGTCAAGCCCACATCAATCAGTGGACAGTGGCGAATACCCAACAAGGGGGTCACTTCCCAGCATCTCAGCCTCCTGTAAACAGGAGCACTTTTCAATTCCAGCACATCCCCGCCGATGGGATCCCAGTTAATTCTCAGCAATCTTCAATTCAGCAAAATCCAGTTAATTTCCAGCAATCTTCAATTCAACAAAATCCAGTTAATTTCCAGCAATCTTCAATTCAGCAAAATCCAGTTAATTTCCAGCAAGTTCCAGTTCAACCTTCAGTACAGTCTCCAGTTCAGTTACCATCATTTCAAGCTCAAGTTCATCAGAATCCAGTTCAATCATCAAACCAATTTCAGCAACCCGCGGTTGCTTTTCAGCAAGCCCATAGGGTCGAAGACATCGACCACTATGCCGAAGAAGAACATGCCTTACTCCAGGAGGCACCAGTCGCTCGAACAGATCACTCAGGACTGGACGAGTTGCGGGAGCAGTTCCAGATCTTGCAAAATCAGCTTCAGCGACAGCAAGGAATCGACTTACCTTCGACCAAGTTCAGAGACTTGTGTCCTTTCCCAGATGCTCAAGTACCTCAAAACTTTGAGGTTCCAAAGTTCAAAAGATACGACGGCAGCGGTTGTCCCACAACACATCTCAAGGCCTTCTGTGGGGAGCTGAGTGCAATCTTAGGAAATGAAGGGGCCCTCATTCGTTTGTTCCAAAAATCTCTGAAGGGCGATGCCCTCGATTGGTACACTTCATTGGATTGCCACCGCATCAGGACATGGGAACAGCTTTCCCAGGCTTTCGTCGACAGATTCGCATACAATCTCAACATGGCACCCAGAAGAGCCAACCTCGCGGCTCTCAGGCAAAGGAATGATGAAACGCTATCAGCTTATGTGGGACGTTGGCGAGCTATGGCAGCCAGAATGCGGACACCCATCGACGATGAAGAACAAATCTCCATGATTGTTCATTCAACATATCCAGGCATATCCGGGTATCTTATCTCGCATCCATACGCGAACTTCTCGCAGTTAATCCGTGCTGGAGAGCAAGTCGAAGCAGGAATCCGTGCCGGGACGATTTCCCCATGGCCTCATCAAGCCACTCCAGTCAAGAGGAACAGAGTGGAAGGAAGACCTATCGGGCATGGGAATGGAAGCCGCAGTGGTTCTCCTCCCCGCCCAACAGAGGTAAACAACATCAATACCACTGCTCAAGGAAATCAACATGCTCCCCCACAGGGACGTCAACAGTATCAGTAGAATCAAGTTCAGCATCAGCCTCAGCGGTATCAGCCACAACCGAATCCTCAGCCACAACCACCTCGACAACAGCAGCAGTTCAGGGGAAATGGCCAATACTCATACCAGAACAGGCAGAATTACAGGGAGTTAAGGAAGTTCACTCCACTCAGTCAACCACTTAGTCAAATCATGACTACGCTGGTACAAAAGCAGTTACTCACCCTGATGACACCTAGGCCTCCGCCTCATCCTCTGCCTCCAAACTACCGAGAAAATGAGTACTGTGCCTACCATCAAGGACGTGGCCACACCACTGATCGATGCTATACTTTGAAAAATGCCATACAAGACCTGATTGATGACCGCAAGATTGTCATCTCGGTCCCTGGAACTTCTCCAACAGCTTCCACCAACATCCTTCAGAATCCTCTGCCTCAGCATCCAACGGACCCCAGTTCGTCTCGTGGCCCTGCAGTCAATAGTATAGAAGAAGGGGACCATCTCGATCGCTTCTTCTCCCCCATCCAATCCATTCATGCCTACACCTATGGGCCGACAAATCCTCCTCCAGTCTCACAAGGGGCAAGTCCCTTTCTTCCTTAAATCTCCGAGCCAGTAGTGCTCGAAGGAGCACCTCCATATGATATACCAGTTGTTCAAGGGGCACCTTACAACCATTCAAGCTGGGAACCAGTCGTCCTGGAAGGAGCTCAGTCATACATCGAGCCCACATACGAACCTGTCATCTTGCAAGGGGCAACTCCAGAACAATCCAATCCGCAATGGAAGGATTACACTCATCAGCAGCAAGAGCCCGTTGTCTTGGAAGGAGCTCTTCCAGTCAAGCCTGTCATATTGCAAGGGGCAAGTCCCGGAGGCGTATCAATCACGCTACGACAGCTTGGACGAACAGAGAAACCTCCTGCCATATCAAGAGGACCAGTATTCATTCCATGGGAGCCTCCCGCCCCAGGAACAGTCAAGCCAGGACCACGACCTTATGTGGTCTACGAAGACAAGCCTCGATACTACCCCTTCAGCACAGGCAACAATGTAGTCCTCAAGGCAAAAGCTTCATACGAGGAAGATCTGGTATCCACCCCAGCACCATCACAAGAACCAGTGGTCCTAGAAGGCAAGGGTGAGGAAAACTACAAAGAGGTTCCATGGCACTATCCAGAATGCGCAGAAGTGGGGAACATGAATCCCAATGGGCGTTGCATCCGAAGAGATAATCAAAACAGAGGAGATCCCAAAGGCGTCCTCTCAGGCCTCGGCAGCAAAAATAAAGCCGCATACGATGTGGCGACTCAGCTCAAGTCAATCCCTGCACAAATCTCAGTATGGGAGCTACTCTGCACATCTCGCATACACCGAGAAATGTTTGCCAAAACCTTGAACGATGCTCACGTCTCCTCTGATACGGCACCAGAAATGATAGCTTTGATGATTGGACAACTCCTGGCTCCGCGTGCCATCACCTTCACAGATAATGAGTTGCCACCAGAAGGACGAGATCATGGGCGATCCCTCAACATAGCCTTACGATACAAAGACCTCTGCGTCCCATTGGTCCTTATCGATAATGGCTTAAGCTTAAATGTCTGCCCACTCAAGACCGCGGAACGTCTGGGAATCAGTCCTTCTTCATTCCGACCCAGCACCATATGTGTCAGAGCATTCGACAACACCCGCCGATCAGTGGAAGGGGAAGTCGACATAGAGGTACAGATAGGTCCGGAAGTCTCCACCATCACATTCCAAGTCCTGGATATATCAGCCTCTTTCAACATGTTGCTCGGACGACCGTGGCTGCACAAGGTTGGAGCTGTGCCATCAACCCTGCATCAACAAGTGAAGTATATCTGTGGAAATCAAGTGATCTCTATCCATGCAGAGAAGGAGCTCATCATTCCCTCCAATGCTGCTGCCACTGAACCAGACATTCCGGTCATTGATATCCAGCACTCTGAAGAGGACATCCCGTTTCACAGTTTCGAATTCGAGACCGTGAACTCTATCGCTAATCCAGAACCGATAAGGATGGACCGTGTCTTTTCGCCGGCAGAACGTCTGAGCCTCAAATACCGAATGAAGAACCACTTCAAGTCCAGAAAGGTACCGCTGATATATAACCAACGCAAATGGGGACTCGGATATAGGTCAACATTCATGGACAAAAGGAGGAAGAAATTTCGGTGCTCACCCATCCAGTTCGTCAAGCTAAGAGAACCTTGCAAAGATCCAGGAGGGAATCAACCGACTGCACTACATAAAGGCCTCCCGATGAGCATAGTTTGGGCCACGTGGCCCCCCATTCGATGGGATCAGATTCTCGAACCATCTAAGCCTCCAGAAGAAGAAGAAAAGGATGAAGACGAAGAAGGAGGTCAAATGCAGCAGCTTCAGGACCAGGTTACTCTGACACCTGCTCCCAACCAGGGGCACAACTTGCCCACTTCTCTCAACCAGGGGCACAACTTGCCCACTCCTCTCAACCAGGGGCACAACTTGCCCACTTCAATCAGCAAGGGGCACAACTTGCCCATCTCAGCACCAATTAGCAAGGGGCACGACTTGCCCATCTCTGCAAAGTCAACATCATCAATCATCAGCCAGGGGCATCTCTTGCCCATCTCAACTTCAATCAGCAAGGGGCACGACTTGCCCATCTCAGCACCAATTAGCAAGGGGCACGACTTGCCCATCTCTGCAAAGTCAACTTCATCAATCATCAGCCAAGGGCAGAAGCAGCCCATCCATTGGACCAAGAAAGGGAAGTGGCCAGCCCTGGATTGGTCTGATGTTCAGGTTCCAAACTTGTGTCTCACTGTGGAACCAGACGAACTGCAATGCGAGGTAAGTGACCCGGGAGGGACTGAGTGCGACTCAGATCCCGAACCCGACCAGCGAGAAGTCATGGTCATTGGACCAGACCATGATTCTTCGCCCAAAGCATCAACCCCCACCTCTCCAGGGGAGGAAGTGTGGGGTCCTGAATGGTCATCTGTTCCCCTAACTTTTGAATCAGCCAAAGAGCCATCTGAGGGCTCTGGCTTCCAAAAAAAATGCCTGTTTAAGCAGCGACCGGAACTTTGGAACAAGTTGGGATCAATCATGGTCTGCAATGCCCGCTTGTTCAAAGTCCCATGAATTTCGAAAATTCAAAAAAATCAAAAACTTTCAAAAACCAAAAACGTCTATCATTTCAATTTCAGAAAAATCTCAAAAACCAAAAAATATTTCTTTTCCTGCATTCAATAGTGTGCCAAGTTCGTCTAAAGAGTCGCATGAGTTTGAAGTCGAATCATATGATTTCGACATCGAATTAGACTTCGAGCTCATGGGTCTGGATGAAGCTCGGGATGAGGAAGATGATGATCCTGCTCCCGAACTTGAGGATCTCCTCAAAAAGTTCGAATCTAAAGCCAATGTTGTAGCCGATGATTTCGAGATAGTAAACTTGGGGACACCTGAGATCCCTAGGGAAGTACGCATTGGAAAATCGTTGCCACCTGAGATGAAACAGAAAATGATAGAGTTCCTAGCTCCAAGATTGTCCAACTTCGCGTTCTCATATGAAGACATGCCGGGGCTCGATGAAGAGCTCGTTGTACACCATCTGCCAACCAAGGCAGATATGAAGCCAGTGAAGCAAAAACTTCGAAGAATGAAGCCAGAATGGGCTCTGAAAGTTCGAGATGAAGTCATTAAGCAATACAACGCGGGATTCTTGGTAGTTTCCAACTACCCTGAATGGCTCGCCAACATCGTGCCAGTACCAAAGAAGGACGGCAAGGTTCGAATGTGCATCGACTTCCGAGATCTCAACAAAGCCAGTCCAAAAGATGACTTCCCTTTGCCACATATCGACACTCTGGTCAACAACACTGCTGGATACAAGATCTTCTCATTCATGGACGGGTTCTCAGGTTACAATCAGATCAAGATGGCCGTCGAAGATCGTGAGAAGACATCGTTCATCACTCCCTGGGGAACCTTCTGTTACAGGGTAATGCCGTTCGGTCTGAAGAACGCAGGAGCAACATATCAGCGAGCAATGACAGCATTATTCCACGACATGATAAACAAGGAGCTCGAAGTATATGTGGACGACATGATCGTCAAATCTCGCACAATTGAAGGACACTTTGAAGATCTGAAGAAGTTATTCAACAGATTAGAAAAGTACAAGCTCCGCCTCAACCCTCAGAAATGTGTCTTCGGTGCAATGGGAGGTAAGCTCCTCGGCTTTATGGTGAGCAAGGATGGCATCAGGGTCGACGAGACCAAAACCAGAGCAATCATCGAGATGCCCCCTCCTAGAACAGAGAAAGAAATTCGTGGCTTCCTTGGCAGAATTCAATACATCAGTCGCTTCATCGCACAGCTCACACCTATCTGTGAGCCCATATTCAAGCTTCTTCGGAAGAACGTCCCAAAAGAATGGAATGATGATTGCCAAGTCGCCTTCGATCGCATCAAGAGATATCTCATGAATCCTCCAGTCCTAGTGCCGCCCGCTCCCGGACGACCACTATTGTTATACATCTCGGTAGCAGCAGAAGCCATCGGCTGTGTCCTCGGCCAACACGACGAGACCGGGAAGAAGGAACAAGCAATATACTATTTGAGTCGAAAGTTCACCGACTACGAGACCAGGTATTCCCCGATCGAGAAGACTTGCCTCGCCCTAGTCTGGGCAACTCAGCGACTCCGTCAATACATGATTGCATTCCCTATTCTCCTCCTCGCTCACATGGATCCGCTCAAGTACCTGTTCGAGAAGCCGGCACTCACTGAAAGGATAGCTAAATGGCAGCTACTCTTGTCTGAGTTTGACATCACCTATGTCACTCAAAAGGCAATCAAGGGACAGGCCCTCGCCGATCATCTTGCGGCTCACTCTCTCCTAGATTATCAACCGCTCAAGACGTTCTTTCCTGATGAAGATCTCTTGCTCATTGAAGAGGATGAAAAGAAGAAGAAAGATGAATGGACATTATTCTTCGACGGCGTAGCAAATTCCAAAGGGAATGGTATTGGAGCAATCCTCTACTCTCCAGATGATGTCCCTATTCCTATCTCGAGGCGCATCGCATTCGAGTGCACCAACAACATGGTAGAGTACGAAGCATGCATCGCTGGCTTAAGGGAAGCCATAATCTTGGGCGTCAAGAAGCTACAAGTGTTTGGAGACTCACAGCTTATCATCAATCAGACCAATGGCGAATGGAAGACCAAGGATGAGAAGTTGATACCATATCATGTGTATCTGGACAACCTGATCGAAGAATTCAAAGAAATCACATTCTCATACATGCCCAGAGCCAAGAACCAGTTTGCAGATGCTCTCGCCACACTCGCATCAATGCTCGAGATCCCAAAAGGAGCTTCAGAATGGGAACTCACGGTCGAAATTCAAGAAGAGCCTGCTTTTTGCCTACAAATAGAAGAAGCCGAAGCCGTCCCTGACAAACCCTGGTATGCCGACATCAAGCAATACCTCGAAACCCAGGAGTATCCAGAGTCAGCAACAGCAACAGATCGCCGAACCATCCAGCGTTTGGCTGGTCAGTTCACCATCAGTGGCGAAGTTCTTTACAAGCGATCCTATAATCACATCCTCCTTCGATGCGTCGATGAAACAGAAGCTGCAAAGATCATGAAAGAAATACACGAAGGAATCTGTGGCCCTCACATGAATGGGCACATGATGGCAAAGAAGATTCTACGACTCAGCTACTATTGGCTCACCATGGAGACAGACTGTTGCCAGCACGTCAAAAAATGCTTCAAGTGTCAGGAGCATGCAAATCAAATCCATGCCCCATCATCAGAGTTATACAACCTAACCACCCCCTGGCCCTTCTCCATGTGGGGACTCGACATCATCGGTAAGATCAGTCCCAAAGCATCAAATGGTCACGAGTACATACTTGTGGCAGTCGACTACTTCACCAAGTGGGTAGAGGCAGCCTCCTACACCACGATTGTAGCATCTCAAGTGATCAAATTCATGAAGAACAACATCATATGCCGGTACGGAATCCCCAATGCTATCATCACAGATAATGGAACCCCGTTCGTCAACAAGAAGATGGATGACTTCCTCAGCAAGTTCAAGATCCAACGTCATCGATCAAGCCCCTACCGTCCGCAGATGAACGGTGGGGTAGAAGCCGCAAACAAGACAATCGTCAGGATACTTGAGAAGATGGTCGTGACCTATCGAGATTGGTCAGATATGCTCCCATATGCACTTTGGGCCTATCGAACGTCTGTACGGTCTGCTACGGGCGTTACTCCTTTCGAGCTTACTTACGGAATGGAAGCAGTCCTACCAGTCGAGGTGGAAATACCATCATTACGGGTATTACTAGAAAGCGGAATTGAAGAAGGAGAATGGCAACGGGCCAGATTCGATCAGTTGCAGCTAGCAGATGAAAAACGCATGCGTGCACTAAGTCATTCACAGTGCTATCAGAAAAGGATCGCTCGGGCTTACAACAAGAGAGTCCGAAAAAGGAGCTTCAAGGTAGGCGATATGGTCATGAAGAAGATTCTACCGTCGCACCTTCCAGATCCCAGAGGAAAGTTCAAACCCTCGTGGGACGGGCCGCTGATCATCAGAGAAGTACTTCCCGGAGGCGCCCTCCGAATCGCCAGCATGAGAGGGGTGGATCTTCCTGAGCCAACCAACGCCGACAACGTGAAGATCTTTCACGGGTAAGTTATTCTGACCTTATCAAAGGTTACTTTAATAGAGCTGAAGTCAAGGGGTCAAAGCTAAGATCTCTGAGAAATCATTCCCGTCCACCAACAAGTGTTTCAAAAAAAAAAGGACTAAAAAAAAAAGAAAAGACAAAAAAAGAAAAGAAAAAAGAATACAAAAAAAAGAGAAAAAAAAAGAGAAAGAAAAAGGGAAGCCAAAGAAAGGCACTCAAGAAAAAATCAATCCAAGAAACACAGTCATCCATCCATTCATCTCAGAGGGGTCTTTAGCAAAGACCGACAGCTCTATTATCGTAACTCAGGATAAGGGCTGAAAGACTGCCATCGGCCGGCAACGACGGATTCTCGACCTCTAGCCGCCGCAGTTATCCAGAGATCCAGAAAGAAAAGAAAAGAAAAAAAAGAAAAAAAAAAAAGAAAAGAAAATGTGTGCCTAAACAAAGAGGGCGGAGTGAAAACCCGAAAGGGCGCTCCGAGTAAAAACAGTGGGCATACAGCGGACTTGGTGAAAACCTGAAAGGGCGCCAAGGGTAAAAACAGCATAGCTGCCAAGGGGCAGGCAAGATCAAACACCCGGGACGTGGTGAAAACCCGAAAGGGCGCCACGGGAAAAAATGACGGGAAAAAGCCGGCTGTGGTGAAAACTCGAAAGAGCGCTGCAGGTAAAAATGGCTCAAATGAAAAAAAGAAAAAAAAATAAAAGTGCAGGTACCAAGAAATCAGACAGTCCAGATCGGTTCAAGCAGTGAAAGTGCAAGAACAAGAGGAAGTACAGTCAGGAGCAAAGAACTCTACAAACTCTGACAATCTCAGGAAGCAAGAGTTTCCATGGCCTACATCTCTAGGGAACCAAAGGAACACACAAGTCAAATCTCGAGACATCGGTCAAATCATTGACCGAGCCCCAGTTCTGATTCCTATATCCCGACACAAAGTCCAGAAACACTCACAAGACAACTAATGGCACAATAGATTTTCAAACAGTTTTCTCTTTTCAATTAAATGCATTATATTTCTCTTACACATATCATCTTTTTCAAAAAATACAAAAAATGCATCATCATCAATCATATATGCAAAAAAGAATGTGCAGGTGGCCAACACAATCAATCTCTACCCTCCTCCTCGGCCACATCAGGTGAGTCCTCTGACTTATAAAAAGATAGTCTCGCTCTCAACCTGCTCACCTCCATACGCAGGTAATGCACCTTATCGCGTTCAAGGGTACGGATCGCTATCTCCTCATCAGACAACCTCCGATCGGCAGCCAATCTCCTCGACATCATCTCACAATGATACCGAAGTGCAGAGATCTCAGACAGCAAATGACCATGAGTGGCCAAAAGGAAGCCAGGATCGATAAACGGGCGCTCCTCAAAAGGTTCATATGAACCAGATGAAGAGCCAGCATCTCCAAAGATATCCTGCTCATCCTCATCAGCAGTCTGGTGCCAACAAGGGATACGTCGATACAAAGACTGCTCAGCAACCCAGTACTGATATGGGCCGGTCGCCATCGGAAAAGTCCGTAGCTCAAATCCCAACAAATCAGCTGTCAAATAACTCGCCCAAGAACAATCAATCGGAGTCCTAAAGTCAGAGGACCTAGATGGAAGCACTCGACGCCCGATACCCGTGAAAGCGAAATGAGGAACATCCTGCTCATACCCAAACTGCCGCAGAAACCGGATGGGGTGATAAGAAAAGTAGGATCGAAAGCCTACCAACATCAGAGGATGGCGGTGTGCATCACAAAGCACTGGAGGAAGTGAAAGCCAAGATGACTCCCAACGAACGTTCCAGTCACGAAGTTCAGCGAACATCCTGCGATACAAGGGCTCGCTCATCCTGGCTGTATGAGGAAGGAACTCCATGATATAACGCATGATGTCAGAGCTAGGAATGCCAGGAAGAGGTACATGAACGGTCAGAGAAAGACGCTCCCATAGCCAGACCTAATCACAAAAAGCAAAAGAAGTTCAGCTAGAGCAAAACAATTCCTAGCAAAGCAAGAAGAAAAAAGGTGCAGAAAAGATACCTGAAGGAAAGCACAACAGTCGCGAAGGACACGAGTGCGGCCCAGGGCGCAGTCGGTCAGCCCATCGAATAGCTCGGCCAAGATGAGAGAAATGATCCCCTGCCGACGGACAGCTCGGCTCATCACCTCAAAAAGCAAAGGAGTCTGGGACCTGCGCCATCCCGAGAACAGCACCTCAGCAATCAAGCAAAACATCAGTGCGTTCCGAGCAAAGGTAGAACCGGCCATACTCTGAGGACCCGAAAAAAGATCATACAGCAGGTCCAAAGAGAACACTACAGCATCCTGGCCACCAGCTGCAGGCCGAACAAGATAAGGGATCCCAAACCAGTTCTGCGGTGTAGTAGTCTTCGGCGATGTCTTCGGCGATGTCTTCGGCGAGAAGTACTGAGTATAATCCAAGGGTAAGCCTGTCAAGCGTGCAAGCTCCTCCAAAGAAGGCCCCATCTCCATATCGTTGAACGCAAACAAGTTCAACGAAGGGACCCAGTCAATCGAGGCAGCTCCGAGCATCCTCCAGTCAATGTCAACTCTAGCCATATGAATCAGACTGCCAAAGCCATAGGACTCCAAATCTCGAATCTCATAAACTGACAAGCTGTCAAGCCAAGCAAGCAGTCGTGGCGAGCAAGAAGAACGAGGAAGCAGCTGACAAGTCCTCACCGGTATCCCCTCCAGCACAAAAGGCCCAGAAATCGAGGACAACTCATCGAGGATCGGAAGGTCAACAGGCGAAGGAGAAGGAAAAGCTGGAACCTCTGCAGACTCGGCAGCCCCTGACCTGCCCTCAGTAACGGCTATGTCTGATATAGTCGCATCACTGTCTGAAACTGTCATAATCTCAGCCGCATGAGAAGACTCGCCCACCTCGTGAACAGAGTGCGCAAAGGGCCGATGACCAAAAGAAGGACAATGCTCCCAACCAAAAAAAGCCATCAGTGAAGATCACACCGCACATCGTGGCATCCTGACCAACCTGACCGTCAAAGAATACATCTGAACCATCCAAAGGGGTCCCGGCAACCCCGATCAAAGAATCAACGGTCAGATCTGGACCTGCGGCCCCCTCCAACAGAAAATCATGAATCCAGTCATCATCCTGGCCGATCAAAGGGATCATCGAGGCATCCACACCGTCCATCATCAAGGGGACATCATCAATGATCACATCAAGACCACCCAAACAAGTGTGCCGCACATCTCGGCCCTCATCCAGAGCATCCAAACCGTCAAAGGTACCATCTGAGCCATCCATACCATCCAGACATGAGATCAGCCCATCTATGTCCCTCATAGTCCCATCATCACCGTCCATCACGTCATCCATGGGACCCACACTCAAGGGATGCATAGCCTCACCTATGTCCCATCCCATCATCCCATCTATACCATCCATTCCTCCCATAATGAAGGTCCCATTCAAATCTGAAAATCCAGCCATCCCACCATTAATGGACCCATTCAAAGCTCCACCAACCACCAAGCTTAAGTCTTCATCAATGCCCCCTCTTAATGCCCCATCTACCCCATCCATTAAAAGCATCTCCCCATTATCAAAGCTCAGTTGAAGATCTGAAGTGTGGGACCCACCTTGGACAGCCCCCACAGCCCATAAATCCCCACTATCCATGGCCCAAGAAAGCACAAGGCAAGATGAGGACAAGATGATGATGAAAGAGGAGACAAAGAGAAGATTCATTGTTGGAATCGAACCTGAACGTACACAGCAGGTGGGGACAGCAGCAACAGGGACCAGAGAATGTCCGAGCACGAGCCAGCCCAGGCCGCTCAAGAGACGAGCTCTGGGCGGCCTGCCCTGGGCCGCCCGTACGGACACAGATTCCCTCTCTCCGCGGGATTGGCTCCAGGGTTCTTGGTAGGTGAGTCTGACAGTCCACGTCAGCAGATGGCGCTCCGTAGGCCGCCCAAGGCTCCGGTCCACTCCAAATTTCAACTGAAGATGATCAAGATCAGATAAAAGGTGCCCCACTGGCCCAATCACGAAGCAATGTGACCGGAATAGGGCTGATCAAGCCAAAGAGAAGGAAAGGTGATCAAGTGGGGGCCACAAGCAATCCAAGCCATTCAAAGACTAGATCATCATGATCTAAACCATTGAAGAGCCTATATGAGCCGTCAAACAACAAGATCAAAGGTCTGATCATCACAAGAAGGGCCAGAATCCAAGATCTAATCATCAAGTGGGCCCACAAAGCCAAATCAAGCGATCAGAGACGTTCAAGCCATCATCCACACCATGAGAGCATTCCTAGCCTCACAAATCATCAAAAGAGGTGCCCCAAAGTAAAGCTAAGGTCTCAAGTGGGCCCACAGGACCAAATCCATCAATCTGAACCATTCAAGGGCCAAATCATCTAGATTCAAACCATTGGAAAGCTTACACAAGTCATGGAGTGGCAAGATCAAAAGTCCAATCATCAAAAGAAGGGCTAAAATCCAAGATCCAATCATCAAGTGGGCCCCGCAGGGCCTAAACAAGCAATCTAAACCGTTCAAGTCATTGTCCATGCAGTTGAGAAATCACAAATCATGAAGGAATGAGTCAAGAGTCAAAGCATACAGACATCACCAAGGAATTTGGGAGAAATTAAAGCCTGTATATTCATCCAAAAGAGCTTGATACAAAAGGAGACAAAAACAAAAATACAAGGCCATATAAAGCAGAGCCAGCTACAAGTCACCAACATAATCATCATTGCCCCTCCTCGCGTCCCGCTCCCGACGATAAAGATCCATCAAAGGAGCAGTCACTGAACCTCCAGCATACCTGCGACGGCCACCTGGAACATAAAGCGAAGGAAGCAAAGGCCCCTGGCCAAATAGCAGATACCACTCGTCATAATCACGATCCGGGATCGTGAAACGGAAGCCAGGCTGGCCCACCAGAGCCTCAACTCTCTCATCAGCTGGCATCCGAGCAGCTGGAGGAGGTGCAGAACAGGGGACCCGAGCCACCCCAGTGACTTGCCGAAGCAATCTCTCTCCCAAGTACCATTGGAAGGACTCAGTGTCAGAAAGCATAATGCGGAGACATGAAGCATCGTATGCCTCCACGCGCTGGGGTGTGTAGTAAAGAGGGAAACTAGCGTACGGCATCCGGGCAAACTGCAGCAGAAGAGGTTACCACGATCAGTTACAAGTACAGCACAAGGACAAAGACAAGCAAGATACTTACGTCCTCACCGGTCAGCCCGTCTATATCAGCACGCCAATTGTCCCCGGGAACTCGGGAGTTCCGCTGACGATTCTGTTGATGCCAGTACATATGGCGATACTGAGAGGGTTCAATGTCGTCTCGCATCCTCGGCGCAAGATGCGGAAAATGGTCATAAAAGCAGGTCTGGATGAAAGTACATCTAATGATCAGAGAGAGAAAGGAGGCAAATGGCTCCAAGGAGGATGAAAGAAGAGGTACCTCAACGACAGGCCAAAAGCCTGTGAAGGACCGGCTATGCCGACAGGTCTTGTCCAGACCTTGAAAGAGACGGGTCAGGATGGCCCCATTCCAGTTATAGGGGTGATGAAGGTCCTCGACTAAACGAAGAAATTTAGGATCAACTCTCTCATTCGCATGGCAAAAAAGAAAGGATCCAAAAGCATAAGTGATCATGGCCCGCGCCTTGTAGAGGGCATCTCGCTCGGTGGTAGGGACGACGGAAGCAAAATTGTTGTAAAACCATCGCATCTTCACTTGATGGCCTTGGAATTCACCCTCAGGAGGGACGTCACCGACAAGCCGCAGCCAATCAGTGGAAGAGAGGGGAGCTAAAGAGCTAACTTGAGGAACAATTGCCCCATGAAACGGGAAACCTATCTGCATGTAAATGTCCAAAGGGGTTATTCCCCACTCCCCACAAGGGAGCTGGAAGGTGTGGGTCTCATCCCGCCACCTCTCACAAAGGGCCGCAAGCATCATACGGTTGGCATCGTTATTATGGAAGCGTAGGGTGAGGAGGCCAGCAAAAGGAGTACCATCTAGTACTCGCTCAAGCAAGGGCTGTGGCTCTTTCATCCAATTGTCCCAGCGATCCCTGGTACCTCGACCCTTGATAGCAGGAAGAGGTTGATGCTCCATAGCTAGGGAACACATGTGGTCCCCTCGGCGGACAATGAAAGCAGGATCATCCTCGTCAACCACTTGGTGGCCCCTGGTACCATCCGCCATGGAATCCTACAAGCTTGGCAAGGTAAGTCCCTATCCTTTACCCATTAAAATCCAAATTCTCATCCAAGAAACCCATGGGATTGGACTCACATTCAAATGCAAAATCTAAAGTCCAACTCCATGTGTCACTTAGGATATGTGTTGGGCCCATTGGAAAAAGTAAGGCCCACCTTAAAGAAGGTGGCATGGCATGCCTTAGGTAAGAAAAGTCTATCATCCAAGGACACATTTTGGACAACAAATGCACTCAAGTGCCATGAGATCAACTAAGGATGAGAGGCCTACTTCACATGAGAAGTTCCTCTTCAAAGTCCACATGTGGCCAAGGATGGACTCACTTTTATGCCAAGGTTATGATTCTCACTTAGGATGTCTCCATCTTTTTACACATATGCATGGACAAGTGGGGAATAGAAAGGAAACGGGCCCCCAAGAGCAACCCAAATGCCTCATCTCAATGGATTGGAGAGAGCACATAGCCCACTTTGGAGAGTATGAGAACCCATTCATGGGTTAACCATGGGCAACCTTATGTGCCTCATCTTGATGAAAGTTTCGACCATGAGAATACAACAAGGAGGTCTACCCACAAACATATGAATCAAAGAAGCTAAGGGTAGAAAGTTGATGCACATAGCCCACATGAAGAATCAAAGTTGAAAATGCCCATGAAAAGGCAAGTTTGGGCAACTTATGTGCACCAACTTGTTCACCAAAAAGGGAGACCATTTGAGCACAAAAGAGCATGGCTTGATGAATCACCCAACCATCATGAAAATGGATAAGAATGGTACGCATAGCCCACTTGAAGATCAAAATCCAAAATGTCCCAAGGCATGGGACAAAAATGGGTAACTTATGGGTATCATTCTTTCCCACAAATGGAAAGAAAAATCACTCATACTTGAGAATGATGGTGGATGACCCACCAAGTCCCCATAGAAAAGTTCAAGGAGCTATGGTTGTATGGATAGCTCACTTGAGGATCATCCATTTGAGGTTGATAACATTAAAGGGAAACTCTTGAGAATCACATTCCTACCACAAAGAAAACCAATTGAACTTAGTGAGATTGTGGGAACAACTCACTCATGGGACTTGTAGATGGCCAAGTAGCTCAAGTCCTCCATCCATCAAAGAAAAAGCATGAAAAGAAAAAAATCTACATGGACAAAGTGTAGTGGTGCACACATGGTCCAAAGAAATCCAAGCTCCAATGAAGGCCCAAAAGCCCATACACATAAAAAAAAACTCCAAGGAGCCCACCACACTTTGTGCAAAGATGTACATCATAATCAAAGAAATGATGGAAGAATTGGGCCACTTGTCCATAAAGGCCCAACTAGGAAAACTAGCCCACTTGAGATCCAAAATGAAGAATGGGCTAGTCATCTTGGTCCATACATATATGAAAAAAGATGGGGTCACCTAAAATGAGCCCCATGAGCCCAAAACTTGAGATGGGCCCTACCATGCCCATGGGCCCAAATCTTGAAAAGAAGATGGAAAAGAAAGGAGAGTTCCAAGGGAAATGACAAGAGAAAGAAAGCAAGAGGGAGCCCAAAATGAAGCATTGGGCCCATCAAATACACCAAGGGCCATGACTTCACTTTGAGCCCATTTGATACACATGAGAAGAGGCCCAACTCCCATGAAAAAGATAGAGTATTTTGCCATGCACACTTGATGACATGGCAAAATTACTCTTTACATGCACATGGAGGGAGTGTGAAAAAGAAAAAAATGATGAAGGGGAGAGCTTGCAATGTCCTTCTCCATGCACCACCTTTGGAAGAGACTTGAGATCTAGAAAAAGGTCAAGAATACTTGGGCCCACCTTCACACCTCTTTGGATAGCTACATGAAAAAGAAAAAGGACCATGATAAGAGACAATGAAGATGGAAAAGGATAAGAAAGAGAAAGGAAGTGGTCCATACCTTTACCACACACCAAAGAAGGACCACCTTGCTGTCCCAAGACTTCTCTAAGGCCCACCACTTGAGAGAAGCAAAAGGCCACCAAAGAAGAGAGAGAAAACTTGAAAAAGAGAGAGTATGAGAGAAAGAAGAGAGAGATTGCACGTTTGAGGGGGCAAGGGTGCCCCATGTTGTATAGAAAAGGGGAGGGCACCCTTTTACCCAGCCCCCTGAAGAGACCAGGAGGCACAGACCGGTCGGGCGGCCCATGGGAGGCCGTCCTAGCCTCCACCTAAGTGAGGTGACTTCTCACCTCCTCTCCTTGGGAAGAACTCCTCCTTGGGAAGGGTGGTTGCAAGTGAATCTTGTACCTCCATGTAAGATTGAAGTGATGGAAGAGAATGGTGAGAAAAAGGAAGAAATCTCACCAAAATCTCATCTCATGAGAAATGGGTGAAAAATTGGGATGATGATGTGGAAAAGTTCCATGGAATTTTTAAGAAAAGAAAGAAAAAGATTGACTTGGTCAAACAATGATCTCAACCATCCAAAAGCTATGACCTGATGATCCGAACCATTCCAAAGAGAATTCCCGTAGTCTCCAACCTGGATTGCTGCTCTTTTGTACATAGTGTTAGGGTCCGAAGACCTTAAACTACGTCGGGATCAAGATCCCGAGGGATTTTTAATAAAAATGGGTATCGATCTCGACCATCAAAATCAGAATCGATGACCCAGAATATTTTTCAAAAAAGAAAACAAAAAAAATGTCTTTCCTCTTTTAAAGTTTTGGGTCCGAAGACCTTAAACTACGTCGGGATCAAGATCCCGAGGGATTTTTAATAAAAATGGGTATCGATCTCGACCATCAAAATCAGAATCGATGACCCAGAATATTTTTCAAAAAAGAAAACAAAAAAAATGTCTTTCCTCTTTTAAAGTCTGGGTCCGAAGACCTTAAACTACGTCGGGATCAAGATCCCGAGGAATTTTTAATAAAAATGGGTATCGATCTCGACCATCAAAATCAGAATCGATGACCCAGAATGTTTTTCAAAAAAGAAAACAAAAAAAATGTCTTTCCTCTTTTAAAGTTTTGGGTCCGAAGACCTTAAACTACGTCGGGATCAAGATCCCGAGGGATTTTTAATAAAAATGGGTATCGATCTCGACCATCAAAATCAGAATCGATGACCCAGAATATTTTTCAAAAAAGAAAACAAAAAAAATGTCTTTCCTCTTTTAAAGTTTTGGGTCCGAAGACCTTAAACTACGTCGGGATCAACGTCCCGAGAGATTTTTAATAAAAACCAACATCGATCCCAGCCTTTCAGGCCAAGATCTGATGATCTGGATCATTTCGAAAAAACAAAAAATGTGTTTGCCCCCCCTTTTACTAAGTCTGGGTCCGAAGACCTTAAACTACGTCGGGATCAATATCCCGAGAGATTTTCAATAAAAGCCGGCGTCGGTCTTGTTTGCTCACATCAAGATCAATGACTCCGGACATTTTCAAAAATCATAAAAATATATTACCAGCCCCGCTTTTAAAGTTTTGGTCCGAAGACCTTAAACTACGTCGGGATCGACATCCCGAGAGATTTTCAATAAAAACCGGCATCAGTCTGGATTGTCCATCCGCTGACACCGAAAATTTTTCCAAAAATAAAAAAATAATGTTTGCCCCTCTTTTGTACAGTTTCATGGTCCGAAGACCTTAAACTACACTGGGATTAATTTCTCGGGGGACCTTTCTCGCTTTCAACCAAAAACCGGCATCGGCCTCGACCGTTGGGATCATGGTTCGATAACCCGGATCATTTCAAAAATACCAAAAATATTTTAAAGCTTTCCATAAAAACCAGTATCAATCTTGATCACCCGAGTTGAAATCTGGAACCTTTTCAAAAAAAAAAAAAAAAAAATATAGATACAATATAAAACAAAAAAAATTTTCACCACTAGTTTCAAACGCACCAATTTATCCCCAGTGGTCCGAAGACCTAAAAACTACACTGGGATTAACTTCTCGGGGGCTTTCTTTCCTAACCTGTTCCAGACATGGCTGACACTTGATCGTACGGGTGTCTGGAATCTCTTAAACAGGTAAGGGCTGTGGCGGGCAGAACTCCGCAATCCTGTTCGTGTTGAACGCACCGTGATAGACAACCTTGATTTGGGAGTTGCTGTTGAAGCTGACGGATGTTCCCTGTTCCTAGAACTCATGAAGGGGATTAAGGCTGTTGGGAGGTGGAGCTCACCCTCACGGAATTGTGAGCAACGTAAGACCCCAAACTGGAGTGACTAAGGGAAATGTGAGGATGTGGCTCATTTTGTGGCCGAAGGAGTCCGTCGGACGATACGTGGTCTATGTGCATTGCACATGAGGAACAGGCAACTTTGTGGGTGTGTTGACTGAAAACCCTCAAAATCCCCTCATCCGAAGATGTAAAACTACGGCACTTAACTGTGTGAGACCCGTCTTGCTCGCTGACGTAAAATCGATCGGGTGCCTTACCAGCAGTAGAAGCTGGAAGTGGATGGAAATTCCACATCTTTTCCCTGCATTTCAGAAAAATCACAAAATACAAAAACATTGCAAAATCACCTCTTCAAAAATCACAAAAATATTTCCCTTGCTTTCAATCAGAATATTGCCAAAATCACAAAAAATATTTCCATCGCTTTCAAATCAAAATATTTTCAAAAACCACAAATATATTTCCATTGCTTTCAATCAAAATATTGTCAAAAATCACAAAAATATTTCTCTTGCTTTCAAAGAAAATATCCTCAAAAATACAAAAATATTTACTGTGTTTTCAATAAACCAATCTCTACCCTCTCAGGTAAAGATTCGGACCACATATTTACAAAAATCACAAAAATTAGCATCCCCAGCACTACAATTCAGGAGTCTTGAACTCCGCTCACTTCACAGTATGGGATGACGGATCCAATCGCCCGCAAATTGGAATCTTGACCAAAACGGGCAACCAAATACCATCTCAATCACATGTATGCCCAGAAGAACATCTTGAAGTCGAATGATATCCTCGTACATTCTCATTAGCAAAGAAACAGCATCTTGGGACGATGGACCTGATCGACCACGGGTCGGGATCTTGACCAACCCGCTGTCCAAACCTCCGTATCAAAAAGAAAAATCCCCAAGGGACTACAACCTTGCAAGCAATAAGCTCAAAATTCTCTGCACCCACAGCAAAAGCAAAATCATCAAACGAAAAGAGAATGAACCAAGCCATGCATTCATCATGCATCTCCATGCATCAGCATCCATCGCATCAATCATCATGTTTACCTGCTTTCAAAATAAAAGTCGGTTAGCTAAAGACCCCACAGGCATCCCTAGTGGAGGCACATGCAAACCAGATTTTCATTTTAAAAAGACAAAAAATATTTCTATTCGCAAATAAAAACCCCATGGAGTATCACTCCCCAGAGTGGGTATCTTTTCAAAACCCAAAAATATTTTCTCAGTAGAGCGTTCTGCCTCCAACACACCAGGAGATCTTCCATATCTCTGGGTAGGAGCCGACGCAAAAATCAAATAAGATCTGATGTCTCGCGGTTTCCCCGGAGGTCATCGGATCCAATGCACTCAAAGTACGGTCGAACTGAACTCCAGTGTCAGTGCGGTCGTACCCCATGCCAAGATACAAAAGATGAAAGCCAAAAGGCTCGGTCACAGAAACCATTTGAACAGGTGGGAACGATGAATTGTAACCCAAGTATCAAAATCAGCAGATTGGGTGGAAAGAGTTCACCCGCACATACCTAGGCGTGGATGCCTGAAGTACCTTGACTGAGTCCAAGTCGGCGTAGTAGAATCCCGTAAGACTATCTGACGCAGGGCGTCTAACCACTTTGACAGTCAAGCGAAACAAGTACTCCTGGAGTGATCTGGGAAAACATCAAACATCACACAATCAGTCTCAGGGTCAGCATCCTCGTAAGACTAACGGACGCAGAGGCGCTGCTGTACCTTTCCGATGTTAGTACCGATCGGGAATGGAAGGGTTGCGATTGGGTACCCAGGTTGCAGCAAACTGCAGGGACAATCGCAACGTTTTCTCCAAACTCTCGCGGTATGTGCGAGTTATCAATTTCCAGACAATCAACTGACTCAGATACAAAGGATAACAAAGATTTCAGACCACAATCAAGGAAAGAATGAATTGCAAACCAAGCATCAAAACCAGCAGATCGGGTGGAAAAGCCCACCCGCACATACCTAGGCGTGGATGCCTGAAGTACCTTGACTGAGTCCAAGTCGGCGTAATAGAATCCCGTAAGACTATCGGACGCAGGGCGTCTAACCACTTTGACAGTCAAGCGAAACAAGTACTCCTGGAGTGATCTAGGAAAACATCAAACATACAATCAATCACAGGGTCAGTAACCTCGTAAGACTGTCGACGCAGAGGCTTTGCTGTACCTTTCCGATGTTAGTACCGGTCGGGAATGGAAGGGTTGCGATTGGGTACCCAGGTTGAAGCAAACTGCAGGGACAATCGCAACGTTTTCTCCAAACTCTCGCGGTATGTGCGAGTGATCTGTTTCCAAACGATCAACTGACACAAATGCAAAGGCAAGTAAAGATTTCAGAACATGATCCATGAATGACCGGGTCAGAAGTGGGGTGTCCACTCGCTTTGGCATTCGGTTGCACGTAACCTCTGCCAAAGAGGGGCATCTGTAGACACCCCACCTTCGGCTACAATGTTGATAGAGAAAGCTGGATGAATGGAGGACCATACCCCCAAATCTCAAGTCCAAACTCAGCCAAACTCACCCTTGTAAGCCCCATTCCATAGCCCAGTTCAAGCCTGAACCCAGTCAACCCAGTCCTAAACACCACCCAGAAAAACCCCCCATAAAAAAGACCAGTAAAAAAATCCCAAAAAAGTCAAACTCACTGAGTCAACTCGCTGAGTTAACCCGCTGAGTCAACCCGTCGAGTCAACCTGTCGAGTCAAAACACCGAGTCAACCCGTCGAGTCAACCCGTCGAGTCAAACCACCGAGTCGACCCGCTGAGTCAACTCACTGAGTCGACCAGCGAGTCCAACAGCAGCCCCGAGGGAGCGGCCGTACTCGCTGGAAACCGAGGAGCGGCCGTACGGGCGGCCCATGGCAGGCCGCCCGGACAAAATTACGAGAGCTGCCACTCTCTGCTGCTATAAATACCCCCCTCCCCTTCTCATTTCAACAATCCATTCAAATCCATTCGAATCCCTTCGAGCCAGAGAGAGCCCGACCGTCTGAGTCACCCTTTTCCACCCTTAGCCCATCTTTCCACCAAGGAGAGCCCGAGTGAGGAGAGTCTAGCCCTGGTCCAGCCCAGCCTGACCACTGGTCCAAGCCTCTCAAGCCATCTAAGTCTTAATCCAGCCACTCGAAGCAAACCCTTGCGACACCTCCGTCCATCCAGCTACTCTTTTTCCAGCATCATCTCATTTGCATCTAGCATAAGTGCAACATTTACTTTTCTTCCAATCCCCCTGCTTCACTACTAGCACCTTGATCCGTCAAGTACACATGCATATGTCTTTATATTAAGCACCTGTCAGTTCGAGCGTATGCTCTGGGCTTGCCCGTTGTTGGAACCTGCCCATCAGAAACTCTTACTGTTCAGACCTGCATTCATGCTTCACCATAAAACACCTTGATCATTCAAGCACACTGCATACGTCTTACATTAAGCACCTGTCAGTTCGAGCGTACGCTCTGGGCTTGCCCGTTGTTGGAACCTGCCCATCAGAAACTCTTACTGTTCAGACCCGCATTCATGCATCATGTCATTCATGAGAATATACGAGGATTAAATTAGACTTTCAAGTATTCGATCGATTCTGTGAAGTAAAGACCGTACTTCGGTACGGGCAGTGTGTGGGGTGCTTAACCTCTTCCCACCCTGTAACCGTGATCCCTTACCTTGAATCTCTGACCGCAGATCAACAGGAGTCATTTTAGAGGAAAGGATCTTCAGATCCCCTTCTCTAACGTTTCTACGGGGTCTAGCCGACTGTAGATTCGAAGTAATTGGCTAGTGGCGACTCTGGTCTTATATAAACTCATTTAAACATATCCAGCTTAACACGACAACCAAACAAAGCCCTCGAGAACGAGGCAAGCCAGTGGCACAAACGGCGATTTCGCACTCACGCATCCTCATCTCCTTCTTTTCCGAAAGGAAAGGGGAAGGGAGAAGAACGTCGTGTGGGAGCGCGGAAAAATCGGCGAGGGTCCACAGGTTGTTAACGTCAAATTTTGTAATAGGATCCTCCGGTCGTTCACCTTCTTTCCAACAGAGCCTTCCTCCGCCGAACCTGTAAGAAGACAGAAAGCAACTAAGGGTGGCTGGTGTCCAGCCGTTAGCCCTCCGATGCTTAAGTCAGGCAAAGCAAGAAGAATAATAACCAGGCGAAACGAGGCTAGAGATTGAATATTGTGTACCTGTATCTTAATGGAGTCATCTCTTTATATAGATCTGAGGTGATCTATTTTGTTACGCAAGATATCGAGATCCCGCCGATTTCGTGGAATAAGATCCTTATCCTTAGATAGAGGAGTGATTTAATTCAATGACTAATTCGATAGTTACATTCCTTGATAGCAATCCCTTGAGATCCGGAACCATTGAAGAAGATAAGCCCAAAATCGGCCTATACGGGCTGCTGGAACTATCATACGAAGACCGTCCAATCCAAAGGCAAAGATTCACGACTATTCAGATGTCGGGAGTTACTCATATCAGGAAGGCTCTCATACAGAATGCGCGACTCCTTTCGTCGAGCACGAGGCGAGCTGCTCGCATTCAAGCGATGCGACCCCTTCTCTCGAGCACGAGCTGAGCTGCTCGCATTCAGGCGATACGACCCCTTCTCTCGAGCACGAGCCGAGCTGCTCGCATTCAAACGATGCGACCCCTTCACTCGAGCACGAGCCGAGCTGCTCGCATTCAGGCGATGCGACCCCTTCACTCGAGCACGAGCCGAGCTGCTCGCATTCAGGCGATGCGACCCCTTCTCAAGTAATTTTGCCTATAACGGATGCCCCCCAAACCCTTGGTATTGAGGGACTATGCCAAGGGTTTTGTTTATATGTGCAGCTAGTTACTGGAAAGAATCGCGCATGATTCTCTTAACGTGCTTCCGTATTTATGATGGGCAGCTTTTACGCAGCTTTTTCTGCCGCCAGAAATGAGGCATCGGACGCCACGTGTCTCCGCTTTTAATGCTAGTGCCCGTTCGTCTAGCGTGCCGGATGAGAAGCTGCCGCGTGTACACCAAATCAAAACGGGATGATTGCATATAAATATCGGACTTAGCAGAATTTTCTCCATTTTCGATTTCTATCTGCTGCGGAGCTTTTTTTCTTTCTTCCTTCTTTGTTTTTGGAGTAAAAAACCTCTTTGCAGAGGTATTCTTTCTTCTTACTTACTTCTTCCATCTACTTTTTCTTTGTAATGGCGGAGGTCTCTGACGAAGAGATTGTCCCTCTGGGAGACGAAACCCCGGATTCTTCTGAATCCAACAACGCCAGAGTACCGGCTAGGAGATATTCCGCCTCCGGTTACTCCTCCATCTTGACGGAGGAAAGACTCTCTAACCTTAGAGAGACGTATCGGGTCCCGGACTCTGTTTCGTTTAGATTACCGGGGAGAGGGGAGACAGCCGATGCACCACCACCAGGGTGTGTGGCTTTCTATGAATACTTTTTCAAAGTGGGTGTACGCCTTCCCCTCCACCCTTTCATACAAAACTTCCTCCGTCTCTATAAGATTGCTCCGGGCCAATTGATAGTTAATGGCTGGCGGGTGCTTCTGAGCGTTTTTATCCTCTGGAAGCAGGCGGGTAATGATGAGTTAACCGCTGAGGAGTTTTTAAGGTTGTTCCAATTGAAGAAGGCGCCAGCTAGCGAGGGTTGGTACTACCTATGCTTCTGGCACCGGAATAACTTTATCCTGGGGAACCCTTCTTCCAACTGCCCGGGATGGAGAAAAAGATGGTTTTATGTTTCCGGCAATTGGGAGTCCGAAATGGGCTCCAACCCTAAAGGTCACAACGTTAATCGCCATTTTGGCGAAGGTGGGTTTTGTTTTCGCCATTTGTCTGGAAGGAACAGAGCCTTTGCCCTACGATGATTAATATTCCTTCCTTTTCTTTTCTTTTCTTTTTTTTGTAGGGATCCCAACTGGTGTGAAGCCAAATCTGCGAGGAAGACTCAACGAGAAGCTCGTTAGAGTCTACAAGCTCTTTGCGGCTGCACGCCACGTAAACGCTGTTCTAGAGCCTCGTTGTCTCTGTGCGGCGGGTCTAATTTCTCCAGAAGAAATGACAAACGTCGGAGACAAGAGAGGAGCGCTGGGAGTGCTCCCTCGCTTAAAAGGTGCTGCCTTGAAAAGGAAGAAGAAGACTGCGGCCGGTCCTTCATCTGCGCCTATCCCGACGGACGGACCTGGTCGCGGACCACAGCCGCGTGCTGCTGAAAAAGGGGGTGCCGCCCCGACTTCTCGTGCGACTACGACTCCTCCGGCTGTTGTGACTCCACCGCCGGGTGCTCGCGGCCAGCCAGTGATCGAAGTCGCTGACAATTCGCCGAAAGGCGATCGGAGGGAGGGAGGCCTCCCTCCAAATGAGATAACATGCGAGCCTACTGGTGCTCGCGAGTCTGCGACACCTTCCTTGGGTGCCGTGGGTGCTCGCGAGACGGGCTCAAGCGAGATGGTAGTGGCCCAACCTTCCGGGTCGGGGGTCTTTGTTATCCCCCCACACTTGCATCCGGTATGCAAGTTTATGTTTGATAACATCCCCCCCAACGCCTTCGGGGGTTTGCCTGAGTCAAGCCCAGAAGCTCTCTCCATTGATATCGGGGTGAGGTTGGTTCAGGTAACCACCTTTTTCCTTTTTACCAATCTCTCCGTGATTTAATAGGATGACTAGCAATCTAATCCTTCTTTCTTTATTTATATCAGAGCCTGGATATCACGCTCCGTGTTAGGCGGGATGTCGAAGCAGCTCGCCGCAGCGTGGAGGATGCGGAGAAGAAAAAGAAGACAATGGAAGCCTAGGTCCAAGGGCGGGACCGCTTGGTGAAGGCTTTGGAAGTTCAGATCGCCAAGCTGGATGAAGAGAAGAAGATTCTCCTCGTCAAAATCCAATCCCTGACTGAGCGTTTTCAGTTAGTGAACCTCCAACTCGCAAAGCTTCAAGAGCTTCATACTAAGAGTGAGAAGGAGAAGGAAATCTTCCGCCAGGACAAGATCCAGCTTGAAGGACAGTTCAAGGACGCTCGGACCAAGCTTGAGGAGGCCCAGCAGCGGCTTAAACAGCTAAAGGATGACTCCATCCACTGGGAAGAGGAGCGGGTGGCTCTCGTTCAGATGGTATCTGACGAGGGTCCTCGCGCCGTCCAGGAGTTTCGTACTTCTCAACTTTATGATGAAGAGCGATATGAAGCATATATCACTGGTCGCGATTTTGCAGTCAGGGTTATGCAGCAGATCGCTCCGACTTTTAATGTTGAGGAGTTCGACAGGATGGCTTTCGAGGTCGCAGCTAGAGAACGAGCTGCCGCTGAGAATGAAGTCACTGGAGCTACTGATGTTGCTCCTGCGCCCGAGGCTGGTCCTGAGGCTGAGAGTCGCGAGCCTGCCCAAGAGGGGGATGACTAGCCTTGATTTTGTTGCCTTCCTTTGTCTTCATCGTGTATTTTTTATTTTTATTATACTCTTGAGAAGAAATTTATATGTAACGACCGTGTAATGACTCAACCTTTTGGTCTGTTATAATGAATATTTATTTCTTCAATGTCGTGTACTTTTCCTGATTTTTACTTTTGCCTTATGTCGATCACATGTTGACTCATCAGGGGATGCGTCCCCTTACTTCGAGCGCGAGCCGGGCTGCTTGTATTTAGGAGGTGCGACCCCTTAATTCTAGCACGAGCTGCGCTGCTCGCATTTAGGAGGTGCGACCCCTTAATTCGAGCATGAGCTGCGCTGCTCGCATTTAGGAGGTGCGACCCCTTAATTCGAACACGAGCTGCGCTGCTCGCATTTAGGAGGTGCGACCCCTTAATTCGAGCACGAGCATCTAACTCATGAAAAAGTGAATTAGACTCAATCCGAAGGTCGTGTGACCGTGTCCGCGTTGAGATAGACTGATCTATCGATTGAGATTTTGGTTCCACCAAGGGCAGAAGATTGGTCAAGAGAGCACGTATGCTCTCTTCGGGGCTATTTTTAATCCATAGAATGGAGAAGCAACCAACTAGTAATAATTTCAATCCTACCAAGGGTAGGCAATTGGCCAAGAGGATGTGTATATTCTCTTCGGAGCTATTCGAGTCCAAGTAAATGGGGTAGCGACCAAAAGATGGTTTTAACCCTACCAAAGGTAGGCGATTGGCCAAGAGAATGTATGTATTCTCTTCGGGGCTTTTGAGTCCAAGTAAATGGAATAGCGACCAAAAGATGGTTTTAACCCTACCAAAGGTAGGCGATTGGCCAAGAGAATGTATGTATTCTCTTCGGGGCTTTTGAGTCCAAGTAAATGGAATAGCGACCAAAAGATCCTTAATTCATTTGAACATCGTTTAAGAGTCACATCGCATCAAGGGAAGTATTGCAACAAGTGTTCCACATGCCAAGGGTGACGCACGGGTTTGCCCTGCATGTCTTCAAGATAATAGGTACCGGGTCGCACAATCTTAATAACCCGATACGGGCCTTCCCAATTTGGATCCAGCGAACGAGCGGAAATTTCGAGTTTTTGCCTTAGGACCAAATCTCCGAGCTGGAATGATCTGGGCCGAACCTTAGCATCTCGATAACGAGCAATACGTTGTTGATACGCGGCCGCTCGTACTTGGGAAGTATTTCTTCGTTCTTCCAAGAGATCGAGATGAAGTCGGAGGTTTTCCTGATTACCCGCGGGGTCATACTGCTCGGTCCGATATGAGGGCACTTGAATTTCTACTGGTACTACTGCATCGACACCAAATGCTAAAGAGAAAGGGGTCTCACCCGTTGATGTACGAGTTGTAGTCCTATATGCCCATAATACCTCTGGTAGAAGCTCTGGCCATACACCTTTGCATTCGCCAAGCTTGGTCTTTAAATGATGCTTGATGATTTTATTCACTGCCTCAACCTGCCCGTTCGCCTGAGGATGATATGGAGAAGTGCGGAGGTTACGTATCTTCCATTTTTCACAAAATTCATCAAAGGCTGCGTTGTCGAACTGTGAGGTTTTCCTGATTACCCGCGGGGTCATACTGCTCGGTCCGATATGAGACGATGTGCGATGACATTGGGGTCGATGCCTGGCATATCCTTATGAGACCAAGCGAATACGTCCTGGTATTCGGTGAGAAAACGGACTAAATCTTCACGATGGACACTGGTTAAAGAGGATCCAATGTATACGACCCTGGACAGGTCGTCTTTGGTTAAGTGAATCGCCACTGTTTCTTCCCCAGGAGTTCCTGATTGGAGAACGTTCTCTCTCGAATCCAGCGAGGTGTTGGTGGAAAAGTTGGATGAATCTTGTGCTATCTCCATAACGGGTGTCGCTTGAGCTTTCTTTCGATCTTGTAGGGCTATCTGGTAGCAAGACCGAGCCTCCTTTTGATTTCCTCACACAACCCCAACACCATTTGGGGTAGGGAACTTGACGCATAAATAGGATGGGTGTAAGGCTGCCCCAACCTTATTAAGCGATGGCCGTCCCAAAATGGCGTTATATGCTGATTTACGATCCACCACGAGGAAGTTCACGAAGACGGTAGTCTTTGCTGGACTTTCTCCAAAAGTAACTGGGAGATCAATGCTTCCTTCAGGTGTTACTACCTCACCTCCAAAGCCGACGAGAGGAGTCGAAACTGGTTTCAGTAGGCTTCTGGCAAGTGCCATTTTGTTGAAAGCCTCCAGATACAAAATATCCGCTGAACTACCTGTATCCACCATGATTCGATGAGTCAGATAATTCGATACCTTTAATACGACTACGATGGAGTCTTCGTGAGGGAAGTGAACTCCTGCTGCATCTTCGAGAGAGAAGGAAATTGGAAGATGGCTGGCTTTTGACACACTGGATGCCTGTTCCAGCCAATAAATATGCTGGGGTTCTTTAGACGCCTTCCGAGTGTACGCTTTCCTTGAAGCTTGAGAGTCGCCCCCGCAAGCTGGTCCTCCGACGATGGTACGAAATTTCTTCAGTAGGCTCAGCGTCCTCTTGGTCAGTTTGATGATGAGGCCGTTCCTTTTGGCGAGATGAGGCCTTCGCCCTTTCAGGTGATCGATTTTAACGAGCGACATAATCCTGGAGATGGCCTTTTCGAATAAGGGCTTCAATATGATCTCGTAGAGAAATGCAGTCTTGGGTTCTATGCCCATGATCTTTGTGGAAGTAACAGAACTTGCTCTTATCTCTCTTCTCGGGATTGGATTTGATCTTTGCAGGCCACTTTACATATGGCTTGTGTTTGATCTCCATTAAAACCTTTTCATGAGACCGATTGAGAGGAGTGTAGTTATGATATTTATCAGAATAAGGTTTCTTGGGAGAACGATCGTGCTGATCACGACGATATTTTTTATCTGCAGAAGAGGTTCCCTCTGGCTTGCGTTTCTTACCCTGGGCTCCATGGCGTGTCAATGCGACTTCTTCTGCATTGATATATTTCTGAGCTTTGGTTTGGAATTCTGCCATAGTTTTTGGCGGGCTCTTATCTAAGGCAAACCTGAATTTCTCGCTCGTTATTCCGGCTATGAGGGCTGTGAGACCTTTTTCTTCAGTATAGCCTTCAGTTTGAACGGCTTCGGCTGTGAACCGTACTGTGAACTCCTTTATTGTCTCCCCATGCTGCTGCTTCAGATCCATCATATGGGAGGCTGGCTTCTTAATGCGAATGCTTCCCATGAATTGAGAAAGGAATATCTCCGATAATTGTGAAAAGGAGCTAATGGAACGAGGCTTTAGTCCCCGGAACCATGTACGAGCAGCATCCTTTAAAGTTAAGGAAAAAGCCCTACACATGATTTCTGAGCCATGTCCCTCCAACTCCATAAGAGACCTATATGTTTCCAGGTGTTCAAGAGGGTCGCCAATACCTGTGTACGGGGTGATAACAGGCGTTCGATACTCTCTAGGTAATGGTGCCCCCATAACCTCGCTGGTAAAGGGGGACTCGGATTGATGTATCGCCGCCATGACGGCAGATGGTCGATTAGCCTGATATCGCTGTTCCATGACGTCAAAACGATCATGGATTCTTTTGAGATCTCCTTCCCATGGTAAGGTATAGCCTGATGTTTCGGCGGTGGAGCCCTGAGGTTGAGGTTGTCGAGACGAACTAGAATGTATAGAATGTGGAGACGGCACAGGGTGATGGTTGCCGAGTGGTGTTTGATTTGATGGAGGAGGATGTGGTGGGACCTGTGGTTCGTCCACAGAATGTCTGAAAATCGCCGGTATGGGTTGCGGTGGTAACCCTTCGGAGGGTTGTCCCTGTGGTTCGGGGAAATGCTGATCAAGTCGATTTGACAGGGCCTGAACTCCGGCATTCAGAATTAGAAGAGTATTTCCGAGGAAATGCAGGACGTCGTCTTGATTTCCAGGATTTCCAGAGGCCTCCAATAATGGGTTTGCTGATAGCATATTTGGGGCTCCTTGAGGGATATTCGACGAAGTGGGTGGAAGGATAGGTACGGATTTCGTCTCATCGGGCGGAGGTGGTGCCTGCCTTGAAGTCGAAGGATGAACAGCCTTTTTAGGAGGCATCGCAGGAGGATTTTGATCGGTGGTTAGAACGATTGATTTTGACGATCAAGTCGTTCCCACAGACGGCGCCAAACTGTTAACGTCAAATTTTGTAACAGGATCCTCCGGTTGTTCACCTTCTTTCCAACAGAGCCTTCCTCCGCCGAACCTGTAAGAAGACAGAAAGCAACTAAGGGTGGCTGGTGTCCAGCCGTTAGCCCTCCGATGCTTAAGTCAGGCAAAGTAAGAAGAATAATAACCAGGCGAAACGAGGCTAGAGATTGAATATTGTGTACATGTATCTTAATGGACTCATCTCTTTATATAGATCTGAGGTGATCTATTTTGTTACGCAAGATATCGAGATCCCGCCGATTTCATGGAATAAGATCCTTATCCTTAGATAGAGGAGTGATTTAATTCAATGACTCATTCGATAGTTACATTCCTTGATAGCAATCCCTTGAGATCCGGAACCATTGAAGAAGATAAGCCCAAAATCGGCCTATACGGGCTGCTGGAACTATCATACGAAGACCGTCCAATCCAAAGGCAAAGATTCACGACTATTCAGATGTCAGGAGTTACTCATATCAGGAAGGCTCTCATACAGAATGTGCAACTCCTTTCGTCGAGCACGAGGCGAGCTGCTCGCATTCAAGCGATGCGACCCCTTCTCTCGAGCACGAGCCGAGCTGCTCGCATTCAGGTGATGCGACCCCTTCTCTCGAGCACGAGCCGAGCTGCTCGCATTCAAACGATGCGACCCCTTCACTCGAGCACGAGCCGAGCTGCTCGCATTCAGGCGATGCGACCCCTTCTCAAGTAATTTTGCCTATAACAATGGTCTTTCCACATTAAAAGGTAGTTTGGTAATAATAACCTCAACTTGGAAGGATTCAGGAATATCTATCCTTAAGCCTTTTATTTTATTTACTATCAACTGCAACTTTAATATTTCAGGTGGCAGTGGTTAATTATCTACCATGGTGAATTAGAAGTACCTGACTTTGTAGGAATTTCCTCATTCCTTCTTCTTTAGCCTTGTACTTGAATTCCAGTGTGTTTCAGGTATCTATCGTCGTGTCTGTATACAAGTCTTACAGACAGTCGTTGAAGATGTAGATACAACACATTAGTTCATCTTTAGCTTTGTTTGTTCCAGACTACGACTTGTTTGGCGGTGTCATAGCTTCATGTAGTGGCTTCAGGTTAGGATCTTAGATGTAGTAGAGCCTTAGCGCTGCCAGAAGAAACTTCAAGTCTGAAGTTGGTGTCGTCGAACCGGTTTAGACAAATCTTGATTCATCAGCTTGATTGATACAACACTTTCGGTATCCAACAAATAACTCTTTAAGATTGTTAGAAATATACCAAATAAAATAATTTGGATACCGAAAAAAATAAAAAAAATATTTAATACAAATAAGGCTGAAGCACGTATTTGATACGTTGTCCTTAAAGAGTTATTTGCCTCCTCTTATCTAAGATCGCTGACGGGCTATATGGAAAATCTCTTCTAGGATACGACAAGCCTACTAGGTTCTGCGTGCAGCAATCATGAAGAAACCCTTGTAGGAACTCGTTTAACATAGTCAATCTGGCAGATTCTCGATTACAGTCCTAACCTTGCTTGAAAAAATAGAAAAGAGTTGTCCACTAAATTTATAAACTCACTGAGTCAAAATTCTGATTTAACTCACTGAGTTGGATGCCAAGGTAACTCAGTGAGTCTTAGGCTGATTTGACTCACTGAGTCTTGGGCTGATTTGACTCACTTAGTCGGATGCCAAGGTAACTCACTGAGTCTTAGGCTGATTTGACTCACTGAGTCTTGAGCTGATTTGACTCACTGAGTCAGATGCCGAACCATTTAAGAGATATGGAAAGAAGATGACACATGTTTTTTTATTGTTGTTAAAATGATCCCAGCAAGCCTTGCTTATATAGGCACTTGTAGCTAGAAATTATGGCTCAGGTTATAAATAATATGACCATTTTCTAGCCGTTGGAAACTAACTGTTTCTGACCGTTAGAAACTAGTCGTTTCTGACCGTTATTAGAAACTAGTCGTTAGTGACCGGTTCTGACTGTTACATGCAACCAATTGTTGCAATAATCATAACCATTGCATGCTAGCTATTTTGCATGGTTATGATTGTTGCAAGACTGTTTCATACACAACGGTCATCTATGTAATAGTTAAAAACGTCATCCTTATAAAAGGCTCTCAATCACATTCGGTAGTCTCTTTCTACCTTCACACCGCGATTCACATAGTCTGTGCAAAGTGCAAAGTGCGCCAACTAGCGCCACTACAGCCACACTGCCCCATGACCATGACCACAACCATGTCCTCGCCCTCGCCCTCCGTAATGGAGCACGCGGGCCTCCATTCTCACTTAGTTTTATCTAAGTTGTAAGGTACACAAACCCCACTAATAAAGTCTTTTCTTTTTATTTTTCTTTCCAAGCAATGTAGGATTAAAAATATTTTTCTTTTCAAATTATTTTGAAAAAACTTTTATTATTATTGCTATTATTTTTTTATTAAAAACCAAAAAACACAACAACCTAAAATCTGTGGCTGGCTAGAACCCATAGAATTTACGAGTCGGGGAATTACAAAATTTTTTTATTCAATTGACTCATGTGGTTGATCTGCAATTGTAGATTTTGAGTAAGGGTCTCGGTAACAGAAGATGAAAGAATTAGGCGCCCTCTTCTCCCCACATGGCATGCGGTCTTTACTCTGTGAGATTTTATAGCTTTTAGGAAGATTTAACATAATTTCGTTATTATATATCTAGCCATTTTTCACATAGTCCACGAGGGATTGAGAAGGCGAAAATATGAAGATATTAGCCATACTTTATAGAGTCAAATGACTCCAGGTAAGTGAATGCAATGAAGAAAAAAGTTGCAAAAGAAGGAAAATAAAAGTGCAAGTTAATGATGTAGATATACTAGGAATGTGTGGAGTGAAATGTAATCTAAGCTCGATTGAGATATGAGAAAGAAAAAAAAATGTCAAGCACCTTTTTATATAAAAAGGGATAGTCGAATATCTCATATTCTAACCTTACTCTTTGACTTTGCTTACTTATATGGTAGAATTCCTTTTAAAGGCTGACTTATGGAATTAGGCAGGACCTCGGCGTCAGCCAAAGATATTTAAAGCTTCGGAGAAGAGGATCTTACCATAATCTCTCATTCTCTATCTCTATGTTATTCCGCCCCCCGAAATTGCAGTGCAACATTAAATTTATAGATGAAGACCGTCGACTCGCCATGACACAGTGGTGGACACTTTTCCCATTCTCAGAATTCAGCATCTATAAGGTCTGAGTAGAGTGTTTGGTACAAAGTATGCCAGGTGATCGTTGGCTTGTGACAGGCCAATGGTCCATTTGGGACCATTTTATTTGACCGAAAAAGCTTCTTAACACTTTGTGGGGGCGAAAAACGAAATAGGGGATGATGTTGTCATTGTTGGCTTGTCGCGAACCTATGATTTTATTTTTTCGATCTGGTCCATTAGTTGCTTCTGGGCGGTGCTGAGGACCCTTAATATGTGACCCATTTGGATTTGTGATGCTTTATGAGTTAGATAGAGACAACTTTAAGGCATTAAACATGATTTTCAGAGTAGCTAGATGATCAGCCAGGATTTGATTTATTAGTTTCTGGATTTGTCGATCAGGTCCATCGATTGTTCCTGAGATTTGTTGAGGGTTCTACCCTTTGGTTGATTTTGATTTTCAATGGCTCTTAAGTTGTCACAAATGGTTTTATCAGAGCTCAATCAAAGTCTGAAGAGTAGTTTAGTCTCGTTTTGGGTAGGGTGTCTATAGACACACTTCCAATGACTCCTACAGTTTTAGAGGGACGTCGAGACTTGATTTTTTGTAGCGCTTAGGGCGTGTTTGGATTCGTGGAATCCACTGTAATGTGTGGTGGTCTATTGTAAAAAAGTAATGATTACGACAACTATAGTAGTCCAATGTAAAGTAAGATGTGATACTAATTCCACTCTATTGCTTAATTTTTTTTTTATATGCTTGTAATGTACTCCCATGAGTAGACACATGTGGATATAACTTACCTAATATGTGTTATATCCACACCGTCCATCCATTTTGCAATATCATTTTAGGGCATGACCCTAAATATCAGCTTCATCCAACACTTTTGTGTCTCGCAAGAGATTTTTAATGGCAGGCGTTCAATCCCAACTACTTTTATGGTGTGGTTAATTTTCATTTTAGATGGGGCTCATTTTTTTTTTCACATTTAGATTAAGGCAGTTAGGAGGTGAAGAATACCCTCATGGAATTGTAAGCAGCATAAGACCCCAAAGTAGATTGATAAAGGGAAATGTGAGGATGTGGTTCATTTTATGGCCGAAGGAGTCCTTCGAATGATACATGGTCTATGTGCATTGTACATGAGGAACATGTAACTTTGTGAGTTTGTTGACTGAAAACCCTTACAATTCTCTTATCCGAAGATGTAAAACTATGATACTTAACTATGTGAGATTCGTCTTGATCGCTGACGTAAAATGGATCGGGTGCCTTATCGGTATTAGAAGCTGGAAATGGATGGAAACTCCATACCTTTCCCTATATTTTAGAAAATCTAACAAAATACCAAAAACACTGCAAAATCATATTCTAAAAAAATTTCAAAAAAATTTCTCTTATTTTTAATAACACCGATCTCAATCTTGACTACTCAGGCAAAGACTCGAACCGAATACTTGCAAAAATCACAAAAATTATTACTATCCTCAGCAAAGCACTTCAGGAGTCTCAAAACTCTACTCACCCACTTCACAGTATTGGGATGACAGATCCGATCACCCGTAAATTGGAATCTTGACCAAAACTGACGACCAAACATCATCCCAATCACACCCATTTCCCAAAAGAGTATCTTGAGGTTGATACCTAGAACCTCCTTCATCCATTCCTAGCAATAAATTAATGTAACAAAATATTGGGACGATGAACTTGATTGACCACGGGTCGGGATCTTGACCAACCCGCTGACCAAACATCTGTACTAAAAAGAAAATCTCCAGGGAAGCAAAACCCTACAAGCAATAAGCTCCAGATCTCTACATCCCTAGCAAAAGCCAAATCACTGAACATGAAGAGAGTGAGCCAAACCATACATCCATATGCATCAGCATCCATCGCATCAATTATTATGTTTACCTGCTTTCAAAATAAAATTCGATTAGCCAAAGACCCCATAAACATCCCTAGTAGAGGCACGTGCAAACCAGATTTCCTTTTTAAAACTCAGAATATATATATATATATATATATATATATATATATATATATATATATATATATATATATATATATATATACCTATTTGCAAATAAAAACCCCACGGAGTATTACTCCCTAAAGTGAGTCTTTTTAAAAATCCAAAAATATTTTTTCAGTAGAGCGTTAGGCTTCCAAAACACTAAGAGATCCTCCATATCTCTAGGTAGGAGCCGACGCAAAATCAAATAAGATCCGATGTCTCGCGGTTTCCTCAGAGACCATTAGATCCAATGCACTTAAAGTACGGTCGGCCTGAACTCCAATGTCAGTGTGGTCGTACCAAATGCTAAGATATGAAAAAGATGAAAGCCAAAAGGCTTGATCAAAGAAATCATCTGAACGGTGGAAACGATGAATTGTAACCCAAGTATCAAAACCAGAAGATTGGGAGGAAAAGGTTCACCCCCACATACCTAAGCATGGATGCCAGAAGTACCTTGACTGAGTCCAAGTTGGCGTAGTGAATCACCCGTAAGGCCGCCAAGTCACAGGGCAGCTAACCACTTTGACAGTCAAGCGAAACAAGTACTCCTGAAGTGATCTGGGAAAGCAACGAGCAATCAATTACAGGGTCAGTAATCTCGTACGACTACATGGACGTAGAGGCTCTACTGTACCTTTCCGATGTTAGTACCGATCGGGAACGGAAGGGTTGCGATTGGGTACCCAAGTTGCGGCTCATGCAGGGACAATCGTAACGCTTTCTTCAAACTCCTGCGGTTTGTGCGAGTTATCTATTTCTAGACAATCAATTGACTCAGATACAAAGGCAAGCAAAGATTTTAGACCACAATCTATGAATGACCGGGTCAAAAGTGGAGTGTCCACTTACTTTGGCATTTAGTTGTACACAACCTCTGCCAAAGAGGGGCATCTGTAGACACCCCACCTTCAGCTACAAGGCTGGTTGAGATGGTTGAATGGATGGAGGTCTATACCCCCAAACCCTATATCCAAACCCAGTCAAACTCACCCTTGCAAGCCCCAATCCATAGCCCAACTCAAATCTGTACCCAGTTAACTTACCCCTAAACATCAACCTGAAAAACTCCCCATAAGAAAAATCAGTCTAAAAATCCTAAAAAAGTCAAACTTGGTGAGTCAACCCGCTGAGTCAAATCACCGAGTCAGCTCACTAGGTCAATGCGGCCCTTACACCTAGTCAACTTATCTTGTCAGTCCATTTTTCAAACCTAGTCAACTCACCTAGTTCTGAGCCACAGCTTTGGAGCAACTTCGAATCTCGAACCTATAACTTTTTTGCTTCTGGTTCGGAGTCCGTACGCTCCGAAGCTGAAGTAGAGTGTCCGTACGAGGGGCCGCCCAAACTTATTTATGGGAATTGCCATCCCTCGCAGCTATAAATACCCTCGTTCCTTCTCATTTACAGAATCCACTTCCCCTCTCTCCAGCCTAAGAGCTTTGAGTCCATCTCCACCCCCTTTAGCCATTTCCTCCATTAAGGAGAGCCTGAGTGAGTGAAGAGTCTAGCCCAGGTCCAGCTCAGCTTGACCTTGGTTCAAGCCTATCAAACTACCTAAGTCCCGATCTTAGCCGCTCGAAGTCAATCCTTGTGATACCTCCGTCCATCCAGCTACTCTTATATTAGCATCATCACATTCGCATCTAGCATAAGTGCAACATTTATTATTCTTCCAACGCCCTGCTTATCATTCCACAACGAGCACTTGATCAGGTCATAGTGTATGCTCTGAGGCTTGTCGATTCGCCCGGAGCTTACTTATTAGAAACTCTGACCAATCAAATACACATCATGTATCTCGCATAAAACACCTGTCAGTTCGAGCGTATGCTCTGGGCTTGCCTGCCTAATCGGAACTTGCCCATCAGAAACTCTTATTGTTCAGAACCATATTCATGCATCATATCATTAATGAGAATGTACGATGAATAATTCAGACTTTCAAGTATTAGTTAGATTATGTGAAGTAAAGATCGTACTTCGGTACGGGCAAAGTGGGTGCCTAACACTTTCCTACCCTGTAACCGTGATCTCTTATCTCGAATTTCTGACCGTAAATAAAAAAGAGTCATTTTAGAGGAAGAAATCTTCGGATTGTCTTCTCTAACATTTCTACAAGGTCTAGCCGACTGTAAATTTGAAGTAACTAGCTAGTGACGACTCTAGTCTTATACGAACTCATCCAAACACATCCAGTTTAACCCAACGATAACCGACAACAGAAAGCCCTCGAGAAAGAGGCGAGTCAGTGGCAACGATGATTCGCACAACCCCTTTCCGAAAGGAGGGTGGAAGCGCGAAAAGGCGAACGTCCACACCATGACTCAAATCCACACTAAATATTTTCCTCAAAACCATAGCAACAAAGAGTACTCTTTCTTTCTCTCATGCGTATGAAGATTAGAAGCATATGAACATCTCTCTCCCCATCTCTCTGCAGTTACACCACTCTCCATCCACACATATGTCATGCTAACCTACTAGAGAAGATGAGGAAGAGCTTTGTCAGGAATGGGAACCAACATTTTATGGCATGCATGTAAATTGGACTGCATGACGGTGCTCTGTGGGTCCCACCATATGTATGTGCTTTATCCACTTCGTCCATCCATTTTAGATCATTAATTTAGGGTGTTATCCAATAAATTAAGCAAATTCAAATCTCAAGTGGACCACGATACAAGAAAATGGTGGTGCTTGAACGCCCACCATTAAAAACTTCCTATAGGGCACACTGTAACGTTTATTTGCCATCCAACTTGTTGATTAGGTCACACATACCGAAATGAAAGGAAAACACAAATATCAGCTTGACCTAAAACTTTTGTGGCCCCCAAAAAGTTTTTAATGGTGGGAGTTTATTCACCACTATTTCTTGTGGTGTGGTCCACTTGAGATTTGGACTGCCTCATTTTTGGGCTCATGCCCTAAAAGGAGCTACAAAAATGAATGAAAATGTCGATAAAACATATACAGCATGGTGGGGCCACGTACCACCATCTAGTAGCAACTCGCTACCGATAGTGTTAGGATGCAATCATGATCATTTTTCCAACGTTGCAACTAACATGGCTAGAATGTGTCGTTGTGTTGGGCACCACATTTTGCGATGGTCTGATGATCTAAACCATCCATGTTCTAGTTAGTAATCTATAGTGGCAATCATGCAAAAGTTATGCTGAATAGATGATTCTAGCAATCATGAGATATGTAAATGGATGTGGAACATCGAAAGGAATATTTTCAAGGGCTTACATTCTACTGCAAATATCAAAAGGTCGGATGTGTTTTTGAAATGCAATTATTGCTATATAGCTCATTGATGGTAGCAAGGTTGAGAAAGGTAGTTCAAATCATTGGATTATAACTTCATGTGGCTACAACTACTAACATAGGTTGGTCATCTTGTGCCACAATGCAGGCCAAACAAAAGAGGTTTTTAATGGACATGGATTCCATGCGACAGCCCTTCATAAGAGCTTCCTGCGATGGGAAGTTAGGTAGGGCCCATTGTGATGTTTGTGGGAAATCCACCACATCTATCCGTTTTGCCATATCATGTTAGGACATGGGCCTAAAAATGATGCAAATCCAAAGCATAAGTGGGTTGTACGAAGGAAAACACAGGTAGGTAAATGTCCACCATTGAAACCTCATTGTGGTCCACTGTAACACATGATTTTGTAACTGAATGCCAAACTCGTTACAATTTATCTCTCCTTTGGTTATGCATACCAAACAAATGCGAATGATGAAAAATATATTGATAGAAGAAAAAAAATGACACTTATGTAGAAGCATTATTTTATTTTAGTTAAGATAACACTTGGGATTTCGTAGCCAAGAGTTCTAAACTCGAGCTGCGAAATCCAGGGTGTTCCATCTATTATGATGATTATATACCATCCATACCATTCATAATTAGGTCATTCCTACTGGGATGAACTAAAAACACAAAAATTAACCTTATCTAAAACTTTTGTGGCCTTAGGAATGTTTCAACAATGGATGTTCAATCCTCTTTCATGCGGCCCACTTGAGTTTTCAATTTGCGTCATTTTTTAGGCACATATCCTAACATGATCTACTAATACAGATGGATAGGGTGGATTTCTAATAAACATCATAGTGGGCCCCACTTACCTTTCAAGTTCATAAGCAATCCGCGTTCCTTTTTAACTTTTTAATAAAATATTACAATTGTGGCAGAAAGCCTACTCATTAAGTAATTTTATTGAAAAATCCCACACTTCAAATGTTTTAATCAACTTTATGGAGGTTTTCAATTGTTAAGGTTTTGTTTTAATCATTAAAACTATTTTCATTACACTAGATGATGACTTGATAGTCCATATCTGATGGTCTCCTGTTCGATCAACACAAAATCTTAATCTATAGTAGATGACCTATATAGTGAAGGGATTAGATAATAGGTATGTGCATGTATGAGATGGATAAATGTTCTTCCTTCACAGTAGGGTACTTTAAAGTCTGCAGGGTGGTGAAGTACCATATTTGGGTACACCCTAAAACCTTAACTCTTACTTTATAAGATCCTATTACAAAGAGGAGTGTCATAAGCAAAGGGAACATGGATGCCCCCCTTGAGCACCACCTTGTGGAGAGAGATTTTCCATCACCACTTCTTCATTCTTCTTAATCTCCTTCGCACTTGTGAGTGTTTGGTTTACTTGATGGATATCTTGTGTCTCCCTTACCCCCTACCAGAGGTGTAGATGGTAGTTTTGTCTTCTTTTTTTATCTACGATAGATTAAGGAGAGACATCTTCAATTAAAGGAACAACATCGACAACTTCATTACAGAAAATAAGCTACAAAATTTATTGTGTTCAAGTAATATTTAAACCATTTCTTTGGGTTTTGATCATTGTGGAATCTAAGGTTATCACCACAAGGATCCTAGGGACTCGTTTAATTGATTGGATCTACATGAAAACACTCAATATTCATTGTGTTTTGAAAAAAATTAAAAAAAAAACCCAATACATTGGACCTAACTCGATTAAGCGAGCTAGGTCCAACATTTGGACCCATGGGATAGGTCTAGGTTCAAAAGTTTGCCCTGAAATACTAAATGAGGTTTATGACCACTCAAAATGAATCTAGCTGGTCTCGATTCAATGTTAATTTCTAAATGGGTCAGATTTGGAGCATACTGGACTAAATTTATACCCAAACTAGAACCAAACAAAGTTAATTAATATTTAACACGTGAAAAAGTCACTGGAGTCTCTTAAAGCAGGAATGGTCACGTACCTTTGGATGTATGGAATTTACAATATTTTCAAGCAATGTGGGGCGTGGGGCCATCATGATATATGAGTGTTATATAGCCATCCATTATATGCACTCCCCACATTAATCCTAGGTCCTAATATCCAGCATAATCCATAACTCAAATGAGCCACACTAAAGGGACTAATTGTGGATCGTTAGTAGAGTTGTACATGAGTCGAGGTAACTTGGTTGGCTCGCTCAACTCGGTTCGAACTAGCTTGGTTTGGATGCTGAGTTTGAACCAAGTCGAGCCAATTTTTTTTTGTCCGAAGATTTTCGAGCTGAGCTCAAGTTGACCCTGACTCAATTCATGGCTTGACTCGAAGCTCGGTTTGTTTTGACTCGATTTGAGTTTGACTCAACTCAGTTAGTTAGAAAGGGAGGTCGTTTAGTCTCACATCACATCGGAAGAGAGCAAAGGAATCAGAGAGAAAACTGTCTATAAAAGCAAGTGAAAT
Organism: Liriodendron chinense; assembly: GCA_003013855.2. Taxonomy (NCBI): domain Eukaryota; kingdom Viridiplantae; phylum Streptophyta; class Magnoliopsida; order Magnoliales; family Magnoliaceae; genus Liriodendron; species Liriodendron chinense. The sequence continues at coordinate 827,514 of ML058398.1, forward strand.
AGCAGTCATGGGTGTCAATGAGCCTGGGGTTGCTTTCAAGCCCAGATTTTGAACTATTTTAAGCTGCGCCAATTTAAATTTTAGCTTTTTTCAAGCTCGAACTGGCTCGAAAGCTCGATTGAACCAAGCCGAACATGCCATTTCAGCTCAAGCCAAGGTTGTCTGTTGGTTGAGCCAAGCTGACTTGATTCAGTTCGGCTCAGTGTACAGCTCTAATCGTTATGGAGGGTGACACTCACCATAGAAACTATTATATATTATTTATTTTTTAATTTCTTTTTAACCGGTGGTATGAGAATAGTTTGTTGAGAACATATTATATTTGGATATATTCTGAATTACTACTCAATTTTATGTAAATTATTTTGTTATGATCCCAATCTGAGTCAACTTAGTTGAGTGAAATCAGCTTCTTCGTCAAGTTGAGTTGGCTTAGCAACGTGTTTAAATAATGTTCATTGTCTTTGGAGAAAATGCAGAGGAATAAACGCTAGCATGCAATGTAACTACGAGCACTCAATGTACACAGAGGGTAGATAAGCCATACGCTTGTGATGCACGTGCCAGATAGATTTTATTCGTTGGTTGTAGCGGTTGGGCTGTTTCTTTAGAGGTCCTCTAATCAATGGCTAGGATCAACCCACAAGTATGATTTTCCGTGTAAGTCCATCCATGTTAGGGTCGGTAGATGAAAGGTTCAGATCTAGTACAATCATACCTTATCTACGGGTACTAAATGCTTGACAACTAACTTAGGTAGTATTTATAGCACTGGTTCAAGGGCGGATTGGGTACAGGGGACGCAGATTAGCTACTGACAGAGTAGCTATCTTGCTACTGAAGTGACGTCACCAACTTCTGTGGGCCCCACCATGATGTATGTGTTGTATCCACACCGTCCATTCATTTGGAGAGATCATTTTAGGGAATGATCTAAATAATGAGATAGATCCAAAGCTCAAGTGGACCCCACCAAAGAAAACAGTGGGGACAGTGATGCTACTGTTGAAACCTTCCCAGGACCCACCATGATGTTTATTTGAGATCCAACCTGTTCATAAGTTCACACAGACATGGAAGAAGAGAAAAGATTAATATCAGCTTGATCGAAAACTTCTGTGACCCCAAGAAGTTTTTAATGGTAGGAGATCAATCCCCACTGTTTTCTTTGATGGGATCCACTTGAGCTTTGGATCTGTCTCATTCTTTTGGTCATGCCCTAAAATGATCTCTCCAAATGAATAAACAGTGTGGATACAACACATACATCATGGTGGGGCCCACAGAAGTAGGTGACATCACTTCAGTAGCCAGATAGCTACTCAACCTGTCAGTAGCTAATCCGCGTCCGGGTACTAGGACCTAGCTAGAGACAGACGGTCCTGTCAGGGCTCTGAGGGGCCACCGTGTTGTATATCTTTTATTCACACCGCCCATCCATTTTATAGATCATTTTAGGACATGAGTCCATAAAGGAGGCAGATTGAAGGTTCAAGTGGACCGCACCACAGGAAGCAGTGGGGATTGAAATCTTACCATTGAAAATTCTTGGCAGCATAGAAGTTTTGGATCGAGCTGATGTTTATGTTTTCCCTTCACCCATGTCTATGTGACCTTATGAACCGGTTGGATGGCAAATAATTGGCAAACAAACATAATGGTGGGCCCTAGGAAGTTTTCAACTATAGGAATTCAATCCCCACTGCTTCTTGTGGGGTGGTCCACTTGAGCCTTCAATCTGCCCCTTTTTTTGAGTTCATGCCCTAAAATGATCTTTCAAAATGGATGAAAAGCATGGATAAAACATATACATCACTGTGGGCTCATAGATCTCCTGACTTGAGCGTCAATCTCTAGCTAGGTAGCACCTGATCCACTCCCCCCACCGGTTCACTCATCCCACCTTTCAAGGAAGTCGAAAAACGTATAAACCATTGTACCACAAAATTACTCTATCCCCAAACTCGTCACATGCAATGATGTGACCTGTTGTGGGTAAATCTGAGTTGACCTCAAGTCACGTGAAAATCATGAGGCTAGGCATAGGTCCTCAAGCTCAAGCACTAATGTCAGGACGATGAACGACCATGAAAAGAAAAGGAGGCGAGGATCAGTCCTGAGCTGAGCATTGAGGTCGAGGTCCAAGCTGAAAAGAGATGAGGGCGAGGTCCGAGTTGAGCTGAGCACTAAGGTCGACCACTACGACCACTATTAGAGGAGGCCGACCCTCCTCGCCGAGCTGAAGAGACATGAGGCTGAGGTTCGAGCCTGGTCCTGCCCGCAATAAATGCAGCAGGTATGGCGGAGTAGGGCTTACACCTGCCCCTCATAAATACAGCAGCAAACATAGCCTATGTACTTGCCCTATCACGCCACCAGGCTAGGCTTGACACTAGCATGGTCTCCCACACTTCAATGATGGCAATGGCAGCAGGAGGCATGGCCACTGTACTTGCCCTACCACGCCACCAGGCCTGACACCAGCATGTCCTCCCATACTTCAATGATGACAATGACAGCAGGAGTCTATGTCACCCGACTTGTCCCATCAGACCCAGGCATTGGTGGGGGTTTCAGCCAATAAATACCCCCACCACACATGGCCAAGGTACGCAACTTCTGGCACCCTAGCTGAATTGTTGCCCGACCTAAGACCCGACTTAACTTAAGCATCGGAAGGTCCCCAGCCGCACAACAGCACCCCCCTTGCTTACCTCTTTTATGTTCTGCAGGGCCTACGAGTAAAGGATCCCAAGCTCATTCCCAAGCAGGATCTCATGTGGAGGATTATTGCTAGAGCCACACTCATCAAGAATGACACCTCATCCCCTATGTTGCCGACCTAACCAAATTTAGGCCGCAACAGGACCCATCTTGAAATGTGGGACCCACCATAAGGATGAAACTGACTTAGCCTTTGCTCGTTAAACTGTGCTAGCTCAGTGTACAAATGGCGGACTCAGATTCGGTAGTACCCCTTCGGTTCCGACTTGGGTGATGGTCAATATGGAAAAGCTCTGTGGGCCTTACCATGATGTATGCATTTTACCCACACTGTCCCTCCATTTTTCTGGACCGTTTAGGGTGTGAACCCAAAAATGAGGTATCTCAAAATATCAAGTGGACCACATTGTACGAAACAGTGGTGATCGTACACACACCATTAGAAACTTTATGGGTCATAAATTTTTTTGGTCGGAGCTGATATTTGTGCTTTCCCTTTCTTTAAGTCCGCCTGACTCCCAATCCATAGCTCAAGTGGCAGACTGAGTGAGGATAACCTATTTTCATCACTGACGTCTTGGCATTGATTCCCAAGTAAGGGTGGCTAACATTGCGCGGTGTTACTAACAGTGGAAGTCGGTGTACTAACTACGGGGTGTGTGTACTCACCAAAAAAAAGAGAAAAGGAAAAAGAAAAAGAAGTCCGTGTGACCTAAAGTTGAATGTAACTAAACATTACTGTGGACCCTAGGAAGTTTTTAATGGTGGGTGTTGAATCACCCCTGTTCACTGCACTTCCACTTGGCACCCATTGTAATGATAAAGGGCTCATTTGGCTGTGACCTTATCTGGATTCTCAAGACTTTTGTCATTCCATCTCTGAAGGGTAGAGAACTTGTCGCTGTCTCAACTATGCTACTAGAGGTTCTGGAGAGCGCACTTATCCGCTCCACACTCGGCTACCCAGCAATATTTACCATGGGCGCGAGTGGTGTGGTCCATTGAGATTTAGATCTATCTCATTTTAGGGGGCGGCAATTGAGTATTACGTCAACTAACACTGAAGGGTGACTAACAAGTGTGGGTGTGTGTGCTAAAACGCCCCCCCCCCCTTTAAAAAATAAAATAAAATTTGAGTACTACCTCAACTAAGACTTAGCTAGAGACTGACAGTCCTGTCAGGGGCTCTATGAGGCCCACCATGATGTATGTGTTTTATCTATCTTGTCCATCCATTTTGAAAAATCAGTTTAGCTTTTGAGCCAAAACATGAGTTAGATCAAATGCTTAAGTGGACCACTCCATACCAAAAAAAATGGTGATTGAAAGCCTACCGTTGAAAACCTCTTGGGGCCACAGAAGTTTTGGATCAAGCTTATATTTGTGTTTTCCATTTATCCAGGTCAATGTGACCTTATGAACAGGCTGGATGGTAGGCCCTAGTAAGGTTTCAATGGTGCTGTGTCACTGTCATAATTTCTTCCTATGGTGGGGTCAACTCAAGCCTTTGATTTGTCTCCCTTTAGGGTTCATGTCCGAAAATGATATTTTAAAATGGATGAACGGCTTGGATAAAACACATATACCATAGAGGCCCCACATAGCCCTGACAAAGCCATTTGTCTCTATCTAGATCTTGGTGAGGATAGCGCCCACTCAAGGCATTTTTGGGCTCATGCCCTAAAATGAGCTGGCAAAAAGAAAAAGGATGGACAGCTTGATAAAACACACATCATGATCGGCCCACAGAACAGCTTGATAAAACACACATCATGATCGGCCCACAGAGCCTTTTCAGCACCGATACTAGAGGGTCACTACCAAATCCAAGTCCACAAATGGACCACGTTTATTGAGCCAATGCTAAGTCACATTTCCTCCATATTACCGTCATTATGTTGGGGTTAGGAGCCTTGCAACGGAAGCAATCAAAGCAGGTGAGGAACAAATCTCAATGGTAATCACACAAACAAATCGACACACACAAGAAGCAATCTGAATTTTAACATGAAAAAACCCCTCACGGATTAAAAAACCATGGCACAAAGCGACACCAATCCACTATGATATCAGAAATTACAAGAGATATAAGAAATACAACCCGGATCACAGTCCATAAGAAAAATCCAAAGCTAACAAAATTAATTTTCACATGAGAAGGATAAACCCATCCCTTTCCTTCATCCTTGAGAACTCCAAGCTTCCTCCTAACTCTTTCTCTTGCCCTAAAACTCTCTCTATCCCTTGGCTCATTGGCGATAACCCTAATCTCGGATTACATCCCTTAAATAGGAGAAAATCGGAATTAAAAACTCCTTGCGCGAAACTGCACAAGAAACCAACTCCAACAAGGAAACTTGTCGACCTGCCGACGCTCACAGTCGACCTACTAATGACCCCTGTCGACGGGTCGGCCGACCGGTTGACAATGCACAGAAAAGTCCCGAAACTCGCTGTCTTGTTCTCCACCGTGACTCACCGATCAAAGGCCTTCATGCATAATGATTTGAGGCGTCCAATTCCAACACATTAAATGTCCAATTCGACATGGAGATGATCCCATGGGAATAGCTTTGGTTAACGAAAACTTGGATCGTTAATTTAAATTAGTTTGACACGAGGAATTTCTGTGTGCCCGCCTATCATCCATCACACACCGCCAGAGTAACAAAGTTTTTCTCCAGCAAAAATTAGGGGCAATAATGACCCACCAGTCAGAAAAACTCAATGATCTTGACCACGTTGGGTTGAACCTTTTCTCATTTTGAGTGGGCCACGCACGTCAACAACGATTGATCATCATCAGATAGAGATGATGACTTCTACACTGACCATTCAACGTGCATGCACCGTACACTAGATGATTCTCATTCCTTTTTTTTTTTTTTTATGAGAAACGAGAATGATCCAGTGCTCTAAGAGCACTATGAGTCACAGTGCTCCTAGATGGTGACAGTGCTCCTAGTTGCACCGGGATACATAAGCGGTCCAACCGATCGATCTGGACCATCTACTAAGTTCGGCATACATTTCTAGTGTTAAGAGAGGAGATCGCCGGGATCGGATTGTCTAATCAATCCATAAATGGTTTATTTTATTTGATTTTATTGTTTATCCATCCATTTTCCAACCCATGGATGGGATGGTTAGGATTTTCTCATAAAAGTGAGTCTTGAGAACCATAAGAAATCTATGATGGCTCCAACAAATAGATATCACAAGCTGCTGATTAGGCCTATTTTTCAACTAATGATCTTGACCGTTCATTTTATAGGTTATTAATCGGATTGTTAGGATTATCCGTTTGGTGCGATCTTTTCAATGGTGGCTGATGAAAATGTATGTTGAAACCAATGGACAGTTCGTATTGATGGATTGGATTGTTCATGGTCCCATTTCAACCAGGAGCACTATAACTTACAATACTCTGATAGCAATGGGTCATTTTTCATTACTTATTGAGTTATTGTTCATCTGATTTTTTAAGAAAAACTTTGATACTCTGGGAGAGTATGACCGTCCATACACCTACGAAACAAATAATGTTTATATTTCCTAGAAGTGCCCCAAATCCAAACTGTTCAATTCATGGGGTCCACAGTAGATGGATTGCAATCCAAAATTCACAATAAAGCATCGGTTTAATTGTCTGATTGATTGGCGGTCATACTCAATGGTCCAAATTCAATAAGGAAATATCCAATATAAAAGGTGAGGATTGGCCAGTCAATCTGATTATGGGTTTATCATCAATCACATGGGCCCCACAATTTGAATTCCGATACTTTTATGCACGTGCACAGTGGCATGAAGCATGCGTGTGAATTGCCACGCTCTAGTACTCCCACAGAACATGGGGTAATGATCCCAACGGTTCGAGCTGTGTCGGGCCCACCATGATGTATGAGTTCCATCCAACTATCCCATCAGATGCACCCTCAAATACTAGGCCTAGATCCCAAAACCTATCCTGATCCACAACTCATGTGGGCCACACCAAACTGAGAAATGAGGAACACGGGGGAAGGCTACGCCCACTATAGAAACTTCCAACTGGAATGTGGGGTCCACCTTGTTGTGTGCATGTTATCAAACAGATTCATTTTATTTGGGCCCCACCAGAATTAAGGGACACACCGACAAAATCAAGTTATTCCAAAAAAGTTAGGTAGAATAAAACAAGTGAATATACAGGCCTTGGGCATAGTTGTACGTTTCTCCATGTGGTATGAGGGACGATTCTTGGAATGTATGGTTCCCATTAGGAGTCACACCAGATTTACGGTTTGGATTTCACATGCACATCATCTCGAATGCATGGTAACACACATACATACTGGATCGAGGCCTGGACCACGGACTAAATACTCGGGCCAGTCCGCTCAGACTGCTGGAGAAAGTCAGGTCGATTACAGGCCCATCTAGTTACTGGGCCCAGAGCAATGCCAAGGCCCATTCATAGGCCTTTAGCTTCGCGTCCAAAAGAGGTACAATGCCAGGACTGAAGGTGTTAGCAGTTTCAGTTTCTACAAGTGAGGAAGTGGGGCCCATAGTGGAGTAATGGCCCAACAGTGGGCCATGTACCAAAAAGAAAATCACGAATTGGCAAAATCCCAACCTTTCAATAGTTGGTTAACATTCAAACGGTTAAGAGTGAAAACATAAAACCAAGAGAAAAGCTATATCTACCGTCTACTGATTCCCGTTTTGATGGCCATTATAAATAAGTCATGTTCTACCATATTAGGGTAGAGCGAGAAAATGCTAGAGTACATTCCTCCTGATACTTTGTTAAACAACTACTTGATATAAAAGCTCTAGCTGCTAAAGGAGGGTGTAACAATGCATATCAAGGGACTTTAACAAGTTAAGCCATCCATTCACAGTACTGGTATATGGGTGGACCTGATTGATACATCACACTGCCATGTGAACCCAACGCCAGGGAGCCATGTGGTATGAGGACTTTGTGGGGTCCACATGGATGTATGAATTTTATCCGGGCCATCCATCCATTTTGCTAGCTCATTTTAGGGAATGAGCCAAAATTGAAGAGAACCCATAGTAATGTTTAATTGTCATCGAAAACTTTTTATAAGGTAACACAGACTTGGATGAAGGGAAAACACAAATATCAACTTGATCCAAGACTTTTGTGGCTCCCCGGAAGTTTTCAATATTGGGTGTTCAATCACCACTGCTTTTTATGGTGTGGTCCACTTGATCTTTGGATTTGCCTCAATTTTTTTTCTCACGCCCTAAAATGAGCTAGTAAAATTGATAGACCGGGTGGATAAAACACATACATTATGATGGGACCCATTGGGATGCAGATCAGCTGGTGTTGCCAACAATCCCCCCCCCCCCCCCTTCTGCAGTGGTGATTGAACGCCCACAATTAAAAACTTCTTGGGGACCACAATAGTTTTGAATCAGGCCGATATTTGTGTTTTTTTTTTCTTCCCTTCCTTCATCCAGCTCTGAGTGACCTTATCAACCGATTGGATGACAAATTAACATTATAGTGGGCCCTAGAAAGGTTTCAACGGTGAGTGTTATTATCCCTATTGTTTCATATGTTGTGTTCCACTTAAGCTTCTAATCTACTTCATTTTCCAATTCATACCTTAAAATGAGGATGCACGGTGTGGATATAAAATACGTGCATCACGTTGGGCCCGGCAGCTCCCAACACATCAACACACCACCGCTGGGGGTGGCGTTGGCAAGACCACCTAATCAGCGTCCTGTCCACAGAGCTTTTCCACCAGCTAGCTGGCTGGTGTAGGGTTCACGCCAATCCGGTCCTTGCGAAAAGCCTTTGATTGCGCGAGATGCTCTACACTGGGCTTTCCACGGGTAGCGCGACCTGGCTGCGACCCGAAACCAACGATGTGGGTGTGACCCTGACCGTAGGGTACTCGTGTTTTCACTTATAACAACTGGGACCCATCTCTTGGAGATCCAGACCATTGGTCTGATATCTCCAACCATGAATGAACTAGACCTTAAAAATTTCATTAAAAAAATCTGATCTTACATGAATCTGTAATGCACAACTACTGTGATCAGTCAGTTTTAACCATTCGTTTCCAATATATGGATTAAATGGTTAGGATCTTCTGATGAGTGGAGTCTGTATTTGATGGTCACCATTGCTTAAGATGGGCCCACATATGTTGGAGATGGGTGTGTGTCCATAGATGTAATGTACATTTAGAAGGTACGTGTAATGTTGGTGGACGAAATTACACCTCCATCAACGGGTGCAAGTTGTGTTTTTACACGGGCACTCGCGTTTTCACTTATAACAAGTGGGACCCATCTTTTGGAGATCCAGACCATTGGTATGATATCTCCAGACATGGATGAACTGGACCTTAAAATTCTCATCAAAACTATGATCATACATGAATCTTCCGTGAATAACCACTATGGCCAGTAAGTTTTAACCATTTGTTTGCAAGATATCGATTAAATGGTTAGGATCTTCTTATGAAGGGCGTCTGTATTTGATCGTCACCGTTGCTTAAGGTGGGCCCACATATGTTGGAGATGGGTGTGTGTCCACTATCACGGTCGATCAGTACACGTGGCAAGACTCCCACCTTTACCACAAGAGAGTGCATTTATAGGACGTAAATATCATTTACAAAAGGAGAAACTCACTCTTTTACATCTCCATCCACAAGTATTCTAAAAATCAACCAGATTCAAAACTCATGTGGGCCATACCACACAAAAAAGAAGAGATTGAAGGCCCACCATTGGAAACTTTGTGGGGCCCACAAAAGTATTGCATCAGAATGATATTTTTTTTTTGCAGTTTATCTGAGTGGTAATAACCCTATGAACAGTTTAGATGGTATATAAACATCATGGTCGGCTCTCGGAAGGTTTCAACGGTGGACATTTCTGTTCTCACTGTTTCATTTGGTGTGGCCAACATGACTATTATAACACTGAGTTTTACCTAACTGCCTTATTGTGATCTTGAAAAACTGATGGACGGAGTGGATTTGTCAAGGGAATTTCTATGGGCCCAACACAGCTTCCAACTATAGAAACTCTCCGCGTAATCACCCCGTGCTAGTTAAAATGTATCATGTATATGTACAGGCATGGGACCCACAACGAAAATAGCAAAATGAGAAGTAGAATGTCTGTGGCTGAATTATTAAGGATATGCTGGTGAGCCAATGTAGGAGGATTCGATAGGCCACACGCAGCTGTTAGATATTGAGCCACCACCGAACGGCTTTCAAATATATTTAATGTAGGCTCATTTTTTGACAGCTGCATCTGGCCCAATTGAATCCCACCATATCTAGTCATTAAAAATATGAAGTCAGCGAGGGCACAATAAAATGGGCGCAGTTTGGGTCGGTGGATCCCTAACTATGGGGCCTACGGTGATGTACGTGCCTTATGATTCTAAGGTTTTAATTGCCTAACTTTAGTCTTGGGGCTTTTGGCACATTTGTTAGGTTATTAGTGAAAGGTATTTTTTAACATTTGAAGGAAATTGTATTTCTCCATAGTTAAATACATACGTGTCAACATCCATCTCCAATCACCTCACATGTCACATATACAAATATTCAATCGCCCATCTTCTATTTTATCATACATGTAGCACTATCTATCTTCACTTAGGCCCCATATGCACAAAGTGCCTTGCATATGCTATATATGCCAACTCTTTATTGTCCATCTTTTATTGAGTTATACATGTGCCACCTTTTCGCTTACACCTCATATCTTATATTTTGCCACACATGTGCAACCGTTCGTCTTTCGCTTACATCTCATATCTTATATTTCACCACGTGCTAACTTTCTAGTGTCCATCTTTTTGTGTGCCGTACATGTGCCACAATTCATCTTTCGCTTGCACCCTACATGTGAAAAGCACTCACATGTGCTGCTATGCCACATGTGCTTTGTCCATCTTCAGTCGCCCTATATATGCTACATACAACAATATGCCTTGTGTTAATGAGCACATGCCACCATGTATCCACATGTGTCTAATGTGCGAATGTGTCACATGTGTTATGATACAACTTCAAGCACTCCATTAAGCTTAAACACCCACCCGTGTGATTGTCTGTGTCATTGTCTATCCAATAATCATTACGAGTTCTTATTTTTATTCCACCAAACAATAAATTATGAAACATGCCACAAGCTTACAGGAAAATCTTATTTAAAAACAAATACCAAAAACAAAGTTTCCTTTCCCACTTTCCACAAATCCAAACAAGCCCAAGTATATATTTTGAAGTTTAATTTATTTTATACCCATATATTAAAATTTTAAATTATTTATTAATTTATCATAAATATATTTGTAGTAATTTATTTTCAGCAAAATTTCCTCAATAATATCACCATAAAAATATCAAAATCTGAAAATCTCTAGAGAATTTTCCATGCCAACTGCCAAGAAATTGGTCAGAATGAGATTTTTCACAAAGGGCAGTGGACTTCTCCTTGTGCATGAGGAAATGCTTAGATCTAGGGTTGTTAATGGGCTGGGCTAGGTTGTGTTCGGCCCAGATTTTGAGTTTTTAGTGCTGATCCATTGGGCTGATACTGCTCAAAATGTAGGGCCCATTTGGATATATCTTTGACCGTCGACTACGAGAGGGCACTCACATTCATCATTTCAGGGGAAAACCAATCGGATTGGTTTTAAAGCACTTCATCTCTTAACAATGGTTTTGATGGTGTGTCCAAATGGGCCGTTGAAATTCACTAGGCCAGGCCCAGACCAGCGACTAAATATTTAGTGTACATGTAGTAAATATTTTTAGTTTTTTATGTGAGAATGTTGACAAGAAGAATGAAATTCTAATGATAGTAGTACGTGTGCCAACATGATATCCGTGAGATATATATCTGACCTAAATGGGGAGTCTTATTAGTATTTTATCCCAAATAAATGGGGTCAGCCGTATGAATCTTACACGGCTATTTTACTCTATCAAGGGCTAGACTTTCACTTAGATTATGTTGGGGTTTCGCCTTCAATCTTGGACAATAGGGGGTGTCGGGCACGCTTGGGTTGGCTTTTAGAACTCGGTATGACTGTTCTGATTTTTTTGGCTTGTAGGGGGCTCAAATACTGTTGGTCGGGTGCCCGGTGGATGGCCGGGTGTTCGAAATTAGCTGGATTTGTTGTTGGAACTCTATGAACAGATTTTGAATCTGTCGGGCGCTCGATGGGTTTGGGCTGAGAGCCCAACCATGCACGGATTACAAAGTCGGTAACGCAGTTTTTGCGCAATCGTACGCGGTTTTTTTGCATAAGATGTTTCTAATTTGAGTTTATTGCTATATAAGCAGTTGTAAACCGGAATTAGGGTATCCTAGATGTGCAAGGGTTGAGAGAGAGAGAGAGAGAGAGAGAGAGAGAGGGCTGCATTGGTTTTCCTCTTAGAGAGCTTTGATTTTCTCTTGTGCGCTTGAATCCAGTATAAGGTTTCTTCATGCTCTTGTAACTTTTAATTCATAGTGGATTAGTGTTGCTTTGTACCGTAGTTTTTTACCCGTGAGGGGTTTTTTCACGTAAAATTCAGATTGCCTCTTGTGTGTGTTGATTTGTTTGGTTGATTGCATTGTGTTTGTTCCTCGTTTGATTGCTCATCGCTCACTTCCGTTGCGGGGCTGATCGTTTATATCCCAACAAATTGACATAGAGCTTAGGTTATTTGCCCCGGTCCATGCCCTAGGCCTACATGAGCGGGAGGAGGGGGAGGCCCACCGTGTATGCGTGTTGCACGCCCCAAGTTCCGCTGTGGGGAGGAATATTGTTGGTTTGTCTCACATCGGTTGGGAGGGGATAGGGTTTGTCTTCATATATCCTAGGGTCACTCCACCTAACAGGCCTTTTGGATGTGACACAACAAATTATACATTATCAAGTCTTTTTTACTACCTCATTTTATGTCCTTTTAGGCCTAGCTCTTTTCATTTTAAAGTCTTTAACTTTCCAACCGCTGCAATTATTAGTCTCCATTGTACATGACCCAACCATCTAAGTCTACTATCCTAAGTTCTTTTACATGTATTTATTTATCATTCTGTATTTTCATGTCATCCATCTCAACGTGAGGATGTTAAGATGGATGAGTGACAAGATGAGTAAGAATAGAAATAAAAATAAATGCATTAAAGGTAAACACTACAACTAAAGCACAAATAGATGCCCTTTTTGCATGTGAGTGCGACCACCATATCATTTTAATTTTGAGACATGTACATAAATGGTAGGGCCCAGATGCTGAATGGCATGGACCTCACACAAACTTGGGTCATGGTCATAGGTACATGTTGAGAGCCCTTCATCCGGTACGCTCGAAACAAAATTAGTCGAAGCCTGCATTGAAACTGCACACAATTACAAGAGCCATATATTATCACAAGGAGGCTCATCAGTACCATTTGATGAATAGAGATTTGACACCTAAATTAAATCCTTAACGTCATCGAACCATTGCTATGAAGTTGTTAGTGCTAGCGGTGGTGATGGTCTGGGCTAGGGCCAGGCCTGGGTCAGCCCTAGCCCTATATGGCCCTAATCGCGCTGAAAAGGTGATGTAAGGAAAATGTTTAAATCATAGAGGAGTTGAAGTTCAATCTAAAATTCTTTATGGCATCCCCTATCTACAATGAGTAGGGCTGAAAGTTGGGCAGATTTAACCCGTCTGACCCGACATTGGATTGGGCTTGTGCAGGGGCAAGAAGTATCGGATCCGATCTTGAGCTTGGGCTATGCAAACACCAACCCGATAAAGCTTGGGTCGGACTTCGTTTGAGGTCTCGGGTTACCCAACTCAACTTAAACCGGATCTATATACAAGTTACTTATAATCTTATTATACTTTAGTTAAGTAAACTTATTAGTTTATATTACTTTAGGAAGTAGATTTAAAAATGTTTGAAATTTGATATTCTTGAGTGTTAAAGGAATAGTTATCCTGTATTTTAGCTTATTTGTTTAGAAAAGGTGAAGTTCTTTACAATAAATAACTACATATATAATTAATAAAGCCATAGGTACAAAAAAAAAAAAAAAAAAAAAAGTGTATTGAAACATAATAGATTAATGTAATAACGAAAATATTAGCATGTATCAACTTGACAAACCCGATCAACCCAATTGAGCCCGCTTGGGTTGGGCTTGCGTTGTGAATTCCCAACCTGAGGTTAGGTTGGGTTGGATTGGGTTAAGGTTGAGGTATAGGAAGCTTGGGTTTGGTTAGGGTTGAGTACCGACTTGACCCAACCCGCCGGACTTCCAGCCTAAACAATGAGTACAATCATATAAACATTCTTGGTCATTAAGACAGGGCCCGATTCAATGAGTGTATTTAAACTACGTATGTATGGTGAATGGAAACCACTCACAAGTGCCTTTAAACCTTTCCTTCCTTTTGTATAATGGTGTCCCGCCTGATGATTGGACTGGGCCAACAGGATGGGCTGGGCCATTCATCATTGCCTAGAGTTCAAGCCCAGGCGTACCGGGGGCAAAGTTTAGGGGCCCAAGCCCTGGTTAAAAACAGTGGGCTCCCATTTGTCAAAGAGGGATTTGCAGGCACGAACATGAGATCCTAGCCACCCATCAGATGGACCAGATTATGATGCTCTGGCATGATAGCGGCGGTGCTGGTCGGATTAAACTGGTTACAATTTACAAAAGTGAGGAAGGATGAAAAACGGCTTGATCTCGAGCCCCAATGTCACACAGGCACATTTGCTGCTGTCTTCATGAACTATCTTGTATGCGTGTGGGTTTGGCAAATTTTTCTTCATTAGCTATTTCTTTGATGGACATCTCTTGAAAGAGAATTTCTCTCTCTCTCTCTCTCTCTCAGAGAGAGAGAGAATCTCAAGTCCAACTGGTTGGACTACGGATTATGGTCCACCCAGCCCATAACTTCCAACCAATTAAGAGCATGTGGCATCCAACCCCTCTAATGGGTTGGCCCATCTACGAGGATTTCCTATTTCAAAGATCAGTACCATTTGCTTATTGGGCCGACCATATCCTAGGAAACAATTTCTAGACGTTGATAAATAGAAAATTACAATTGTGGCCCACTTGAAAAGTGGATGTGGCTGAATTTTTCTGAAGGTCATCCTGATTATGGAGCCAACCTATTAGACGGGTTGGATTTAAGACAAACATCACAGGTGGGAAGTTATCTTCTGGGTGGACTGTAATTTATAATCCAACCGGTTGGACTTGAGAGCTACTCTCTCTCTCTCTCCCCCCCCCCCCCCCCCCTCTGTCTCTCTGTGTGTGTGTGTGTATTCTTTTGGATTGGGCCATCCGCAGTCACCATAATATCAATTGTTTGGACCACTGAAATGGGCCCCACTTGTACAACCTGAAAACCCGAACGGTAGGGGATGATCTTGAGGCCAGAACACTGTGCTATGCCTCTTACAAGAAAGAAGAGAAGGAAATTAGAGCAGTAGTCAGCTTCTTCTTCTTCTTCTTTTTTCCGCTGAACTTACGGGCAATCCAGAGGCACAAAAAGACACCTCTGGAAGCCTATCATACACATATCTTTTTCTTTTTTTTTTGGGTGCAATTTTCTTTCTTTCTCCTTTTTTTTTTTTTTTTTGCCCAAAAGATCTGCACTTCAACTCTCCATTACATGGAAGCTCGCCCACATTTCTGAATGGAATGGAAGACTGGGAAATGCTGCCCCATCTCGCCAAGCCATCTGCAGTGTTGTTCCCTTCTCTTGGCGAAAAGGAGATAACTTCCGCCCTGTTGCTCAGATAATCAAACCTCGCTTTCCAATGCCACAGATTCCACGGGGGGTCTGAGCCACTCTTAAAAATGTTAACCACCACTTGAGAATCACTTTCCATTTCAATTTCTAGGCAACCAAAGGCCACGACATAAGACAGACCGTCAATGAGGGCACGAGACTCTGCCTTCATATTGGTTCCTAAGTCATATCCCTTCGAGAAGGCAAAGATGAAGTTGCCTTTGCTTCCTCTACACACACCCCCTCCCCTGATTGCCCCGGTTTTCTCCTAGAGGACCTGTCCACATTCACCTTAACCCAACCCACCTAAGGCCTAGACCACTTAATCACTTGATTATTAGGAATTCTTGGGCATAGGAAGGTCACACCCAGAGATTGGAGGGAAATGAGCCTAGAGAGGGAAGGTGACTTGGGAGCCGGAAGCAGGGGACACAATCTTCTAATCCAACAATTCACCCTGGTGATGACTCTCATATGGATTGGAGCAACCCCTTGGAAGTGGGCTGCATCTCTCTCCCTCCAGATTTCCCAAAAGATGAGACCAAGAATAAGGCCTCTCAAAATGGACAAACTGTCCCTAAGGGATGCCTCCCTCCACCATTGAAAAGCTCTGCCCGGTGGGGGCTGGTTGTCGATACATGCCACATAAAAATAATACTAAAATGGCTCCATACCTTAGATGCAAGGACCCCACCTGAAAAAAGATGCTCAAGGGACTCAGGATGACAGGGAGCATCTGAATCATAGCTGCAACATTCGCATTTTAAGGCAAGGTTGATCCCACGAGATTGGACTTGACCGTCAATCGGGAGCGCTTTGTGGATCAGCTTCCACACAAAAATAGCTATCTTTGGGGGCATTTTAGTATGCCAAACCCACCTGACCCAACACTTGTGATCTTCACCCGTCCTCAAGATGATCTTCACAATTGTAGTCAGCTTCTGCAAGAATAGAACATCAGCTACCCTATTCGCCTGAGTTTGTTCGATGAAAAAAAAAAAAAAAAAAACCACTCTCTACGTCAGTTTTAAAACTCACTGACTTGAACCAAAACTTGGCCAACTCGACTTGACTCTCGGCCAGATTTCAAGCCGAGTCCAGAAAATTCAGTACTGGGTACGACTCAGCCTCAACTCCGAGAGAGTAGAGACTCATCGAGTTGATCAAGTGAGTCGGTTTATGAAATGCAGGGTTTATTAGAAAGAAATAAGCTAGATGCATGAATAATAGCCCCAGCCTCCCGTAACGGTGTCAATGGCTAGACAAGCCCAATGGGTACCCAAGCCCACCCAACATGGCCAGGTATGGGTGTAGCTAAATCGGAGTGGTGTAAGTTTGGATGTTAATTTGAGCCCGATTAACAATTGGGCCAAGTCTGGGTGTATGCCTGCCCATACCTAAACCCAAGCCGAACCCAATAAAAAATATATATATTTCAAAATTTTATATTTTCCCGATTCTCCAATTAATCTATAATAAGTTATTGCTAATTCATAATCACCATTATCACTTTCTTGACTCCTTTACGACATTAATCTTGTTCTAAAACACAAGTTTGTGAGGCCACTGCATGCCATCCAATAGGTTGTCCCACCATTAAGGTGGGATGGCCAAATTTCAAACCAATCAACCATATCATGTGGAGTTTTCTTAAGTGGGCTCACCTGATGATTAGCTAGTCTTGATTTTTAGGGCATCCCATTATCATGATAGGGCTTACTTGATGCGTTGGTTAGATAGCATTCATGCACAATGATTGGCTCAATGCATCTCATAGGGGAATCAAAGGCAAAGTGTGATGAAAAGATGGTTGATACATGGTTCGGTGGTACTGGTATATATAATAATAAGTATCAGTATCCACATTTTTTAATATCAAATCATAAATGAATACCCAATACTCTAATAAGTAGGGATATTAATAACCATTTTAGGTCTAATACAGGCATGACTGTGGATATGAATGCATCATGCATTGGTGGGTATGGTATAGGTACCCCTACACCGACTTGAACACGGCCCATTGCTAAACCAGTGGTATCCAAACCAGTAGGATATGAGCACCGTTTTGCTTTATACAAAGTTTTCCATCACTAAAATGCAAAAAACCATTTTAAATATTTATTAAATTTCCTGGAAATTTCAATTTATATTAATGTCAAGTGGAGTTGAGTCAGGTCCTTGAGTCAACCCAACGTGGCTGAACATTGAATCAAGTCGAGATTTTGGGTTTTGGACCCATGGTCTCTACCAAAGCTACTATAAATCACACCGCTCATTGAAGGTGGAGACAAATGATCCCAACGCAGTCACTTCCCCTGAATGATCTCCTCACACCGTTATAAAAGCCCTCCTACCTCTATTTGAATCCAACAGCAGGGGACGTTCTCCATTCAATATCTGATGATTCAAACAATGTAAAAACTAGTTGACTATGCACAGATCTGATTGATTTGGACAATGAAAAACCAATGCAAGCGATCAGACAAGATCATGTCACCTATCAGATGGTCATCAAACTAGTGCAAGGACCAAAAAGATGAAATGGGTTCAGCCATATAGTGTTAAATCTCCAATCAGAGTTTGGTGTTGTATATGAATGGCATGGACATCAAATTGAAAGTCAATATCTATTCGGAAAGCGCCAAACCTCATTCAGAGGTAAGCAGAATGCAGAAAAGCCGTAGAACCAGCTCAAGATGGCAGATGGAGCAAATGAGCTGAAATCTGGTTCGGTTTGAGTGTGAGCAGAATATCTTCCAAATGCACGCCAAATCTCAGACATAGCACAAATCTGATTACCAGAAGACCGTAACTTTGAATTCATCTAAAAGCATCAGACAAAAAAATCCCAAATTACAAATCTCCAATAAACAATGAGACAAGCATGATATTAGAAAACCAATTAGCCAAACATCCAGTGTAATGGTCTGGAGGTTAATTTGGATACACGACACACAGACCTTTCACAGCTGGTCATGCCCATGGAGCTGTGGTCATCAAGCATGCAGGAATGACCATCAGTACAATACAAAACAACTTCCCCACTAGAATTAAGGAACCGAGCTGTAATGATAACATAAATGACTGCGTTAGCATAGTCAAACCAGTGCGATGCTGCTCTCGCCACCAGGGGGCTTACGGACACCACCCAGGTAGTCTCTGGAAGCTGCCTTCCCATCGGCAAAGATATCACTGCCGCTCATCTCCCTCAGCTTTGCGACGCTCAGCGGCTTCTCAGCTGATCCTGGAGGGGCATCCCCTTTGAATATGTCGTTGCCTGTCAGCTCTGCAAACTTCTGGTTGTGAATCTTTTTTGCCGTCTTAACCACCGTCTCCTCACTAAACATGATATTGCTCTGACCTCCTGCAGGCTACAAAATCAGAACCAAAAAACATGACCCCCAATAAGATATCTAGAAAGAGAAGAACATAATGTGACATTAGCAAATGCACCCACAAATGTAATACATCTACCCACACCATGGTGTGTCGTAAAGGCCGTTATGTAAAGGTAACGGTGGCAACCATTACATGTTACAGGGTCGTAAAGGCCGTAACAGCCGTTACAGAAAAAAAATGACCCGTAACGGCCCGTTACACCCCTTGTAAAGGCCGTGACGATCTCGTAATTGACCGTTACAGGGCTGATACAAGTTTTTCAGATCCTTCTTCAATAGAAAAAAGGAGGCTGTAACGGCCCGCATAACAGCTGTTATACCCCGTATCGTATGTGTAGGAACACCCCTGAATATATTCTGAAGCAACCCAGAAGAACAATGCAAGCAAAAAGGCTTTTCTTGGGTTTGAAGTAAAAGAAGAAGAGACGAAAAACCAAGAACAGAACTAGTTTCAAAACGATTACTCAAGCACTAGAAAGGTGTTGAGAAAAAAAGAGGAAAGGACAGAAAGGGTCGTGAAAAGCCATATCCTACATAGACACTAACTCACGTTAGAGACTTTCACAGATGTGCGTACGTTTCGTGGTGCGGGTTCCTCAATGTCTTGCTGTCCATCAACTCTAATGAGCGCTGTGAGAGTGGCCTGCTTGGAATCTCGGGAGGAGGACCGAAGATGTCATGCCCACTGAGCTCCTTGGACTTTGCATCTGACAGCTGCTTTTTCATCTTATCCTCTGTCTCACTCTCTAGAGTCCCACTTAGCTCCCGCTGCTTTGCAACCTCCGTCAGTGAGGTTGGCTTCTTGGGTGAAACACTCTCATCAGCACTGAATGAGATCTGGCTCATTGCACTAACTGCTTGCTGATATACCCAAGCACGAACAGGTTCAGTATTACTGGGAAAAAGAAAAGGAAAAGAAAGAAGAAAGACTGCATATGCGATAACCTTGCAAGTGCATTCTGGCATTTAATGCCCATATTCATAGCTACCATTACTACAAACTTACAAGGACCCAACTAACTGAATTAACATAGACAAGCATGACTACTACCCGGAAAGGTTCATAACTGCACAGAATTTAAGTCATATGAGCAGATGATGTGGCATTTGATCCTGAAGAGGTACCTGGTAAATTCGTAATCCCGTTCTGTTATTAGGAGTGGAGGTGGTGCTGCCAGATTCCGGTGCCCCATTTTCACCATCAGCTGCAAAGATACCGCTCCCAGTCATCTCCTTCAATTTAGGGCCGGAACATGGTTTCCTGAAAGTTAACAGACAGAAACTTACAACCGTCTGGAAAGAAAGAAAGGCAAGCTCATAATGAGCATTTGTGAGAGCCTGAAAGGTGTAAGAATGTTGCATTATTTGGAAAAACTGGGTACACATGCCATGTTAGAGTAATGCAGACAGTTGATCTGTGGGACCCACTGCAGATCATGTTTGGCTCCAAATCATTTCAGAACGGAAGATCCTACCAATACCAATCTTTGGCCATCTTTCTGGACCATTGCGGTATTTTTCTCAACTGTCTATTTGCAGGCCACTGATTGAACATCTAGGAACCTCTAATCTGGGAGACTTTTGAAAAATTCCCATCCATTGCTAGATCCAATCAGATCAGTGGCCTGTATCTCCGAACTATAGGCTCAATTTCTAGACTGGTGCATCAGGCTGGTATTCAAGTTCTGATGCATCAGTTCTTTGTAACTCATATCACAGACAATAAAAGTATATTTGAACTTAATAGCCATCTGGTACAGATAAAGGCAATGTTCGAAGTATCGGTATTGAAGTTATGCTAGCCGAGGATATGGAAACAATATTGATATCACCAATAGTCGGAAATACGGGTAAACATAGGGAAAATGGTGAAATTTTTCAGTGAAACTTCAGGAGATGCTAAAATACACACATTTGAATATTTAGGAACCAAAAAATTGCGAAAAGAAAGGATACATAATAAGCTTCCATTTAATGGAGGCCTAAAAGCATGTGCTGCCGTAAGAAATCAGTCCAACCATCCCATCAAAATCGCATCCATCCAACCATCTATCCAACTTTCCATCCGTATATCCATCGATATTTCAAATCAACAATCACACGATATTTCGAAATATCAACAATTACATGATATTTCGCTGAGAAATCATCGACAACTGGAAAGGAAACGAAAGATTGTGGTCTCAATATCACCCATGTTGCAACAACGATAGCATTGCGATATGATCGACATTATCATCGACAATTTGAACACCACATATAACCATGCACCTATAAAAAAATTAAAATAGAATTTTTTTTAATAAACAGATTTTTGGCGATATCATCGAAATATC
This sequence comes from Liriodendron chinense, assembly GCA_003013855.2. Classification (NCBI taxonomy): domain Eukaryota; kingdom Viridiplantae; phylum Streptophyta; class Magnoliopsida; order Magnoliales; family Magnoliaceae; genus Liriodendron; species Liriodendron chinense. Next base: position 848,769 of record ML058398.1, read on the forward strand.
ACCAACACACTGGCAATACTAGCGGCACCTGGAATTTACACAGTCGGAAATATTGGCGATATTGATACATTGGTGATACAAGCAACACTTGGAATTTACATAGTCGAAAATATTAGCAATACATTGTGATATTGATATATTGGCAATATTTAGCGATGCATCGCCGATACCTGGAATTTTTTTATACTGCTAGTGTTATCAGTATCACTACTAGTGTTATCGATATCGTCGAGCTGGAGATACGGATAATATCGGAGAAATTTCAATAATGTCGGGGTTACTCTGAACAATGGATAAAGGTCATGAATATGAGTTGAGAAGCAAACAGATGTTTGCACAAACCACAAATAAACAGTGAATTCCACATAGAACAATCATGGTGCGGCAATTGAAGAAGGACAAAAAAAAATGTGATCTCACCGACAAAACTATACAATATTCTAAACAAAGTCACCTTACCATTGTCTAACGAATCACATGATTTGGGGTGGGGGTGGGGGTGGGGGTGGGGGAAAGGATGCAAGGAAATTCCTCCCAAATCTCATCATACTCCATTTGATGATAAAAATCTCAAATTGCAAAGTTACTTATTCTATCTTTTAGACATGTTTTTACTAGGGCTGAAAGTCGAGCGGGTTGGGTCAGGTTGGTGCTCAACCCTAACCCAACCCAAGGTTCCTATTCCTCAACCCTAACCCAACCCAACCCAACCTCGGGTTGGGAATTCTCAATCCAAGCCCAACCCAAGCGGGCTCAGTCGGGTTAATCAGGTTGGTCGGGTTGATACATGCTAATATTTTCGTTATTACATTAGCCTATTATGTTTCAATACATGTCTTATTTTTTGTAGTTATGGCTTGTTAAGTATATATGTAGTTATTTATTGTAAAGAACTTCACTTTTTTCTAAACAAACAAGCTAAAACATAGGATAACTACTCCTTTAACACTCAAGCATATCAAATTTCTAACATTACAAGTTTACTTACTAAAGTAATATAAATTAATAAATTTACTTAACTAAAGTATAATAATTATAAGTAACTTGTATATAGATCGGGTTCGGGAAACCCGAGACCTCAACCCAAGCCCGACCCAAGCTTAATCGGGTTGGTGTTTACATAGCCCAAGCTCAAGATCAGATTAGATACTTCCTGCCCAAGCCCAACCCAATATCGGGTAGGTTGGGTTGAACCCGCCCAACTTTCAGCCCTAATTTTTACTGCTTGCAAAACGAGCTAGAGACCGATAAAAAAATAAAAATAAAAAAAATTAAAAAAAAAAAAGCTATGCTTTTAGAGGAGTCAGGCCATCTTCCTGTATGCAACTCCCATAAAGTAACCCATATCCCTGAGGTTAAATAAAAAGCAGCATTTGTTGATCTCAAACTGAGAAGGTATGCCTGCAAAAATTACAGGCATGTTGGAGAGGGAGAATGTGAAGCCAAGAAGATAAAACAGCACGTATATATTGAAACCATCCAACTGGGGACCTACAAATGCATGGTAAAATGAAAACTGGCAATGGTAAATACTGAATAAGGATATGCACCTATTCAATGGGTAGGAATCACCCATGATTGGACCCCACCCAACAAATGGTTTGGATCAGTGGCCATTCCAGATGACTGTTCTGCTGCTGTGCAGTGAAGGATACAAGAAATGTATTCTGTGCACAAGTCAGAAAAGCTATAAACTAGATCAAAATCTTACTAATATACCAATCCTTGTAATACCACTATCAAGCATCCTGAGACAATGCCAATTGTGAAGCTATTCAACTCATGGTTTTTTAAGGCATTTTTGGAGTGCGGCTTGTCTGGCAAACAAAACCAGTTTGTCTCACCCCGACTCATGTCCCACTCCCATTACCAGCTGGTGACTCATTTCATTGCCCACCGAAACAAAGACAGCTCGGCCAGATGGATTCAGTATCATAGAATATTTGTGCATGGCAATTCATGTAAATATGGGGGTTCAAAATGTGAAGTAAGCATTTATACAGCAAACGCATCAAATCTGATCGATAGGGCTGAAAGTCGGGCGGGTTGGGTCGGGTTAGTGCTCAACCCTAACCCAACCCAAGGTTCCAATACCTCAACCCTAACCCAACCCAACCCAACCCAACCTCGGGTAGGGATTTATCAACCCAAGCCCAACCCAAGCGGGCTCGGTCGGGTTGATCGGGTTGATAAATGCTAATATCTTCGTTATTACATTAGTCTATTATGTCTCAATACACGTTTTATTTTTCATACCTATGACTTTATTAATTATGTATGTAGTTATTTATTATAAAGAACTTCACTTTTCTCTAAACAAATTAGCTAAAATATAGGATAACTACTCCTTTAATACTCAAAGCATATCAAATTTCAAACGTTATAAGTTTACTTACTAAAGTAATATAAACTAAGAAGTTTACTTAAGTATAATAAAATTATAAGTAAGTTGTATATAGATCGGGTTCGGGTTGGGTCGGGCAACCCCAAACCTCAACCCAAGCCCGACCCAAGGTTTATCGGGTTGGTGTTTGCATAGCTCAAGCTCGAGATCGGGTTCGATATTTCCTGCCCAAGCCCAACCCAATGTTGGGTCGGTCACGGGTCAGTTGAACCCGCCAAACTTTCAGCCCTACTGATCGAGAATCTAAACACTACGGAGACAAAATGATTCATTCGACTGTTGTAATGGGAACAGTCGTACTACATCGTGTCATTTATAGAAAGAATGCCTGTTAAAAATAACCATTATTTCCTTAATAACTACTGTCATCATTATTTACACACGACCATTTTTTTTTAAATAGCAGTCTACATGAAGGCCCGTAAAAAGATGGTCTCTTTTTTTCTATTGGCCACAAAGATTTTCCATTTTATAAAGGAAATTACTGTTACATAAACCCACTGCAGTTGGCAGTAGTTAGGACAGAACACTGTTCCTAGAATGTTAAAACTCGACTTTCACCCACTTTAGACATTGTAAGAACACATGTTTGTATGCAGAAAACGCAGAAGATGCATATATAGAGAACCCATCACAGTTCTGACATTGTATAAAACTCAAGCGAGCCCATCTGGCAACAAAGTCTTGTAAAACAAACACATTTCAAATTCATGCACATATAAGATATTGAATCATCTCAATTCAATGCTTCTGATGGAATCATCACGAAAGAGACAGATCAAGAACAACGATTTCAAAAAAAAAAAAAAAGGAAAATAAAAAACTGGAAAAAAAAAATGGCGAAAAGATCAAAACGCACATTCACACGATGCTCAAACAACTCAAGCCAAGCAATCAAAGAATCCTTAAAAAAACCCTACCAATGCAACAAAAATCTCAGCGTCTGATCACCGTAAAAACCGCATTTATCAGCATAAATAGAAAATCGAGGGCATACTATAAGTAGATACCCTAGATTAGATTCCAGATCTGACCTTTTCATGAGACTCTCCGCCTCTTCTTCGGTCATCTGCCCTCCGAAAAGCACCTTGCTGATCCCGCCGGCCGGCTGAAATTTTCCAACAGAGGAAACGCTGAGTCGCCGGAAAAATCAGGAAAAAGGATCCATTTTCGACCAGAAAAGGTCCTACCTGATGCGTACGGATCGTAGGACGCGATCCTGTGCTGGAGGAATCGATGGAGGAGGAATCGAGCTGTGGATTTTCCGACCATGTGAGGAGATCTGCTGTAGATGTGTGGGGTTTTCGAACAGGGGTGTTTCTTTCCATTTCCTCTTTTTCTCTATTTTTCTATCTTTTTCTTTTCTTCTCTCCTTCGGATTGAGAAGCAAGATTGCTAAGTCACTATATATAGAGATGCCGGGGGACTTCGCTTTCTTCCACTTCGGTTTCTGCTTTCTCTCTCTTCACGCACAAAAAGCCTGGGCCTTCGCATATGACGTGGCACTCGCTCTCTCTCTCTCTCTCTCTCTACAGCACAAATACTGAGATAGTACTCTACCAGTCCATGGAATGGGACCGCAATCGTCTGCACCAACTATTTTACGCAAGCTGCGGAAAACACCAATCCATGTGGGTCCCAAATGTTTTATATGTGAATCCAATCCGTCCATCAGGAAAGAATCATTATTTGAACCGAATGTATAGAATATCAGACAGATGAATTTATCTGATGGGCAACAATCAATATACTGCTCCAAAAAGGCTAAAATCTTTTAGTTCACACCGTTGACCCACATGACATTTGGATATAACTTATTCTGTCCGTTCATTTTATCCTGGATATTTATACCTGATAAATGGGTTTGATGAAAGGAAATATGGATCATGATGGCCCCACAAGAAAAGTTATGCATGGCAGCCCATCCCTATTGTTCCATCTTTTGTTGCCAAATTAGTTGTATTTATCTCTAATATATTTTTTAAGATTAATAAAATCGAAAGAAAAATCTTATGGACGGATTGGATTTTAAATATAAAATATGTAGGCTCCATGAGCTTGGGTGTTTTACGCGCTGAGTCAAACAGGTTCGTGTAGACGATTCCGGTAAAAACTATGAAAACTCTGGCACACCGTGATTATTGATAAGCAGTCACCCAAAAAACTGTATTCACGGTATAGAATTTCAATAATATCCACCGTCCAACTAGTGGGAAAACACCTTAGATGGAACATAAAATAATAAATACAGCCTTAATTGGCAGGAAATTGAACATTTCTTGCACAGATGAAACAAAAAGTATCCAACGGTGTAAATTCAACAAAAAAAATGTATGATAATCGAAATTTTTTATGATTCATTCAATTCAATTATGAGTTATCTAGTTGGATAAGGTGGATGGGTTGATTTTGACGGTTTTTAAAACAATCAGATGTACTCCGAGTATACATTTTATACGTGGACGAGTTGGAACTGTCTTACTCTTTCACTAGTATCAGGTAATTCCTCCTGCTGCGGTTGGATGGACTATGCCATTTGAATTTCGGTTTGGTTTCTCTTCTTTTAAAAAAGATTGCAAGCTCTACACGCACGCTCTCCACGCGCTCCTCGACCCGCAGCAACGTGCCAACCTAGACAAGCATCTGACCACCGGGAAATTACCTTATTAAAACCCAATCTGGTCCGTTATTTAGGTGGGCCAGTTCTCTACGAAATAATGGACCGTTTATGGGAGCCTGCCAGTGGTCCATCCTTTCTAATGATTTTTGTATTTTCCTCTTAATGTTGAGAACCACCTTCCCTCAAATGATCATATATCTAACAAATTCCCCAAACTGTCACGTGCGATGCGTGTGATAGTTGGGCATGGAAAGGTACGTGGGGCTAAAAAACTACTTTGAAGAGGCCGAAACCGGCACGTGACGGTGATTATGGAATTGAACCGCTCCCCTTCCGTTTCTTGTGCGGTCTCGGACTTCGGTTTTGTGGCGCGGTAGTCACCGGAATTTCCTTCCACGCATGCGAAAAGACAAGAATACCCTTGCCAGTATGAGGGAGAATTATTTGTGCGGGAAAGACGGTACCACCACTTGACCTGAACGGCATGGAATGGCGCCGATTAGTGTGGTGTGGTGATCCTCCGGTGCGCGAATTAGGTGTTACCCCGGGAACAGCTTAGTGGATGGTAAACCCAACAGTGTCGGGCCCATCCATCTGATGTTATTTTATATACAACGCAGTCCATCTGTGTTTTCATATCATTTTAGATGTGATCCAAAACTCTAAGAAGAGCAGAATTTCAGGTGGACCTACTACTGACCGTTAAAAACTTTTTGTGGGTCACAAAAGTTTTGGGTCAATCTGATATTTATAGTTTCCTTCATCCAGACCTTTTTGACATTATCAAGAGCTTGAATTGAAAATAAACATTACTAAAACCTTAAGATCGGCTCTTTCGAATTTTTAATGGTGGGGCACTCAATTACACTGTTTCCAGTGGTACTGTCCACTTGAGATTTGGATCTTCATAACTTTTGAAAACTCATCCAAAAATTGACTGTAAAAACGGATGGACAGTGTGGATATACAAAATATCATCCATGTGTACCATACAGTAGGGGTAACACCCACTAAGCTGTTCCCGGGTAACACCTAATTCACGCCCTGATCCTCCCACTGACGCCCGAGGTGACCTGGCGTGGCTGGATTTACTCGGCCGCGTGCTTGGAAGATGTTA